>QNUK01000469.1:0-497500 GCA_013621035.1 Clarias magur | reverse complement strand
GTGTGTGAGAGAGACCTTGCCATACCTACCTAATGTATCAGTGTTCCATAAAATGCACATCAAGATCACCTCCGTACCAATAAACTTAAATGAACTTTTTCATAATACTAATCATATTTTATCCGTACAAAACAAGCACATTCGATATCGATAAACAATAACTATATTGTTGCACTGTAATGTATTATATTCCCTAAGCCTGAGATAAAACTTTGTACTTTGCTTTCAATTTCAGCAATGTATTAAATAATAAATATATTTTGCTTAAAAATATTTTTGGTTCAGATTATACGATTTTTTGAGTAATATTAAGGGTACGGCAAAAAGACAATTCAAATATAGCCACACACATGTGGAAACCACATCCTAATAAAATTATTACATCATATCATTACGAGCATGTAATTTACAAGTGGCTTTCAAGTCAAACCAGGACATTTGATTGGGCTAAACTACAAAGTTTCTGAATAAAACCTACTTTTTTTTTGTTCAGGGTTTCACTAGTGCTTGGATAACATCAAGGTTTTCTCAGTACACCCGAAGCCATGATTGGATTGCCTAATCCTGATTCTGAAACCCTGGCCTCCTAGTAACTCCCCGACTGGCTTAACCATGCATAAATGGCTTGGAGCATAATCAGGTCTGATTATGGAGGTACATACAGCTATATGTAATAATGCCCAGCCCACATTACGGTTCCTGTAATGTGCAAGTGGTGTTATCCATTTCAAGGAACAGTATGGCCCCCTTTCAAAGTTTTACTGAGGCTAAGAGGTTCATCACGATCCTATACTTGAAGGCTTCTATAAATATCAGTTATTTTCTTGCGACTTCATTTATCAGAAAGTCCCAGTTTGAGTTGAAGGTCTGTTTAACATGGTTATCTTAAATCCTATCAGTCAGCCGTCTTGCCCTGTAGATGGGAACACTTTGATCCTGGACACGACTGCTCCCATTAGGACAGTTTCATGAAAACGTGTTTCTGTATACAGTAGGATAAAAGTGAGGAGGAATACCTTAGTGGTCTACATCCATGCGTAGATTAACAGGGCTTGAACCACAGAGTTATCTTAAAGGAGACTTACAGTACTGTGTTTGGTGGCCTTAGCTTTGCAGCACCTTAAAATACTGTAATGATTATCATCACCAAGTTGCATTTTTTAATGGCAAATCTTCTTCCAATCTAGTTTGAATTCAAATTAAAGATGGCACTATGAATACCTATACAAAGTTCCTCTGACTTCCAATCACTTATCTATAAAACACATAGATAACGTCTGAAAATTTTATTGTCCACACACTGTAAATATTTTCATCCACTGTGTTCCTCAATGAATTCACCAAATTGCCCGTAATGTGTGAATGCGCATGTGAATGCACCATTGGCCTCCATGGTCCCTAGTTGGACTACAGACCATTTCTCAAAGCGTTACAAATTGCAGATTCATTGAAATATTTCAAATTTCAAATTCAAATTTTATTTGTCACATACACAGTCATACACAGTACGATATGCAGTGAAATGCTTATACGACCGCTCCGTGACCTTAAATATTTTTTACAAATGGAACCTATAAAACAAGATTCCATCAAAGTTACAAAAAAAAAAAAAAATATATATATATATATATATATATATATATATATATATATATATATATATATATATATATATATAAAATCTGAAGTATAATGTAATATATTACAACTTAAGTCTCTGTGAAAAACTTGAGGTAGTATTTTAATGAGTTGAGGGGGGTGTGAAAAGAATTCCTTGAAGTGTGCAAATGTGCATTGACATAATTGTCCGTTCTGTGTGTGCAAGAAAGCATTTCAGAGATTGCTTCGTATTACCCACAAGATAACTACAGTAAATTGTTGTAATGGCTCTACTACTGATGCACAACCTGTGAAAGAAGCTAGGGACAGTGACAGCTACATCAAGCAGTTAAATTCCTGAGATCTTTTCTATCTTGGATCTATTTTGATTTACTTCTTAGAGAAGCGTAGAATCGAATGCTTTTTCAACTGAGGTGTCGTTTGATCTTTTTTTCCATTTTCGAGCAAATATGAACAATCCTAATACAGCCGCATGATGTACTGTACTGGCACCGCAGCCAGGGGGTATTCCCACTTCACACTTCATACAAAAAGCATGGTATGATGAAGATAAATGAATGATATAATGAACGGTGAATGAACTAAACCTAATACAAGTTCATTCATTTATGAAACCCTTTTTATGGCAGCTAAATTAATTATATTAATGTCCTCTAGATGGTGAATGCAATCAATGCTTTATTTATAACACACCTACTGTATGAAGCACTATAAAAAACCTTAAAAGTGCTCTTTTTTTTTTTTGAAAGAGAAGTAATTAAAGGAAAAACCTTGATCAGACTCCAAATGAAAACTGTGGATTGAAAAAGAAAGGGAGGGAAAAAAAAAAACACATTTCACTTCAAGGGATTCAGCTTTAGGCTTTCAGAAATGTCCATCATAGATAAGATCAATGCAATTCTTATGAAATTATTAAAATATTTAAAACTATGTATACACACTTCAAAATCACATGCTACCTTTTTAATTAAACCTGATGGTGTACTGTTGTCAGTGTGTACAGCAAAGGACCTGCGGTGATGAGCGTACAGTAATTAATTGAGAAGTAATTAAGCTTCCACAGTGTTGAAAATGCTGTTTGCTATAAAATATAGAATGCAGTATCTAATCAATTCTACATTGTTCAAAGCTTTGCAGAAGGAAGGACAAGAAGTCTCTTGAGACACATTGTCCTGTTCTGTCTGTAGGCTTATTTGTTCTGCTCTCCGGAGATTTCTGCTTCCTCTCCTCGGGCAGCCGTTTGAAGGCAGTAGGAAGCGCAGAGTGCAGGTATCTCAGGTGGATTTCCAGGACAGCAGAGCATGAACACACACCCTCACACAGTATTATTACAACGTAACATGACAGCTGTCTTGTGTTACAGTAGCAGCATACTGTGGCTTCATCCTAATAATTTATCAATTGCAACAAATTCCGCTTCAATGATAGATTTCTGTTAATGTGGTTTATAGAGGGTGTGTTTCTGTGTTTTATGGCTTTTGCTTAAACCCAGTATTTATGAATGGGGACGTAATCTGTTTCCCCAAGTATATACTGCCCTTCAAAGGCAAACTGTAGTACAATATGGTAGTTGTTGTATTTTTCCTTTCTATAGGGACAAAACATGGTTTTGGTGCTAAAAAGTGTCTCACCTATAGGTGAAAAAGTGAACTTTTAGATAGGATCACCATTTGTCATAATACTTAATGCTTCTTATCTCCCCATCCATGCTTTAAAAATAAATAAATAAATAAATAATATATATATATATATATATATATATATATATATATATATATATATATATATATATTAACACATTTATAGTTTTCTCAAATAAAAAGAAAAACATTTACTAAATACAATTTCATGTGGCTGTAACTTTTTTGGAATTATTTCATTACACATATCACACATTACACACATTACACGGATCCTTGAAAATCAATGGATACCTTGTCACCAACTTGCAAGAGAGATGCATCTGTCTGTGGGAACTGTACACTTAATCATTCACAGACACCACTTGCACGTTACTGGAACTCAGGCTGGGAGTTATTGCCACATCCCCAGTACGGTCCTGACCTTTCCACATGTTTTGGCCATTAAATGAATTTGTGGGAGGCCAGCATACAGTATCACACCAAGCACTAGTAAAACACTGGCAGTGCTTAGTTAGCAGGGGATTTTATATATAGAAATAAAGCGAGTTTTTACTTCCATATTTCTGTTATTCTGCACAATCAAAATTCCCAGTGTGATTAGTTTGCCATTGATAAATATTCTACAGTATATTGCAGAAATTCATTTCTGCAAGGAGGGACAAAAATTAGACTTATTTCTGTAAGATTGTTTTCATGCTTGCATTTTTTTGGATTTCGTGCTCATAAAGAGTGGTCTGGGGTTTGCTGCAAATTATACGAAATTAGGGTGGATTCGGGCCACTATAAAAAAGAAAAAATTCTGGCATTTTTCTCGTAATTCTGACTTTTTTCCCTTCTAAAACTCTTTTTTTCCATCCAAGAATGCACATAAAAAAGTCATTTCATTATTATTTTATTTATTTAAATAGTTGCCCTAATCCTCTTCTGTAATATTCGAAATATGGTCCAAAAATTTCTTTTTTTTTAATGGTCTTTTTTTAAATTTTATTTTCTATTACTATTTCTATTTTTGTAATGCCCAGGAAAGGGTTGTTATAGTTATTAATTTTATGAAACATTGCGTTAATATTATGAGGCAAGAAATTAAATCAACTTTAATTCCAACACACTTAAATAAAAAGAATTGACACCAGACATTTCAGTACGATTAATCAATAGTATTACTACTGTGCAAACTATGAATGTGACGTGTTTTTCATATTATAGCTGTTTTTAAATAAAGCGCAACTTTATTTAATACATTTCCTATATAGTTTATGATTCACTCATTAGTTCTTAGTAGTCAACTTCTCGACATCACATGGTCGTGAATGCACGACTGTGTGAATGGCGACGGATTACATCCAATCAGCCGATAGCGTCATGTAAGGAACACTTGATTAACTACAACCAAATCCAACTGCATGATGGTAAACAAACATATACAGGTACCTGTGCTAGAGCCAATTGTGACAGTGCAGACCAAGACTTTCATAGATTTTCAGTAATCACTTTATAATGGTGGGGTTTGCATAGGATCAATGAATCCACATGTTCAGGACGCAACTTTCAGCTTTGTTCACGTTTACCGGAGTTTACCTCATAGATTTTCCTGTTGGTCAACCTTAAAACGGTTATTGCCCCCCCCCCCCTTTGGGACAGTTAATTAGCTGAGGCTATCTTAAATTTGAATAAGTGGAGAAATAAGGAGAAACTTTTTTTTTTTAATTTACAGTACTATCCACCACCTCTGTGTGTGTGTGTGTGTGTGTGTGTGTGTGTGTGTGTGTGTGTGTTTTATTGCCTATTTCTACATACAGAAGTACCTACAAGAATTTAAAACTACTTCCACCCCGGGGTGTGAGGCAGTAATACACCCATCTCAAGGCACCATGCAGACACATTTACGCCTACAATTTTTATTACTAATCTGTGTACTGGTATGGTTTTGAGGATTAAAAGAAACGCTGAGAACCCAGAGAAAGTTCATACGCAAGAAGCAAAGCAAAAATTGGAGAAGAGAAACCGGTGGCAATGACAAAATGTTTCATAATGTAAATGTAACAACACTGCCTACATTTAAATTGAGGTTGCTTTCAAAATAAGCCTATGGATTGTATAATAAACTACATCCACATTGACTTCTGTACCCATAGAAGACATGCTGTACGGCGGACTGGGTAAAGTAAATATTAGGAATTATGGATATTGCACAGCATTCCATCTTTATTCAAATCCCATATGTGGAAAGCATAAAGGCATTTGCACACCTTTAAAAAGTGTCTGATGTTAATTGACCTTTAGTCTGCATTATAATTGCTTCTCTGAAGTTCAATTTACTCTTGCGGGAGACTTTGATTTCTGAGCTGGGAACTGGGAACAATTAAAACATGCAAGAACCTAATTTGCATATGCTTTCCTTCCCATACTGCATGCATGTGACACTAATATTATGTGTGTTTGACTTCATTCAGACCTAAGCAAGTTGATTGCAAGCGTGGCAGTTCACCATCAGCATAATACGGATATGCAATATTCAGTACTGTGCAAAAGTCTAGCTCCACCCTACATTACCTCATATTTTGTTTACAAAGAGCCAAGACTTTCTTGTATTTTTAATGTAGTCATGAGTAATAGTTCTGCAGACTTGAGTTTTTTGGCTCACATTTTCAGTCCAATCCCTGCACCTGACCAGTTTCAGAAGGTTTTTTTTTTTATTTTTATTTTTTTATAGTTAAACCACTGTGTGACCTATCAATGATTCAAGCATAAATCTAACTTAATAGATGAACCAGTGAGAAACAGGTGCTGGAACAGATTGCGGTTGTACAAAAACAATACATTTTTAGGCACTTTGAAGCCTTTCATTAAATTCCTTTCATTAAATCTACACACTTTTATTTAATTTAACTTGATATGAATAAAATGAGGTATAATATGACACACACATCATGCTCAAACAAACTAAAGGCTGCTGATTTTATGGCATTTGTGTATATGCTCTATACAAGAACAGTGAAAATTTTATTCATAACTGATGTTGTTACATGAAGAAATTATTTTCTCATTTCATGCAGCAGTTGTTCTGTGCTGATTACAATAGACTGCTGGCTTCAGATGACCCCAAAGAAAAATGGAGCAGTGTTAGGTCTGTTTCTATGCAATCTTCTATTGTTAGTTTCAAAGCTTGAGTCTAAGCTTTATAGACTGTATGCGATTAAAACTCAGGGTCATGCCTTTATGATTATATTATATGTGTAGTTAACACTTCTTCTTTTTTTCCCCACATAACACATATTTATATTTGTAAATTAATCTGTCACAAAATTGATTTCTTTTTACCCTTTTTATTGTTATTATTTTTAACAAGCCTTATGATTGCAGCCAGTGAACTACTCTCTGCTCCCACTAAAGACAAGACTCAGTTAAACACTCCTACTTTTTGCTCGTGTAATTTAACTGATTGTGCATGCAAATTAGTGCTCATTATTTTGGATCTTATAAATCAGAGCTTGTGCGTTTTAGTCTGACTCTCAGTGTTATCTGATGTGCTGAGATTATGGGACATTTAAGAGCTCTCATTCCTAAAGCACAACACAAAACAACAAAGTGTTATACAAAGGGGGAAAAAAGAAGACTAATTAATAACTGGGTCTAAACAGATGTTAACTATTTTGGAAAATTATCTGCAATGGTTCAGAGTAGTATTTTAGCTCGTGTGATGAATCTTTCTATATTAATCTACATCTAGCTGCTGTAAAGGTGTACTGCCGCCTAGTGGACAAGATCTTTAACATTCTGATTTTTGTCATTCACCCTTTTCCTTTTGTGTTGTTGAAGCAAGGCTGTTGTGGATAATTTAAATTTAGGAAGACACAGTTTCTTGACAGCCTCTTGACAATCTATTCCAACATAAAAGTAACACTTGTGTAGTTACAGTGTAAAATGCTTTCTTTAAGCCTACCCCCATTTTTTTTTATTAAGAAGTATAAAACTATTACTATTATTTATCTAAAGAACTTCACATTAACTTGTTGGATGCCCATTTAGAATTGTACTTATTAACTTATTTACTACTAAATAAAAAATAATAATAATGAGACACAGATTAAAAACAAAATCAGAACAAAAAAACAGTCTATATATTTTTCTGTTCTTGTACTGTAAAAGATGTGTAGAATACATTTGAGAAGTTAGATACACATATTTGCCTGCAGATGGCACTGGCCACCACTCACTCACTCATCGTCTATACCGCTCTATCCCAGGAGACTTAGGGCACGAGGCGGAATACACCTTGGACAGGGAGGGTGTCAATCCATTGTAGGTCTCATACACACACACACACACACACACACACACACACACACACACACACACACACACACACACACACACACTACAGACAATTTGGGAACGCCAATTAGCGTATTCTGCTAATCAGTCTTTGGACTGTGGCGGGAAACAGGAGTCATCTCCACTGAACACCTTTGGGATAAACTGGAGCACTTACAAATGAGTCCCAGGTCTCCTTGGTCGACATTATTGAAGGTTTGTGTTAAACCCCTATAAAATAAAGCTAAAAGCCTACACTCAGTTCACATCTTTAATGCTTAACAATCTACTGTTGTGGTGTACAAAGGCAGTAATATGAAAAATTCTCACTGTCCAAACACTCATGGATCCAACTGTATATTTGACAGTTTTTTTTTTAAGTTAATAAAATTAACACAACATGTTAGTGATATGAGAGCATCTTAATTATCTGATGATCCAATAATTAAATATTTAAACATAATTAGAACTTTATAGTGCTTAAAACCTTTTTTTTATTAATGAAAATCATCACAGCAACAAGAATTAAGACAGCTGAATAGTTCCTCGTCAGTTCTTTTGCATAGTATGCTCTAGTTTCAGAGTCTAGGTTATGGGTATCAATATATAATATAATATATATACTGTTAAACCTTGGATTGTTAGCATAATTTGTTCTGCTTGTATATCAAAACACTCGTATATCAAAACGAATTTCCCCTGTAAGAAATAATGGAAGGTCAGATGATTCGATCCACGACCCAAAAATATTCATATAAAATAATTAATACAAAATAAAGTAAAAATAAAACAAATTAACCTTCACTTAACCGTTGAAAAGAAGAGGAGGGGGCTACTGTGCAAGACTACTTTCACACACACATGTGCGCGTACAAACACACATACTGTACACACACAAACATTAACAAATCACCGCTCGGTCTGTAAACTTCTTTAACAGGGAACCTCTCTAATGGTACTCCCGCACTGCTACAGTCTTTTTAAGCTTTTTCTTCACGGGGGCATTTGTTGCAGTACAGTTACTAAAGAGCAGTCACTATACCTGGACACAGAAAACAAAGTGCTTTATGGGTGCACATACAGTACACACATGATCAACATTGTTTAGTAAACAGTACACGCGTGCACGGATGTTGAATATACAAGTGACGCACACACACTAAGACTAGAAGACAATTACCCATAAACCCACAGCGCTCACGAGAGAAGAACGTCTGGCTCAGTTGTGATTACCTGGAGCTTATGGAAAAAAATCACTGTCAAAAATAATCGTTCGTAAAAAAAATATTTGTGTGTAATTCTGTGAGTTGGATTCCAAAATCTACAGCCACAACAGTTTACAGATACGCTATTTTGTGTGTTTGTTACAGTACAACTCTAATACACGACCGTTTACAGAAACAAAACTAGTTTTTCCGAGTCTATCCGAAGGAGGAGGAATCAATTCGGCGCATGCATCTGCCACCGTTTTTAACTCCTAAAATCTTACATGATATAGTCATCTCTGTAATTTTACTTCTCTTAAACATGTACGAATCTATGAAAAAAAAAAAAAAACTTACCTGAGATGATGAGAGTGCGCTCAGCTGCTGATCTGCCATTTTGGCGCCGGTGGTTTAAAATGGTGGCCGAATCGATTCCTCTTCCCTCGGATAGTAATGCCTGTGCATGTGGCCTTGATAACATATTTTTGACAGTGGTTTAACACATTACATTCATGGGCGTAATTTTGCAATTCATCCGTGTAACAGAGGAGTTGTAGAAACAAGTTTTGTGTCTGTAAACGGTCAGAGAAGTATATATCAGAGTTGTACTGTAACAAATACACAAAATATCGCATCTGTAAGTTGTCGTGACCGAAGATTTTGGAATCCAACTCGGACAAAACACAGAATTACACACAAATCTTTTTTCCCCCGCACGATTATTTTTAACAGTGATTTTATTCCATAGACTCAGTAAACAAAGCGCATGCGTACTACTGGTAGTTCGCTCGTTTATTAAGTTAAAATTAATTAAAAAATTGTGCTCGTCTTGCAAAACATGCACGGACCAAGTTACTCGCAATCCAAGGTTCAACTTTATATATCTAATATCCTTATATAATAGATAATCATACTATTAAGTACAAAAATTTGGTACCTCTCTTCTAAAAATATAAGTGGAAACCATGCAAGCTAATAGCAGAAGAAATCTGTTTATTAAAGTGAAGTGACTTGGTTGAGCCTTCCTGTGTCGTTGCATCAGATGAGATTTGTTCTATACCGAAGAGTTAAAAATTCCATGGAAGCCGCATGGAATGTTAACGGGCACTTCAGCTCTTCCAAGCTCCTCAAACGTCTTAGCATTTAGAACCAGAAGGAATGTACTTTTATCCTAAACCCACACAGATAACAGTCACTTTCAGAAAATACACTCATTAACAATATTTAAATGTAAACTGCTTGGCAGAAGATGTCTGTCTGCTGATTGTCTACTTCAATAAATAATATGCACTTTCACAGTTTTCACATACCTCTGTGGGTGTGAGGACAACAGAGAGGATGGCTCCATCATCCTCTTCCTCTGCATTAGGTGATGGGACAAACACAGGCTCAGATGGATAGAGGCCTGGCTGATGCCATGCCTAACCATTGAACACAAAATTAGGAAGAGACACTTTCAAAATTACAACTGATAAAAAAGGTATTAAAATTAATATCATAATATGTATACAAACCATTGTAATTCAATGCCAATTAAATACATATGTATACACTGTAAAATATAGTATGTGGCTTCGTTCATCAAAATCATCAAAATGAACTTCCAAAAAGTTGCACTGCATCACTGATATGAGCTTACTTTTAGCTTTTTATTCATCAGGTCCATCTTGATCAGCAAGTCTCCCACCAGATGGCCAAAGCCGCAGCCATAGAAATAGCGGTATGGTTTGGTGTTATACTTTTTGTAGTGAATGTGAGGGAAGTCCAAACCACCATACTCCAGCAGTTCATCATCATGCAGATCTTCAGACATGCAGAACACCTGACATGTACAGTAATGAAGAATTATATAAGCGTGCAAAATAAAACTATAAAAATCATGAACACCTGTAAATACGGCACATTTGTGCTGGTGTGTGTGGCCTATTTCTGTTAGCTGGGCATCCGCAGGTGATACATCATGCCAAGATTTTCAGACAGTGAACTCTCTGGTTGTACCAAAAACACCACTGAACACCATCCTTCCATTAATCAGGAAAATTATGGATTGGACCTTACTGTATCAGGCTATCAGATGTAGAACATTCCTTGTTTGTTAGTTCTGGTGGATAGCAGCATAATACCCAAAGGTAATGCTTCTTCACTAAATCTCAGTATGCCTTGATGAAAAAGTGGCATGGTTAATGGTTAAGGCAGATTTCCTATCCTGACAGACAAGATTAGTAGGCATGTGTAGCAGGGAGGGCCCAGTGATGCACCAGCTGTGAAATGGAAGCAGGATACACAGAGAAAGACCAGTGTTGGTTTATAAGTGTTTGTGGATAATAACACAATGTATTTCGAGGCTGTTTGTTCCACAGTGTTCTAACCCACTGTAAGTAACCCTAGCCATGAGCATATCGATCACAATGGAAATCTGTGTCCTTTTTGTCAATAGTGATTCAGTTTGCTAATAAAAGTGCTGAAAATTACTCCAGAAACAATTTGGACACGGTCATTCTCTACATTGTTGTTGGTCTTTCACAGCGGACCATCCGTTCCGTACATATGAGCTTGGCACAGGTTTTACGCTGGATACCCTTCCTGACGCAACCCTCTCATTTTATCCAGGCTTGGGACCGGCACTGCATCCAGTGGCTGGGGTTTGGGCAATGGCTGCGAATCGAATCCAGGCCTTCCGCATGGTGGGCGAAACACCTACCACTGAGCCACCAGTGCCCTCTCTATGTTAATACATATAGCATATATATATAGTAAAAGTGCATCAATTACAGTCAACTGAAGGATCAGCTGAGATGAATTCTGATCAGCAGAGAGTCTTTTTTTAAATTATTCCATTAAAAACAAAATGTTCTAAAGAACAAAAGACAGCCTGGCATGCTTTCCAAAAATATTAGATGAGGTAGTGTAACATCTAAAATATCCTTTCTACAACAAATATTGCTATCTGATTTATAACTGGACACTCATTTATTACAAGAACTCATTCTCATCAGAGATTGTTTCTTTCTTAGACTACAAATATCATTAGCAATAGCTTCACTTGCAGTCATAGTAGCTCTATCCAATATAGCGGTTCTGCTCGACCACCAGCACTAATGCAATAGACTAGCTACACCTTACCTAGCCTATGTATGATATTTAAAAAGTACTCAAAATTATTTCTATCACTGATATGAGCTTACTTTGGCTAATATTTGATTATTATCAGTCTCCATCAACACCCCACCTCATTTTTCCTAAAGCAGACTGCCGAAGCAAAGCTGTTGAGCCGTGTGTTGAGGTTCTGATTCAGTGGCGTATCATTATTAACGCACAGAGGCAGAACAAAGCGGCGAGGAAATGCCATGGATAAGCTGTTGTACACCTGAAAAAGAAACCAAACATAAACCGAAGGTCCATCTTTACTATTGCATCTTTAACGCTCATAAAGTTTAACAGAAATGTATAAAACTGGAAAGACAGCATTACTAACCTCATCCAATGCTTCTCCTGACTTGCGTAGGTTCTGAAGGTTGTAAACTTTAATGGCCTGGCCATCATCTGAGCAGCACATATCCACTATGAGGTAGCCATCCTCCTCAAATGCATTAATTTGGTGGAATGTTGATAGAGCCTTGGTGTGGTACTTCACTGGACTTACCTTTTACAAAACCAAGGAAACGTCTGTTAATGCCTTCGAAGAGTGTGACAAATTTAAATGTGTACATGATCAAGTACATTCTACAAGCATAACCAGTATAAAATGTATGTGTTACTAACTATGAAAGCTAATGCTAAACTGAGAAGAATATTTTGTATGCAATAAACCAAGAGTTTAAAGTAGGACAAAAAGATCAAGTAGCTTCAATGGTTTCCACGTGGGTGTTAAAGAAGCATTTTTAAGCATCACCTTTCCAGTATGCTTGTTTACAACGTGGAAAACAGTCTCTTGTTTCGGGTCCCAGTAGATACAGTCATCTATGCCTTTCCCCCTCATTCTAGACGTCACTATCTTAAGAAGGTCCATCTTTATTGGCTGTTCAATAAACACCACATAGTTTTCACTCATGGCTGGGAAAAAGAAGAAAAAAAGATGTTACACATTTGAATGTTTCAAACAGTGACTGTCTCACATACAGTACAAAGCTAAAATTAAACCTTTAAAGGAGCAACAGTCTTGTTTAACATAAAAAAAAGGTTAAAACCTTTTAATTTATTGAACGTGATGCCATATATATTCCTAGCAAGGTCATTCCTGAGAATAACCAGGGGCATTGACTCAAAGTACAAAATAAAAAAACAATAACTAAATAAAAGGAAAAAAAAAAACGGAGCCTTTTTCTGAACAAGTGAATCACAAGAGCAGAAAGAGACTCCAGTATAATTCAGCTATAGCGAAACCAAATACAAAGCATTGTAAGAACAGTGAGGAAGCAATCCAGTTAAGTTGAAATTTTCAGAATCACTAAAAGTGAGGTTCCATTTTTTATTAGTAGTTTTTTTTTAAATGAAAAGCACATGAAAATGAAAGCACTAATTTTTTTAGTGTATAAAAAATTCACTATAGTGAAGTTTAGTTAAAATGCTAAAGCTGGGAAATTTAAAGGTTAGCAAAAATATACATAAACCAAGGCTTTTTTTTTCTCTAAATCAAATTATAACTATAACAATATATCTGGTTTTATATATAAACTTATAACTAATCGATATCATACTCAAGGTCATGGTGATTTAGTGATATCAGCACAGATGTGATGATAGCTTTTTTATACTACAGTCAATTTCATTTTATCAACAGATTATAATTTGTTTGTGTATTTGATCAGTTATTTTCTTCCCCACCTCACGTATCCTTCCACGACTGGCAGAACTAACTAACCATGACTGGAGGAGTTGGCGATAAATAGTTAACGACCGTCACTAAATGTAACGTTGTAGAGGTGTAAGTAGTAGAGGTAAGTAACCTATGAGATTTACAGGGGTTGGACAATGAAACTGAAACACTGGTCAATTTCGTGTTGGAGGTTTCATAGCTAAATTAGCCTGGTGGTCAATCTTCATTAATTGCACATTCCACCAGTAAGAGCAGAGCGTGAAGGTTTAATTAGCAGAGTAAAAGCAGAGTTTTGCTTAAAATATTGCAATGCACACAACATTATGGGTGACATATCAGAGTTATGAGGACAAATTGTTGGTGCGTGTTTCACTGTTTCACATCTGTGACCAAGACAGCAAGTCTTCAAGAGCCACGGTATCCAGAGTAATGTCAGCATACCACCAAAAAGGACGAACCACATCCAACAGGAGTACAGATGTGTGATGAGCCGTTCTAGTTTTGTCGCCGCACCTTACAGCGACGGTATGCTGTTGCTGGCTTTTACCACTGAGGGGCGCTATATAACTATAGACCGACGTGTCAGACCTTAGTTAATTCTCTCAAGGATTAATGAGCCGTAGCTCCTTTATAGTTGCATGTAGTAGCGGATAAAATCATGTGTAACATTGTACTTAAACGAATTCTAATCACAGTACTAAAATTGCAGTACAAATGTAAAATTTAATTTTATTAGTATCGAATTTAAGCAAAGTAAATGTTAACACAGTGAGCCTTTAGATTTTATCATGTGTAATTTGAAAGCCTACGCGTGTACACTGTAAACCCTAATGCTCAAAGTAATTAAACACATTGAGTACTGTTAACCTAAGTAATTGAATGAGTAATAGTAATAATTTTGCATACATAAGTAACAATAACTTAAGCTAAACTTCCACCAGTGTAAAATCTATAGATTAAAAATCTTTTGATGAGCTTTTCGATTCCCGCGCTGGCTGGTCTGCAACAATTTTTTTTTTATTTGTTCAACAAACTCAAAAACTGATAGTTCTGTTTACTTAAAATTGGAAACATCATTAATTAAAAAATGTGATGTAACTAAGTTTATTTCAGTATTTCAGTTTAATTGTCCAAGCCATGTAATTTGTACTGCATTTCCAAGTAATCGGCTTTTAAATTATGAGCACATTCATTCAGGAAGCGGGCTCGTATTCCAAAAACACTCGTAAACCAAATAGACTTTTCCCATAAGAAATAATAAAAAGTCAAATTATTCGTTCTACAGCCCAAAACTAAAAATATATAAAAATAATTAATACAACATATAGAGTAAAAATAATACAAATTAACCTGAACTTAACATTTTAAAAAAAGTAAAAATAAATCCAGACAGTTAAGTGTTTCCGTTTGTGCGCGCAGGCGCAATGTATTTGTATGTGTGTGTGTGTGTGTGTGTGTGTGTGGGTGGGTGTGGAATTAGCCCCTCGCCTCGTCTTAAACAGTAAAACTCCTTCTCCCTGCCACACCTCGCTTTTTAAGTTTCATACACAATGCAAACACTTTTAATGGGAAAAAAAGAAATCTCTCTAATGATACCCGTTTGAGCATACTAACGGAATCACTGCTGTAAAATAACAAATGAACCAGCACCTTACCTTTGAAAAGAATCGCGACAGAGCTGAGTTTTCTGTGTAAATAAAGCGTGTCTGTGCAGCCGAGGAGATCTGTGTGTGTGTGTGTGTGTGTGTGTGTGTGTCTGTGTCAAATTGTGCGCGAAGTAAGTGTGTGTGTGTAAAAAGTGTGTGTGTGTGTCGATGTGTGTGGGGCACAGTGTCAAATTACGCGGGCGCACACAGAAGAGAGAGGGAGATTTATTGATTATAAGAAACGAGCACTAAGACGCGTCAGGGGACTCTTATTTTGAAACAGGGGACGCAGCAGGGGAGACGATTACCCATAATTCTCGCAGCGCAAGAGAGAGAAAAATCATTAGCTCAGTTGTGATCACTTGTCGCTCGGTGTCAAAATAAAAGTTGCATGCGTGATACCTGATACTCGGCGCTCGTAACCTAATACTTGCTCGGTTTCCGATTAAAAATTTATTTAAAAATCTCGTAAACCACATTACTCGCAATCCAAGGTTCCACTGTATCTGCTAACCTCCAGGTTCCAGGGTCGAAACCCATATAGCATTAAATGGAACGCTAGTGAACTAAGTAGCACAGCTCACACACACACACTCATTCACACACTATGGGCAATTTGGGAACGGCAGTTAACCTAATCTGCATTTCTTTGGACTGCGCGAGGAAACCCACCAAGCATGGGGGGAACATGCAAACTCTATGCACACAGAGACAGAAATCAAACCTGGTCCCTATGGGTGCAAGGCGAGAGTGCTAACCACTACACCACTGTGCAGACTACAGCTAAACGTTTTCTATTTTTTCTATATTTGTATAATTTTTACTATATTTTTATTTCCTATGTATTTTCATATTCTTTATATGAATGTTAACTTTTTATAGTCTATTTTTCATTATATTCTTATTTCATATTGTTTATTTGAATAATCTGTTTTCTTTTTCAATTTTTAGTTCATGGGTGATTGTACATTTTACTTCATATCATACTATATATGACTGTTTATGTGACAAATAAGATTTGTAAGAAGTTGTAATCTCACATAGTGAGATACTGTACAACACGGACAGTTCAGAGGCAAATTTGAATGACTTAGAAACAATTACTAAGGAGACAAAGTGTTGTTTAGGATGACAATGTTATCAGGTGCATTTTCTTGCTGCACAAGTGCTTCCATGATTTAAAAGTGGGTTTTGCAGGCAAGGGCTCTCCCCTACACTGTGGACCGTACTGACCTCTTTTCACCCATGCTGGCGACTGACAGTTAGTGTAATTAATGACTGTTTGAACACCAGAGATGCATTTATAGTTACATATCCCAGTTCTGTTATGCTCTATATTCAATTCAATTAAATTTTCTATATCACAAGTCATAGAAAGCCTTTCATCCAATCAGATTACTCGGATGGAACTAATTGCAGTATAACATGCAGTAACAAGATAACATTAATATCAGATTTAATAATTGAATTATGTATTTTACCATCAACACCTTATTGAAAGAGTAAGTCAGAACTTCTTTTTTTGTTTTATGTTTAATACACAGCAAAACCATCACCTTGAAAAAACATAACTTACATCTGAATGACTCAACACATTCCAAAGTTTAAGTCCTTGAGGTTGAGATATTGTAGTTTTGATCGCCCCTCCCTCTTCAGCCTTTAAACCGGCTGAAAGTATTTTCTCTTTAACTGCATGTGACTACAGTGGAACCTCAGATTGCGAGTAACGCGGTTTGTGTATTTTGACCTGAAAAAACAAACAAGTCTTGGTTTACGAGTACCGAGTATCATGTATTACGCATGCGCTTCTTGTTTTGACGCAGAGCGGAATTGTGGGTAATCATCTCCCCTGCTCGGTCTTAGTGAGTATCTCTCACTGGTATAATCAACATCCATGCACACATTTACTGTTTACTATAACACTGTGACCACGTGTGTGTGCAAAAAAACATTTTATTTTGTGTCTGTATGCGTGTGTGTACAGGGAGCGTGTACTGTTTATTATAACACACGTGTGCCGGCGTGTAAACCAAAAGCAAGTCTCTTTAGAGAGTTTAAAGATCCATTTTCACTCTCTGTATGTTGGACACACACACACAGACCCCTCCTATTTTCGACTTCACAGACACACAGACACAAACACACGCTCTGCTCTACACAGAAACACTGCTCTGTCGCGATTCTTTTCAAAGGTAAAAAGAAAAGTAGTGTAGTAGTGATTCCGTTAGTGTGTCGCTCAATCAAGTGTCATTAGAGAGATTTCTTATTTTTCCAATAAAACAGTGTTTCCGTTGGTTGCGCGTACATGTGTGGAAAAAATGGAGGAAGGGTAACTGTGTAAGCCGAGGGGAGGGACTCCTTACTTTAGCTTCACATACACAAACGCACACACACACATACAAGACCTGCGTGCACAAACGGAAACACTTATCTGTCTGGATTTATTTTAACTTTTTTTTAAAGGTAAAGTTCAGGTTAATTTCTTTTATTTTTACTTATAAAATATTATTAAGAATTAATAATTTGAGTTTCCATTATTTCTTATGGAAAAATTTGATTTGGTTTACAAGTGTTTTGAAATACGAGCCCGCTTGCGGAATAAATTATGCCTGTAATCCAAGGTTCCACTGTAGTAGGAAACACTACATTCTTTCATTGTTTCATGGACTTCAGGATAATACATGTCAAAGGGTTGTTTAGTGAGCTTGAATCCTGGTTAGCCCTTAGGGGTCAACAACATCGCAACGATGCTAATCACTTTTTTTCTCTTTGCAAGTATTTTTGTAAATGAAATTATATTGTAGCAACCCAGAAAAAATATGTACACAAACAGTAGATGGTTTTCTTTTTAAAAAGTTTATTGCCAAATAAATGTTTGTTATTAAATCAATGTTAAAAAAGAAAAAACAGTCCTATGTCAGATTCTCATCTCCATGCGCGCTAGAGACCCGCCCCCATGCTTAGCTCTCCATTCACATGCAAGATTTATGGAAACGACTCTATTCAGATGTAAATAAATGCTAATTGCTTTTTTTAATTGTCAAAAATTAAGAAGAGCGCTAAATCATTGCAGCTCTTCAGAAAGGCCTTAAGGGTTAAAAGAAGTTCAGTTTACATATGGGTGTTTGGTTTGATTTCCCTTTGTTGTACAGTACTGTGCAAAATTCTTGAGACTCTCTTAATTTCTTCATATTGAATTGAATTATGTAAATTAAAATAAAGAAATTGAAGGAAATGTTTTCTAAAGATGCCTTTTATATATGCCCAAAGATACAATTTAAACTTTGGTTGTTTAAGTAACAACATCAGCAGCAACCTCATTTCCCCTCTCGTTTGTTCTACTCAGCATTCAGTGTATACTAATCACCAGCCTGATCATCTGTCATCATATGCACTTGTTTCTTACTTGTTCATGCCTTAAGTTAGCTCGCGTTTTATGCTTTAATGATTCATAGCTATGACAGCACATGACAGTGTGACTTCATATTCCTCAAGACTACATTAAAAAAGTATGAGGCAAAATATGAAGAAATGAGAGATGGCTCACGACTTTCGCAGAGTATTGTACTATATATTGGGGGCATGTCCTCATTATTTTGGTTAGACATAACTTGAACTCATTGCGATATATCAGACACACACTCTATGTGTCTGATACACTATGTTTTCTCCTGCTCCACTCCTGAAAACTGGATATCTGGTGCTAATGAGTTGTATAGATGTTTAATGTTCAAGTTAAATCAGTAATGCACCTGTTCATAGCTGTGGTGTGTTAAGCGTGTGTAGTTACCAAAACTGTGGTAATAGGAAGGTTTGTTCTTTTCAGCAGGAGAAATGGAACATAGAACCTCTGCCCCATGCAGCGTTTCAGAGTCTTCAGTCTTTGGAGGAACCCTGATAATGTTGTATAACGCTCCTATCAAACACATAATGCTCAGTTATGACTTGGCTCAAATCTATCAAATACGTAAAGATATGTGTCAAAATCTCACCTTTCCTGCCATAAGAGTTGCCCATGTTGAACACTGTACCATCTGGGTCAATATGGGGGTGGGCAGTCGCACCATTAACAGCAATGAACTTACTCCAGTCCACCTTTTGACGTTGTGGAAATACCATAAAATTAAACATGAAAACCAATATCAATGCTTTTACAAATCTCATGTACAAATATTTTAAAATAGTAACATTCAGTTCAAAACAATATGTACAAATATGTGTACAGGTTCAAATGATCTTAATACTCATTACTGAATACTAACTTTTACTTACAAAACAGTGAGTAGAATTACTGTAAGTATTCAGACATTTTTTTGTTGTTGTTGTCACCTACACTTCCTGTGCATTAATCTACTCTATTTCAAATTTGCACTCAATGTGGGTTTCCAACAGGTGCTCTACATTTTTCCCACAGCCCAAAGACATATAGAGTAGTCTAACTGGTATTTCAAAATTCCCCTTACTGTACGTGTGAGTGCGCTTGCGTGAACTGCTATGGATTGGCACCCCGTCCAGGGTATACCCTGCCTCGGTGTACCCTGCTCCAGGGCTCCTACTTCACTGTACAGGATAAGCGATATAAAGAATGATTGAATGAGTGAGATTGTACTCGAGTAGATACGTACAGTATGCCGAACAGGTGTAATCAAAGTGAGTTTGGGTTTGAGGGGTAAGGTCATAATAATAATAATAATAATAATATAACAGATAATTATAAAAAATAGATATCTTGGCAAGTTTAAAGAACCAGTATTATTATTATTTTGTATTATTAAAAACAAGAACAATTAAAAACTATCTATATCTGTTCCATCTGTTGTGACCTAAACATTTTTGAGACTATGAATAATTAAAAGTAAAAAAAAAAAAAAAGAGAGAGAGACAGAGATCAGCCACAACACTAACACCACCAAAAGGGGAATGAAATGAAACTGATTATCAGTTAAAGAGTTCAAGGTTGTTGATTCAGCTTCCAACGTCCTCAGATCTCAATCCGACCAAGCATGGACAAACAAGTCTGATCCATCAAAGCCAACTCTGCAACCCACAGCCACTGCTAAAATCACAAACAAACACACCCCTACACAACCCCAAAAGTACAGTATTGTGGAGTCATGACTCAGGGGCCCAGAGCTGGCCCAGCGGCAAAAGTGGAACCTACACAATACTAGGCAT
Organism: Clarias magur; assembly: GCA_013621035.1. Lineage (NCBI taxonomy): Eukaryota > Metazoa > Chordata > Actinopteri > Siluriformes > Clariidae > Clarias > Clarias magur. The sequence continues at coordinate 477,081 of QNUK01000469.1, read as the reverse complement.
AATGCTTTGTATTTTAATGTGATGGCTGATCATATGGCTGATGTTAAGCTTGAAATGTCATTTTTATAAACAAATGTCAGAAAGGTTTCAGATTACCTACCTTCTCTTTAGTTTCTAGAGTGTCTGGATCAATTTTATGCATAAAGTTTGTCTCTGTGCTGACATAGTACTCCCCTTTGTATTCCACAAAGTTCACATTAGCATTGTCTGTGGGCTCTGTCAAGGGATAAGCATCAGACTGTCAGTAAAGGCACAGCAAAAACAAAAATTCTTTGGGATTAAGGAGAATGTACCTCAGCTCTTCCCTCTATTCTCCATGTGCTAAAACTGTGTGTCTAAGAAAATGGTCTCTGCTTATTTGACAGAAGTACCTTATATAACCAAAAGTATGTGAACACCTGGCAACATGAACATCCCATTCAAAAATCAATGGGACTTTGGCTGTTCCCACTCAACCATAGAGCGCCAGCATTAAAGTGCTGATGTCAAGAATAAGAAGGCCTGATGCGTATTTGGTGCGCCAATACATCCCAAAGGTTTAATTTTAATTTTAGATAATATTGTGTTACTAACTTTGTGGCAACAGTTTGGCAAAGACACAACGGTGTCAACACGCACTGTATAACTGATGTAATGTTTCAGTGCTGCTTCTTTCTGTTTAACATCAATGAAAGGTCATTGATTGAATTACAGTCGTGTCTCCGTGTCTCTAAGGCACTGTTAGAAGAAAACCATTCAGAATGCTATATCCAATTCACTATTGGCCAACCTTACCCAGTTTCTCAGTTTTCCCCTCTATCTCCTCTCTTTGCCTAATGATAATGCGAGCAACATTGGTAATTGCGTGAAAAATACTGGCCAAAATTAATACATTGTACTTCACATTTTTATAGTAGCATTGAGCTAGATGCATTACACAAAGTGAAATACTACACTTTGTGGTGTTTCATATTTCAGTTAGATTGCATTTTTTTTTAACCATTCATGAACATGTTTGGCTCATTCAATGTTGTCTATGATTCCTCCACAAGGGCAGCAGCCATATTTTGTAAGTCTACCGTCATTCAACCACCTATTTTATTTAGTTTTGTTGGTTTAGTTTATTTAGTTGGTTTCGTTTACTTTGCGATCTGTAACATGACCACCCGCGCAAAGGGCAAATCTGCAGACTACTAGGCAGATTTAGAGACAGGCAGAACAGCAGACGGCCGTGGTTGCTAGGCAACCCTCGCCATGTTGCCAATCAGAGAAGACGCGCTACACCTGTCCAGCAGGTTATTTAAACCCCCAGAAACGAATTTTAAATAGCACCAGGTATGAGAGCGTTGCTCTGGTATAGGGGAAAGAGAAAGGAAACAGTAAAAAGAAGAGAAGAAGAATTTGAAAAGGAGAAATGAAAAGATAAAGAGAGGAGAAAAGAGAAAACTAAAAAGAGATGTGAGAAGATTAAGAAAAGAGAACATAGAAAACTGAGAAGAAAGATTAAGAAAAGAGAGAGCTGAAAAGAGGCCTGAAAGAATATATCTCGCTAGAGATAAAGAAATAAAGGTCAGGAGAAGAATGAATGAATGAATTAATTAATTAATTAATTCATTCATTCAGAGTAAACATTTTCCTTAGCACTGCAAGGTGCTTGCCCTAATCGATTAATCCCTGCCAAGGTACACATAATCATCCAACGTCTCAACACTTCCCTCTAATTCCTGCGTTGGGGCTCCCACTCTTAACAACATATTCGGTGGTGCCATATTGGAGGGCTCCCCCTCATAACAGTAATTTACTCGAAATAATAAAAGAATGGAGTATGTTGCATATGTTGCCTTCCAATAAATAAAAGTTTTAATTTCTTTAAATTAAAGAAATATTAATTTCTTAGATATTAATAATATTTGCACACTGCTGATTGTAATTTTTGTGCTTAGGGATCGGTGATCACTTCCAAAACCCTGATCAGAACCACTTCTCAGTTTGAAACTCTACTACTACACTATAAGTGCACAGGGTTCCATGTTGTCCACTCCTATAGTCATTGATCTTGACACCTGGGGATAACTGGTGGATTAGAGTGGACATGGATCAGAAGCTTCGGTTTCGAGCTGATATCACTGCAACTTCGCACTGGCCAAACAACGTACGATGATCTGCAGCACTAAAAACAGCCAACTCACAATCCCACAGCAAGAAGAGGCAGAGGTACCCCATGGAGAAAGATAAATGCTTAGAGCAACTTTTAATTGACAATACTTTAAATGACTTATGAACATGTAAGACTCTTGCATTAAAAACTAAACACACATACTTCTGTACCCGCCAAAAAAAAAAACATTTACACACCCACTCTGCACATTAAGAGCTCTCTTTAAGCAACTGGAAAGTTGAGGCACTCGTTTTGTGTTGAACTACTATAATCACTCAATCTTTTCTGCTTGGACAAGTTCTTTGATGCTTCTTATTTCCAGATGTAGTAATTTTTCAGCAACTGATTTTGTGGACTTTAGTGCATCAACAAATGAATGATTTTCTGTGAGATGATATTGGTAGTGTATGTTCAGCCTCACCAGTAGTGAGCTCAGAACAGTGTAGCCAGATATTGATAATGCCATCAGACGTTGCCAGTGTTTTTCCAGCAAGTGTACTCCGCACAAGCCTCTTGACACCTTTTGATTTGCAAGAAAGAGAGAAGAACTTTCCATTTTCACCTTCCCTGAGCACCTCCATCCAAAAGATTTTGAAAAGAAGCATCACTGAATACAATAATCTTAAGTTTACTAACTTTCCCGAGGTGCTGGAAGTTTAGAATTACGTTTTTAGACTTCAGTTTGCACACAACTGTTTGCTTTCTGAATTGTTTGCACAGTTGCATTTTAATGCTTGAAGTTAAGTTGCTTGCATCAAACATGACATCTGGTCTGCTCTGTCTTGCAACCCAGAGAATTTGACATACTTTAGATCTGTGAGTGTTCAACAGATCGAGATGGATCAAATTCAAATTGCATTTGTCACAAACACAGTCATACACATTACTATATGCAGTAAAATGCTTACATGAACGCCCGTGACCTTAAAAATTTGAAAAACTATTTCCAAGAAATAAGGAAATAAATAGAGGAATAAAATAAAAATAAGAGTGCAAATGTGCAATGTCCATATAGAAACAAAATAAAAAATATATAAAAAATATATAAGAAATATAAAATATAAACTTTAAAACGTTATAAAAGCATATCTGTACAAATGTAGCAATAATTTTAAATGGAAATAAAAATGTGAATAAATGGAAATGTGAAAATGTCCAGGAAGTGTGCAAATGTGCAATGTCCATAAGTGTCCGGGGTATGTGCAATTGTGCATGAGTGAACAGATGAGTAATGTCCATAAGTGTCCATTTACTATGAGGTGTGCAAAAATGCAGAGGTATTTTAGTCCAGTGTAGTGATCAGGTTGAGAGACCGTATCGCCTGCGGGTAGAAGCTCCTCCTCAGTCTCTCTGTGTTGGCCTTCAGGGAGCGGAAGCGATTTCCTGACCGCAACAGAGAGAACAGTCCATTGCTGGGGTGGCTGAGGTCCTTCACGATCTTCCTGGCCTTGGTCCAGCACCGCATGCTGTAGATCGAGTGCAGGTCAGGGAGCTCGGTGTGGATGATGCGCTCAGCTGATCGCACCACCTTCTGTAGGGCTCGTCTGTCCTGCTGGGTGCTGTTCTCGAACCAGGTTGTGATGTTTCCCGTCAGGATGCTCTCTATGGTGCAGGAGTAGAAGTTCCTGAGCACCTTAGAAGGCAGTCTAAAGTCTCTCAAGCGTCTGAGGTTGTAGAGACGCTGTCGGGCCTTCTTCACCACGCTGTTGATGTGACAGGTCCTGCGTGATGTGAACACAGAGGTATTTGAAGCTGTTCACTCTCTCCACTGGGCTCTCGTTGATCACGGGGGTCTAGTATTTCCTTTCCTGCTTAGTGCTGAAGTCCACTATCAACTCCTTTTATCTTACTGACGTTTAGAAGGAGGTTGTTCCTCTGGCACCAGTTCTTCTGATTTCCAATCTCCTCCAGGTAGGCCGTTTCATCGTTGTCAGTGATCAGGCCCACCACGACAGTGTCATCAGCAAACTTAATGATGCTGGTGGAGCTGGTAGTGGCCACACAGTCATTCGTGTACAAAGAGTCCAGCAGGGGGCTCAGAACACAACCCTGAGGGGCTCCAGTGCTGAGGGTGAGGTAGGCTAAGACGTATCCACCCATCCTTACTGCCTGTGGTCTCCCAGTTAGGAAATTAAAGATCCACTGGCACCAAGATGAGCTGAGTCCCAGGTGCTCCAGCGTAGTGGTGAGTGTGGAGGGAATTATGGTATTAAATGCTGAGCTGTAGTCAATGAAAAGCATTTCCAGATGAGTGAGTGATGTGTGGAGGAGATGAGAGATGGTATCATCCGTAGAGCGGTTTGGGCGGTATGCAAACTGGATCCAAATGAATGGCCTGCATATGAATGTAGATTTCCTGATTTTGTATTTGTATTTATTCCCACATAACAAAGGTTTTCATGTTACTCACATCCTAACTGAAATATTGACCGATGTGTGAAACCCCAAATAAAGTCTTCTACATGACAAGCAAGTCTCCCAGTCACAGTGGAATCTTTATATAACCAATAAAAAACATCAGGATCTACTTTGGACATCTTTCCTTCCTGACTTTAATACAATTTCCTTTACGCTGTTGTACCAGTATAATGAAGCATCAGCTAAAACTTTATACACAGTTCTTGAGCTTCCATATTATTCCCTCACAGCTGGCCTCAGGAGGAGGCTTGACCTAGATGTCATTGTCAGTTTGATTCTTTAAAGAAATTAAGATTTTATGTCCATTTAGTTAAGAGTCTATTGTCTTCGACAGGTGAGTGGCACAAGTAGCCATAGCGCTTCTGAAGCACATCTGACAACTATAACTCCTCAAAAAACCTCTAGCCCCTAGTCATGCTTTTGGTACTGGTCCAGTAGGTGTCTCTTTGAGGGAACAAACCCATCTGGTGAAAAAAAAACAAAAAAGTAGTATAGTAAAATATTGTCTCCTTTTCTTGCAAAAATGTCCTCACAAACATCTGTGGTACAAACATTTGTTACTGTAGGATCCACTTGAAGGTCTTCTACAGTACATTTGACATGTCGACTGACTCCAAAGTGCCTGCAACATTAGTGGGCTCAATAGGCATAAAATTTATATCAGTTTTTATATTTAGCTCTAGCTTTGCATGCAAAACTTTTCACTCTATGTAGTACACTCTTCTCTTTATCCTTGTATTTCACAACTTGTCTGTTTTTAAGCTAAACTCCATTTTCTGTTTTGCTATATATGTTTCTGTAATGTCAAGTTGATGGTGTTCCGCTTTACTATGCACCATAGAGGTTACTCCTATGTTCTCCAAATGTCTCATCCCATGCTGTTCCTCGATTAGTGCTTCTCCTGTCCCCTGTTTATCATAATCAATCTCCTATCCATGTTCACAGTCTATCTGAGATGATGTACCCTAATGCACGTTCCTCCATATTGGACACAGCACCATCCTGACCAATGACAAATCCTGGTCCTTCCCACTCTGGAAACCTTTTGTATTATTCATATTCTTTCTTAAAATTCAGCTTCAGTAAAAAAGGGTAGGTTAGGATTCTGCTCAAAAACGAACTGATGAGGACTGTAGCCATTGACATTTTGCATGGTGTTCTTCGCCATAAGAGCCCAGGTCATCGCTATGTTCCAATCACAACCAGTACTTGCCTTCACCTTTATTAAGATTTCACAAGTGTTTGGTTGTGTCGCTCCAGAAGACCATTGTCACGTTCCTGCCACGTACCGCTGTCATTCACGTCTCCTTTTTCCCACGCTGTCATGCCTTTGCGCTCACGTGCTTATGTTTTCCGACTGGATGTCATGCTCTCTCACACTCACCCCGACCCTTTACACACCGGCATCCCATTCACAACTAATTTCTCCCGGCATTTAAGGAAGCGTAGAACGCTGTCTCGCTGCCAGATTATTGCGTGCCTTCAGAGCCCAGTTTTCTCGCGTTTCTTTTCCGTGATAGTTGTTTCCGTTCTCGACCTCGCTTGTTCTCGGTATTCGCTTCTAGCCTCTCGTTTTTTGGATCTTGTTCGCTGTTTGTTTTCCCGCTGGTTTTGACCTCTCGCTTCGTTTCACGTTTACGTCTCTGCTCTCTCCCCTTTTGGATTACTCGCATCGCTGACTGACTCACTGGCTTTGAACTCTCGCTCTGGCTCACGACAACTTCTCTGCTCGCCCCCTTTTTTGGCACACGCATCGCTGACTGATTTAACCGGCTTCCGACCCATTGCACCGGCTTTGTACTACGTCTCCAGGATTCCCCCTCCGAACACGGAAGTGTTCAACGGCCAGCACGCCACGCCCCCCTCGCCCAAAAGCGCGTCTAAAGCCACGCCCCTTTGGTGCTGTAAATCTGCACTTGGGTCCTGCTCCTCTTTTTCTCTTCATTGCGCTGCCTGACAGAATAATCTGGCCACTATGGACCCAGCAGACTTAAACAGACTAAGAACAGCTTTGGAGAGCCAGGGTGCTATGTTGGGCTCTCACCAGCAGGATCTCCAAAACATAAATCAAACTCTGAGAACCATTACGGATTCCCTCGCTGGCCTTTCATCACAAATTCAGCACCTCCAGGCAGCTTCCCCGGCACAGCCCCCGGTGCCCGCCCATGTTCCAGCAGTAGCTCCTCTCTCTGTACCAGCTCATGAACCCCGCTTACCCGCTCCACCTTCCTATGATGGCGATCCTGGGACCTGCCGTTCCTTCTTGTCCCAATGTTCCCTGGTTTTAGAACTGCAAACTTCGTCCTTCCCCACGGAGCGCTCCAAAGTGGCTTACATCATCACCGGACGTCCAGAGAATGCAGCTTATCCTCCCTTCCTGAACCTGCTCCTGAACCCATGCAAGTAGATCGCACCCACATCTCTCCAGAAGAGCGTCTGCGTCGACGCACGGAGAGAGCATGCTTCTATTGCGGGCAAGCTGGTCACTTTCGAGAGACCTGTCCGTTAAAAGGCAAGGCCCCCTAGTGAAACTGAGGGTCCTAGGGGGCCAGAAACAGGACATTAACTCAACCCCTCGCTCCTGCTTTCCTGTCACTGTGACTGTCAACAATAGGACTCACACCGTATGGGCCCTCATTGACTCTGGAGCCGACCAGAACCTGATCTGCCCCCGTACTGTAGACACCCTCAAGATTTCATCCACCCCTCTTGAGCGCCCTCTTCCTGTTCAAGCTCTGGATGGTAGCAGCCTTAACCGCATCACTCATCGCACTCTCCCCATCAGTTTAAGAATTTCCGGCAACCACACGGAGACTATCTCATTTCTCATCATGCCTAAGTCCCATAGCCCAATCGTCCTTGGACGCCCCTGGTTAGTAAAACATAACCCTCATATAGACTGGGTCCGGAACACGATCCTAGGCTGGAACCCAGCTTGTCTGTCCTCATGCCTTCTCTCTGCATCTATTCAGCCTCCTCCTGCTACCAATAAAGGGGAGCTCCCCGATCTCACCAATGTACCCCCGGAGTATGTAGATCTCCGAGAGGTCTTCAGCAAATCTCGTGCCATCTCCCTGCCACCACATCGACCCTATGATTGTGCCATCGATCTTCTCCCAGGCACAGCCCCCCCAAGGGGGCGTCTCTACTCCCTCTCCTCCCCTGAGAGGGAGGCTATGAACCACTACATTACTGAATCACTGGCGGCTGGAATCATCCGACCTTCGTCTTCACCGGCAGGTGCAACATTCTTCTTCGTAGAGAAGAAAGACAAATCTTTACGGCCATGCATTGATTATCGAGGACTTAATGAAATTACGATTAAAAATCGTTATCCCCTTCCGCTCATGACCACGGCTTTCGAGCTATTGCAGGGAGCACACATCTTCACTAAACTGGACCTCCGAAATGCCTATCACCTCGTCAGAATCAGGGAAGGGGACGAGTGGAAAACAGCATTTAACACTCCTACCGGTCACTACGAATATCTAGTGGTACCTTTTGGACTGACTAATGCCCCTGCTGTTTTCCAAGCCTTGATTAATGATGTTCTAAGGGACTTCCTGAATGTATGTGTATTTGTCTACCTTGATGACATTTTTATCTTTTCTCACTCCCTTGAGGAACACGTTACCCATGTTCGCCAGGTATTACAGAGGCTGCTGGAAAACAAACTTTTTGTCAAGGCAGAGAAGTGTGAGTTTCACCAGAAATCCACTTCTTTTCTGGGGTTTGTAATTTCTCCCTCCATGATCGAGATGGAGCCCTCCAAGGTCAAGGCGGTTACTGACTGGCCCACGCCCACTTCTAGACGAGAACTGCAACGCTTCCTAGGGTTTGCTAATTTCTATCGCAGATTCATAAGGAACTATAGCACCGTGGCTGCTCCCCTTACAGCTCTCACCTCCTCAAAAGTTCCCTTTAAGTGGAACGCAAGGGCAGAAGAGTCTTTTACTAGCCTCAAGCGAAGATTCACTTCGGCACCTATCCTTTCCATCCCAGACCCCTCTCTCCAATTCACTGTCGAAGTAGATGCTTCTGAGACTGGGGCTGGAGCTATCCTTTCTCAGAGAAGCCCCAAAGACAACAAGCTGCATCCTTGTTCCTTTTTCTCTCGCCGACTCACTCCTGCAGAAAGGAACTATGACATTGGTGACCGAGAACTACTAGCTATCAAGCTAGCCCTTGAAGAGTGGAGACATTGGTTGGAGGGGGCTCAGCATCCTTTTCTAGTTTGGACTGACCATAGAAACCTCGAATACTTAAAATCTGCCAAAAGGTTAAATGCCCGTCAAGCCCGCTGGTCCTTATTTTTTTCAAGGTTCAATTTTATTATATCCTACCGCCCAGGTTCTAAGAACACCAAGCCAGATGCTCTCTCTCGACAGTTCTCTTTGCCCCAGAATTGTGCCCCCATTGAAAGCATCCTCCCACCACAATGCCTTGTGGCTGCCACCCAACAGGACATTGAAGTCCTGGTCAGACAGGCCCTAGAGCAAGAACCAGGTCCAAGCAACGTTCCTACCAACCGCCTATTTGTTCCAGAGTCTATTCGCCCACATGTACTTGAATGGGGACACTGCTCCAAAATGGCCTGCCACCCAGGAGGGGCCCGCACCCTGTATCTGATCCAGCAACGCTTCTGGTGGGCAACTATGAAGGAGGACGTTTTAGGATTCGTGGCAGCTTGTGATACATGTGTAAGGAACAAAACATCCAACAAGCCTCCAGCAGGTCTCCTTAAACCACTTCCCATCCCTCACCGTCCTTGGTCTCACATTGCTCTCGATTTTGTCACTGGACTCCCAACTTCGGAGGGGAACAATTGCATTATGACCATCGTTGATCGCTTCTCCAGAGCTGCCCATTTCGTCCCCCTGACTAAACTCCCTTCGGCCAAGGAGACAGCTGAGCTACTCATCCTCCACGTTTTTCGGCTACACGGACTTCCTGTTGACATTGTCTCCGATAGGGGACCCCAGTTTTCTGCACACTTCTGGAAGGCCTTCTGCAGACTCATTGGCGCTACGCCTAGCCTGTCGTCGGGTTACCATCCACAATCCAATGGACAGACAGAGAGAACCAACCAGAAGCTGGAGACCTCTCTGAGATGCATGACGTCACAGAACCCAACTTCATGGAGCAGGATGCTCCCATGGGTCGAATATGCCCACAACTCCCTTCCCACCTCATCTACCAGAATGTCTCCCTTTCAGTGCTGTTTGGGGTATCAACCACCCTTGTTTCCTTCTCAGGAAGAAGAGGTAGCGGTGCCTTCAGCACAAAGTTTCGTGCGCAGCTGCAAGAGAACCTGGCAGAAGGCTCGGTCCGAACTCCTAAAGTCAGTACAAGCCTTCAAACTACAAGCAGATCGACGGCGCTCGGCTGCCCCAAGATACAAGGTCGGCGATAGAGTAATGCTCGCCACACGAGACATTCCCATCAAGACCATCTCACACAAACTATCCCCTAAGTTCATTGGCCCATTCACTGTCACTAAGATTATCAACCCTTGCTCTGTCAGGTTACGCCTGCCTTCAACTATGCACCGGATAAATCCCACCTTTCATGTCTCCCAAATCAAGCGCCTGGTTACCAACCCCTTATGTCCACCCACCCGCCCGCCTCCTCCTCCCCGTTTCATCGATGGTGGCAAAGCATTCACAGTCCGCCGGCTTCTCAGGTCCCGCCACAGAGGGAGGGGCGTCCAGTATCTGGTGGACTGGGAAGGGTACGGTCCTGAGGAGAGAAGCTGGGTTCCTGCCAGATTCATTCTAGACCCCAAATTAATTTCAGACTTTTATAAACATTTTCCTGAGGCACCCCGCCCAAACGCCCAGAGGCGCTCATGAGGGGAGGGGTACTGTCACGTTCCTGCCACGTACCGCTGTCATTCACGTCTCCTTTTTCCCACGCTGTCATGCCTTTGCGCTCACGTGCTTATGTTTTCCGACTGGATGTCATGCTCTCTCACACTCACCCCGCCCCTTTACACACCGGCATCCCATTCACAACTAATTTCTCCCGGCATTTAAGGAAGCGTAGAACGCTGTCTCACTGCCAGATTATTGCGTGCCTTCAGAGCCCAGTTTTCTCGCGTTTCTTTTCCGTGATAGTTGTTTCCGTTCTCGACCTCGCTTGTTCTCGGTATTTGCTTCTAGCCTCTCGTTTTTTGGATCTTGTTCGCTGTTTGTTTTCCCGCTGGTTTTGACCTCTCGCTTCGTTTCACGTTTACGTCTCTGCTCTCTCCCCTTTTGGATTACTCGCATCGCTGACTGACTCACTGGCTTTGAACTCTCGCTCTGGCTCACGACAACTTCTCTGCTCGCCCCCTTTTTTGGCACACGCATCGCTGACTGATTTAACCGGCTTCCGACCCATTGCACCGGCTTTGTACTACGTCTCCAGGATTCCCCCTCCGAACACGGAAGTGTTCAACGGCCAGCGCGCCACGCCCCCCTCGTCCAAAAGCGCGTCTAAAGCCACGCCCCTTTGGTGCTGTAAATCTGCACTTGGGTCCTGCTCCTCTTTTTCTCTTCATTGCGCTGCCTGACAACTATTGCTTCACGGGCCGTATGCTACTGTATTTCACCTCATCATTCTTGAATTCTCCATCATTATCATTGAACAGTTTCTGAGGTGGGTCATGTACAACAATTGTCATGTCATGTTTCACAATTTCACAGGACCTTTTGGTGGTCAGAATACTCCCTGCACTAAACCGTGTGAACTGATCAATAATATGGAGATATCATACACCTCGTTTGAGGTCATGCAGATCTACAGACACAGTTCCATTGTACTGAGATGCTAGTAGTAGACCAATAACCGGTCTTGCTGCTTCAGAAAGCAACTCTTTTGTGTAGTGTTGGATTTTTCTACATTTTCTGTTCCACTGTCCTCAGTCAGTTTAATTAGATTTACATCTAGGCATTTGGCAGATGCCCTTATCCAGAGTGACTTGCATTTTTATCTCATTATTCATCTGAGAAGGTAAAGGGTTAAGGGCCTTGCCTTAAACATTGAGCTACCGCTGACCCTAACGGAAAACATTACCTGGTACAGTGGCACCCTATGAGGTGTTTTTGACAAGAATAACAGGCATATAACCTAACTTTCATGTATTTTAAAAAAGAGACAAATATCATGAACTTAGAATAAAAAAGATCAATCAATGCCTAAGACATAAAGAATGCTTAAAAATCTAACTTGATCAAAGAGTGTCCCATTGGCATGAGATTAGTATTATTTCGGAACCTCTTTTGATTTAGAAATGCATTTTTTTTGTTTTTGCATTCACTCTTCTGATGGTTTTCAGGTTTCTCTTCCAGCACATTGTATTGTTATATGGTGTATAGCGATATGACCCAGCACCTGAAATACTTTTCAAAGCACTCCAACGCAGCCTCCATTCATTGCAGAAGTAGGATGAAGGGGCACACAGCAAACAAAAACCTTTAAAAAATTATATACGACCCTGCAAAGTCTTGGCTAAATCACAGACATGCTTATTCACACAGGATTAATGTCATAGGAAGGCAAAATATTGAACGTTATTTATGGGGGAATTTTTACTTTCACACAAGATTTAGATCACAGACAACCTCTGCAATTATTACAAATGACTAGAGATCCCCAGTTAATACTAATCCCATGCAAATAGGACATAAGATGAAGTGGTCCAAAGCCAGTGACGAGAAAAGAATTTTAATCTTCAAATCACTAGGAAAGCAACAAAAAATATCTCCTTTAGAGAGATGAAAATAACAGAAAAAGTAATCCTGGATCTTGCAAAAAAGAGACATACAGTATTAGGAAGAGCCTGCTGGGAGGCACTAGAACAGGAAACAAATGATCAAAAAGTGGTCTGGAACAGTAAGTCTGCAGTACACTGTCAGCAATGGGTAGGGCAGTGAGAATCCAGGTGTATAAATCAAAAACAGATGATGAGTATGCCCAGCGTCTTTGAAAAAACAGCTAAGCTACCCTATGAACATCTCACTAAGCTCCCGAGGACAACCTACCTATCCTAGTGTAGCAAGATCAATAAGGTGGTGGGAAAAGAAAGACCTGCCTCACTACAGGAACCAAGTGGGGCAATAAACAGAATCTGCTCTTGAATCTGCAGAGGGAACATTCTAGACCACAGTCATTCCAGAGCAATGCTAAATAGACAACACATATTTGAAGGCAGGCTTTTATGGGTACATGGATCACTCAACACTGATCTGGGACAAATTCATATCAGACAGCCAAGTTAGTAAAACCCAACCCACACAGAATTTGTCTCAATCTGGTGGTAAAACACTTTGAATTTTATCCTACATAAGCTCAACACTTGATATGTTCTACATACCAGACAGCCTCCAGGAAAAAAATACCAGCTATGTTAATAAATTCCTGATATTTTTTACACTTGATAGGACACATTTTCTGGCATTGGCTTAAGAAATACAGAACAATGGCTAACTTTTTTCATTATCCTCTTCCAAACCTCCTCCTAAATAGCTGTACACTGACAATATGTCTCTCTAGAAATGACAGTCCCTGGCTAAGCAATTCAGAATTATTGAATTTGCACATCTTTGGGCTTGTAAGCAGTAGACTATACTCACTCATCGTCTCAAAACAGGATAAAAAACGCTGGAAGATATTCTTGCATGGGTCAGGAAGAGCAAGCGTGCCAAACTCAGACATCACAATTCGATTCATCTCACTGTTTCGCTTGTAAGCATCACTGCGCAGGAAGCGACTCCTGTAGGTCACCTGACCGTCAGAGATTTGAAAGCAGTGCATCATGGCCATGCCATCAAACCAGTGGTTGTAGCTAAGAAAATAGAGAGAATATTCAGTCACAAACTGGCACCACAGGTGTATGTTAAATAATAAACTCATCAACAATAATTTCGTTGTGTGTGCTTGGAGGACAGTAGGACAGGCCGATGAATCAGTGGGACAGACATTGTTTGGACACATACTTGATGCTGTATTGTTCCCTGTGGTCATTACCCTCTATGAGAAAATGGTGGATTTAAACAAGTCCTGGGACTTATCTTATGATTCAGTCATGTGATTATGTGCTTGGATTCAGTAGAAGTAATCTGGATACTAATTACAAATCTTAATATACCTTATCAGATTAGAAAGGGAACATCTGTAAGAATGTGAGGTGAGAGAGTGAGATAGCAAAGAAATGGAGACCTTGATCTCACCACTGCTACCCTACCAATCAGCTTGAAACTGAGAAGGGGGTAAACCTTCCTTGGATCATTTGGGTCAATGCATCTTTCTCAAGATCCCAGACCTGACCCCAAGAGAACCAGACAGAAAAAGTGGCTTCAGGTTGAAACACCCCCAAGTGACATGCCAACGGAACGCAAGGATCACTCCTCACAATTAACTTCAACTCTAACTCCCCAAGCATCCACCACTCAGTCCACAATGAATAATACAGGAGATAGGCATATTTTCTTGCTCAACCCAGACCTAGGCCATTAGGTCAAATAGGTAACTCTCTCTCTCTCTCTCTCTCTCTCTCTCTCTCTCTCTCTGTCTCTGAGGCGAGGTAGGAAGTCAAGGTGAGAAATGGCCTATGGTATATACTGACCTGGTGCCTGACTTACCTGTGCCTCTACTGCTAAAATGCTGCTGGCTGAGGGATTGATAGTCAAAAGAAAGAAGAGGAGGAACTGGTCCAACTACCTACCCATTACCTGCTTTGCCTGTCTCGCCAAAGAGAAGGAGAATGACAGGACTGATGTATGGGCAAAAGTTTATTCCCTTAGTTACAATGAACTTCTTCTCCTTTTGTGTCTCAACAAGCAACTTTGCACAAGAGCAAAAAGAGGACACCATGTTCAAGTATAAGGCCAAGTCTGCCTGATCAAGGAGAGGGATGAACAGGACGGCCCCAATTTGCCCAGCTCAATGTAATTATCCAGGACAACACCTCTGCTTCTACACCCAGCATCGGGGCCAAGAGTGCAACCTCCTTGTGGTATGTAGGGCTAAAGGCACCATCAAGTCATCGTCGTCTTGCAGCCCAAAACACCCCTGGCCTGGCAAGGAGCCTACAATGGACTTAATAAAGAACACCAGTGCCACAAAGCGTGCTACGACACCAATCATTCTGCTCCTGATCATTGTAGTACCATTCAACCCTAATCGATTCCTCTATCAAATCAATCATAGATCCATGCAAACCCAGAAATAGTAAAAAAAAAAAAAAAAGCATTCTTTTCGCATTATTTTACTGTTGAAAATAGCTCTTGTGTGTAAGAGAGAGAGAGAGAAGCAGGTTAAGGCTAAAAAAGTAGTACATACTGTTGTTTTGGTTTAATTGAGTAATTAAAGAGCTTTACTTACTGTTGGTTTCCAAATTCAAATTTTCCAGGACCATTGCGAAGAAAATTTCCACAAATCCATGTAGGTATTGTGCCTTTGATGGTGGTAGGAAGAGGTTCTGATGTCTCCTCTACACTTTGCACAAGTGGCCCAATGTACTGAAGCCCATGCCTCCCCTTAGTATGGTATTCTCTTTTGTAATTGCTCAGAACTGAAAAAAAAAAGATAATTCAATTCAATTCAATTTATTGTCATTGTTAAACATAACAAGTATAGATAACAACGAGATATCATTTGGCAACATCTCCCAGCAAGTAATAAAGTGCAACCATAGTGCAGCAAAGTAATAACCATAACGGCTATGTGAGGTAAGATATAAAGGATATATATTATAGAAGGAGAGGGGGGGGGGGGTCAAACCCGATCTTATGTGTATGTATGTATTCTGTGTCCTGCATCAATGCAAAGTCCAGTTCACAGTTATTGTAATGATGTGTAATAATATGCAAGTTATTATGTGATAAAATCACATAATAGCAATAACACAATTATCTGCAGATTATGCATATAAATGACATATATCATAACATACTGAGGAACATGTGCTACAACCTGTCTAAAAACAGAATACCTTTCAAAAACACAAAACTACAGTAACTACTTAAATTTGTACAAACATTCGAGAAAAATAAAATGTTTTGTAGGAAGAATATTCCCAGTAACAGAGAATGTCACAAAAAATGTTTTCTGTAATGTCAATCAGTTTTTCACCATCATTTCATCACAAGTACTGGTTTGATTAGAACACCCCTCACATTTTGTGTTTATTTGTCTCTGCTGCCTGTCAAGAGCCTGCAGTATATTTAATCTGAAATGAAACAATGTTTGATCTTAAATTTCAGCCTTTCAGATTTATTCAGAGATTATTTACATATAAATCATGTAAACAGTGAAAAAACAACATACATTAGACAGTACAAGTGAAAGCAGACAAATTCAATTCTAAATTCAGGAGATGTTGATGGGTTAACTTTTTGGGGTAAAAAAGATTTAATTTCTTAAAATGGACACTGGTGCACAACATGTACTAGCACACAATGTACTGGAAAATTGGACTGGAATCCGAATAAGACAATTGTGGCCCAATGGCACCTCAAACCAGAAAGGTGGGGTGTAATCTAAACTATATTTTAAAAAGGGCTAACCTTGTACCCCATCAATAAAGCATGGATAGAAGCATTAATTCTTATACTGTACACAAAGAAATTATGGGCACAAAGAAAGTGAGAAACCCTGTATTTAGAATCCTCTGATCCATGAAAAAGGCCACTGATTTGCATAAATGTAAATTGCATCTGGGCTGTTCAACTAACTCAACTATAGGCATAGTGCATATTCATAATAGAGTATAAAGTGTCCAAAAAAAAAAAAGCTTTACAGCCTTGTTTTAGAAGCGTAATTATTAGCATGCCAACATTTTGTTTTATTTATATTATGACTTCCACAGTGCTTAGTTTAAACTTTACAGCACACGTATAGAATATAATATGTATAGAACAATGCATGAATTGAAAAGGATGATATTATTATTATTATTAGTAGTAGTAGTAGTAGTAGTAGTAGTAGTAGTAGTAGTAGTAGTATTTAGAATCAATAAAATATCTCTCTATCTATCGATCTAGTATCAGAAGTACAGTATTATTACAGAATAGTCCAGTACATTTATAGTGGGTAAAATGCAAAATGAAGACTGGGGCTATTGAATTTCCATTCAACCATCATTACTATAACATGAGTACAGCTAATGGCCTTTAAATACGGATAGTAATGCAAGTACATTTTTAGTGCTGTAAACATTTGAAAGGGAATAATATTTTGTCATTCACACATTGGGAGTTTGCCTTTATAATAAACAATTATTTGATTATTAATCCCTTATTCACTTTAGTGTGTGTGTGTGTGTGTGTGTGTGTGTGCGTATGTATGTATAATATATTTAACGTCAATTCAGACATAATGAATTGCCTAAACTTTTTTGCCCTTTATAAACCAAATATGTGTTGGCTTTACAGTACATACAGAGGAAAATATATTTATGATATGATGAACCCCTTTGGTTAATTAGGGCAGAATATTTGGTTATTTGGGGCACATCCTATCTAAATTCATTTAGGTGTTTAGTTTCATAACCACTGATACATTTAAGACCTCTATAACATCTTTTTCATTTTGTGAAAAAATCAGTTTAAGTATCAGGATAAACAAATCTGTTCCAAACTCAACATATTCTCATACTATATAAACACAAAATAATTTATAAAACCAGGTTTCAAATTTTAACCAAATATTTTAACCAAATGTTCTTCCCTAATTAAGCCCTAATTAACAATTCCTAATTGAATTTTAGCAAGTATCAAAGTAAACATTGTTGTAAATTAAAAGTGAACTATGTTCACTTTACACAGTTGCACTTTTGACTTTACAGCACACAATTACAAAAGAGATGTATTATTAGTTATGTCATTTGGTATCACCCAGAGTTATTATTATTATTATTATTTTAGACACATTTGATAAAGCTATAAACCTAAAAAAAAAAAAAGAAAAGATTATATTAATCTTTGTGACAATATCCACTTTTAAAATAGCTATACCAATAAAATAAATACTATAAATAAATACTAATTATATTTTAGTATTTAAATTGTATTATTGCAGTCAAGTGCCAAAAAAACATTAACAGACTTTAAAATTATATAGACTCAGCAAAATATGTAAATATCAAACTTAGCATAGGTTACAGTACTTATTCCTCGGGTGGCTCAAACTTCAGGCTTTTCATTTTAATCTGAGAGTACTTTTGGGGGAAAAGTTGGAAATACTTAGACAATACAAAAATATAACTCAATCGTTTAAGTTACTGAAAGCAGAATTTACATTTAAAAATTCAGGGGAGAGTAAAATGTAGATTTCATTTTTTAAAATAGTAGAAAATGTATATCTTAATTATATAAAAATCCACCATAGCAAGTAGGTAAGCAGATGTCAGGATGATGTTTAAGTATTGAAAAGAGGCAAGTCCACAGACAGCCAAAGAACGCTTAAGGGTTAATTTTATCTAGTGGGCAATCTATTCCCTAAGACCCTTGCCAGAGCTTATTCACCAAATACGGTGTGTGCTACTGTGAATAAACAAAAGAAAACGGAAGAACACAGGGAACAGGCACGGTAAATTGGAATTCAAATAACAAAAAAGAAGAGTGGACTAAGAAGGTGCACATCATTCACGTAACCAGATGCAACTGGAGGTAGTCCTTTATTTCCCCTCTCTGGTTCATGGAAAAGGCCACTGATACATAATGGACAACAGTGAAGCACATGTTGCAATGCTAACTAGAGGTAAAATAAAGCTTACAGAAAGGATGCCACATCATTCAGTATAAAATTTCAATACCCATGGAGTAAATACCCGTCAGCCGCAGTAATCCAGTGCGCATAGCATAGCTAGCATCCTAATTACAAGCGCATAGCATCCTAATTACACCTCATACAGACGGCTAACATCTGTTGTTTTTAAGAGGCTTGACTACGGTGTGTGTTGTGTAGTACTGTACTGTAGGTGTAAAAATGTGTAGGTGCTCAAGCATATGGCTCAGTTTTATCATTCTCATTGATTTTAAAAGGACATTGCGGCCCAGACTAGTTTTATTTATTTATTTATTTGGGGGGGGGGGGGGGTTAATTCACAAAAAGTCCAGTAGTTTTTACTCGGTTTGACTTGAATGTAAAGTTTTGTAGTAAATATAATCACAATGTGGTAAAAATAACATATATAAAAATATGCAACATGCAAATAAGCAAAAGGAAACATTGAAATGTAATCATCATTCTGAACTTTGCGCTTATTTTTGTGCACTCAGTGTTGTCCCTTCAGCAAGATGTCATCTTGGGTCTTGAGTCCTGACCAATGAGAAGCTCATTCTCTGTTCGGTGTTTTGGTGAAAACCATGACAAACAGGTTGGAGGAGAGGAAGGGTTTCTTTTTATCCACTAACTGTTTACCAGTGCACAAAGCAAGCTCCATAAAGACATGGTTGCTGTGGAAGAACTTGACTGGCCTGCACAGAGTCCTGACCTAAAAGCGATAGAACCCCTTTAGGATGAATTAGAGCGGAGACTGCGAGCCAGGCCTTCTCATCCAGCATCGGTGTCTGACCTTACAATACAAATGCGATTCTGCAAGAATGGTCAAAAATTCCCATAAACACACTTTTAAACCTTGTGGAAAGCCTTCACAGAAGAGTTGAAGCTGTAATAGCTGCAAAGGGTGGGCTAACATCATATGAAACCCTATTGATTTAAATATTATACTGTATATATACAGCTGTCTGTTTAATATTGTGTTTTGGGGAAACGTCCTTTGTGTTTGTTTCGTATCGCTAAGTGTACCGTTACAGGATTCATTGGTGGTGTAAGCACCTCATTTAATTTGTCCTAGGGCCAACTTCTGTCCTGTACCAAAGCATTACTTTTGCATATCCTTACACACTTCTAGTAAATAAAGGACAATTGTATATTGAAAAAAGTTAAAATAATTGACTGTCAAAATCCCTGCTGTCCGTGTGTGTTAAAATGGTGTACAGTGTGTGTGTGTGTGTATACGATGTCAGCCAAAAAAAAAAAAAAATTATAGACCCCTCCAGGGCAAAGAAAATTTTTATATAAATATATGTATAAATATTTTAATATAATATTTTATTAATTGCTATACATTACGCATTCAAGTAAATAATTATATACACACACAGAGATTCGATCATGACTGTTGGAAGATAATCCAGGCATATCTTATCTTGTTTAATAGTCAGAAGTATCCAAATCATGCAAGCAATATGAGCTGAGACAAACAAGC
Source organism: Clarias magur (assembly GCA_013621035.1). Lineage (NCBI taxonomy): Eukaryota > Metazoa > Chordata > Actinopteri > Siluriformes > Clariidae > Clarias > Clarias magur. Next base: position 457,270 of record QNUK01000469.1, on the reverse strand, counting down.
GCGCGCGCTCTCTCACTCACTCTCTCTCTCTCACTCACTCACTCACGCGCGCGCACACACACTGCTAATGTGATTAGGGCATTTTCCCATACAAATGGAGGCGCATGGCTGAAATAGCATCCTCTTACCTGTATGATCAGGCTTCCCATGTGACATGGTGAAAGATGATGCGCTCTTGATGGCAGAGCGGATAACGCGGATGTGAGTGCGTAAGGCTAGAGAGAGAGAGAGAGAGAGAGAGAGACATCCACATGAGACCCCGCCACTGGCGAAATAAAACTGACCCGTCATTAAGGTGGGGAAAAAACCACTAACACGACATTAACCGTGAGTGTCAGAGACTAAGTTCTGTCTGTGCCTGACCTCTAGGGGGCAGAAGTGGCACATTATTTGATACAAACAACTAGACCTAGCGTTTGGCTGAGAATAATAAAGGTAGCATATACTGTAGCCTTCTGTAATATGCGAATTTATTAACACAGTATGCTAATGCTTGCATGCTTCCAACAATAATAAATGGGAAAATAATTAATATTCATAATTGTGGCAAATAATAAGTCAAACAAATGACTGGCTAGCACTGGGACTAGCACGTTTGCATTAGATAAAACTAAAGCTTCAAGCACATTTGATAGCCCAAGCTGAAAGACTTTAGGACTAAGCAATGAATTAAAACAAAGCACAAGGTAATGACTTACCCATCATTTTTTACAATTATTATTTCTTTTAAGTATATTTAGAATTTGAAGTATCCTGAATGTGCAGTGCACCAACAGTAAACATAGGTCAGTGACTGCTGCAGAGCCAAGCAAAAGGAAGTTACTGGCCAGGTTATGTAACCACACTTGTAACTCTGCCTCTTCCTGATAGGAAAACTAACCCCTATATTGCTGTGTTGTTATCTGTTAAATTGTAATAGGTTTACCATTTTCGTTAACGTGGGTATTTATGTTAAATCACTTGTGTCAAAAGTAGGTCAGGAATTACTACAGACATTCAAGTCAAACCTAGACTTTTGATTGTATAGAATAACAGGTCACACTTACAGTATGAGAGTAAAAACTACCTTTACTTCTCTATATAATCACCTGCTACACATATTACATATTCCAGTGTTTCACTAGTGCTTGGATACCAAGTCAACGACCAACCAAAGGTAGAAAGTTTTCTAAACCGTACTTCCTGCTTCACCTATGGATCTCTGGCCTTTTAATGGCCCATATATGTGTAACAAGGTCAGGTCTGTATTGGGATGTGGCAATAACTTCCAGCCCTGTTACTGTACTGTGCAAGTGGTGTCCTATAATTTCGTGCTACTGAGATCAAATTTGAGAATGTAGAAAAAGGAACATGTTAGAGAAAATACAAAATTTACAAAAGTTACTCGTGTAACCTGAAGTACAACATCTGCACATTTTGGCATTCGTAACCAGGAGGCTATACTTAATTTTTTTCTCAAAGAAGAACATGAAGCACCGGAAGATATTTTGCATGTGCCTACAGAATAACAATTCAGTTCTGCTTGTAGGAAGCAACTCCTGTTGGTCACTTGACTATCAACAATCTGAAAACAGTACATCAAGGCCATTCCAACAAAACAGTGATTTAAATTTGTTAAACAGAAAATAAGTATAGTCATAAATTACCTATGTCTAGTTTAGTGTAGAAGATTAAAGTTTTAAAGACTAATAAACAGGACTGATGGTGACGTGCTAACTATTTGCAGCAGGGGTAAAGGAATGCAGATAAGTATAATTTGTTGTTGTTTTAAAAATATGTCAACAAATTAAAACCCAACAGCTCCCCAAAAAGTTTCTCCTGTACTTGCTTTTTAGGTAGAAATAAATCAAAAGTGAAATAAATAAATAAAACATTTGCACTGTGACATGATGTCTCCTACCAGGAAGTCCATGATGGTTTTCCAAAGGTGTTGTGTACACATTTGGAATGAATTGGAATGTCAGTGGTGCCCCAGGCACCATCACCCAACATCAGAGCCTAATCTCACTAATGCTCTCATGCCTCACTGGGCAGAAATACTCACTAATGCTGTTGTGCTGATGTGTATGCACTGAAATGTGTAATGCTGAATGGGCACAAAGCCTTCAGCACCTCTCTAAAAATCTATCTGTAAACGTTACAGTGTAAAATAATAATAATAATAAGAAGAAGAAGAATATGGGAAAAAAGACATTTAATTTATTGCTATTTATGTTTTTGTTTTAAACAAGAACCCTAAAGATTTAGGTGTTTGAAATGAGGGTACTGTGCTTGTTTTGTGAAGCAGAATTAAATTTATGATGACATGGGAAAAGTGTGGCCTACATAACCCACTGACCAGGAATGCATTACAGATATGTTACTGACACAAAAGAAAACTTAAAAAGGTGTTTTAATTATTTTTATTTAAAAATGACAAATTATAACATGCATTAAGTCTTGTTTTGTGTTTGGGGCCTTATTTATTTTTATTATTTTTACATTTTTGTTGCTATGTTTTTCTGTTCTCACATTTTTTGATGAGAGTCTGAGTGGGTTGGTGGTGGGGAAATTGACTATAGCTGGTGAGTCAACCAGAGAGAGAGAGAGATCTCCAGGGTATCCTGGGTTAGGCTTACAGGACGGCTCCCCATCATGCACTCCAACAAAAGACACAGACAGCAGCACAGCTCTGCTCCAAGCTAAGCTCCCTGCTCAGCAGACCTGGGTGGCCCTATACAGTACACACATATAGGGCCCCAAACATTGCACAAGGCCCTAGCTACTTTTCACATCAACCTGTTACCTGCCAGCTCCAGCTGCCTGCGGCGCTCCGAATCCATCCGGTATTCCACACCTCCCAACTCAAACCCTTCATCACTTCACCTATGGTCGCACCGTGACCGGCACTAGGACCCAGAAGTAATACAGTCGCGATACAGGAAGCATAAAAGGAGACAAGATGGCGCTTCACATCGGTCAGTCATTGAGTTCGCCCATGGTGTTGCTAGAACGCAGGTTTATAGATAAGATAAGCACATCGTGAGTGCACATGTATTTATACAGTATCTGTAGGGACCAGTTTAGAAAATATACGGGTGTAAAGGCACTACTACTAGGAGCACTTCATCTAAAAATGAGATGGTGTTTCATCTAGTCTCTCATGCATGGTTTATTTACAAATCTGGAGTAATGCAGAATAAAAATCAATGGTAAGACACCCTTTTCTGATTATTCGCTGCAATAGCTTCCTGAAATCCCACAATGCCTTGCATTCTTGATGTCACAATCTCACTTGAGAAATGAATAAAAATGGTATGTTATGACTTTGCATTTTCTCTTTTAGGAGGCGGAAAGCAAACCTCTGTTAGAAGACTGGTGGATTAGTGTGAGATCAGGTGAAAAGATTTGGTAGTACAGGGCTGCATTCTTTTTAAATCTCCACTACATTCTATATACAGGTTTTCTGGTGAGAACCGGTTTTCCTGGATAAAGATAATTATAATGTTTAGACATTATAACCAGATTTTTTAAAGGGTTTATGATCTCAGTATAGAACAAAAAAAGTTTAAGAACAGTTACTCAAAATCTTGATAGTCTTATATAGGCTATAATTACTGCAAGCTGTGGGGGCTTAAGAGAGGAAGTGTGTGAGTGTACAGTAGGCTTACATGATCTAAATTAATTCCGTGATGCAAAATCACTCACTTTCAGAAAGATTTGTTAATACACATTCATCAAGCATGGATTTGCTTCACATTTCTGGGATGACACTTGTTGAGACATCCCTATATAATGTCATATAATTTACTATACATGAATGGGCAGAATTCTGTTGTTGAATGGAAATCGCACAAAAACCTAAAACAATATTTATTTACTGGGAGTATGCACTGAGCGTATGTTAATATTAACAGTGGATGAAGGAGGAAAGGGCACAAGTAATTACCTAATAACAGGGTTACACAAAACGGCACTGTGTTAACATGTCACCCCATGCAAGCTGAATTGATTAAACACAGCGTTCCATCACATTTGATATTTTTTCACACAAAACAGACACTTCATTTTAGTACGAAAAGAGGAGAAACACAGTTTGAGATACACTTTATGATCTATACACACTTATTCTTTTAAGCACCTACAACATAGTAGTGATAATAGCTTGATTATTAACTATTGAGATTTGGAGTAACTGTACCTAAAACTGTTTTGTATTGATCATAAACCCTTGAAAGATAAAAACAAGAACTAAAAATCTTGTAGCAGCCATTCCCAATCCGTGTGTGTGTGTGTGTGTGTTTGTGTGTGTGTGTGTGTGTGTGTGTGTGTGTGAGGAAGTCGTCCTACCAGCCCCGTCCCCTATAACCCGTCCCCCTCTGTTATTCCTGCTGTTATACCCCTATCTCACTTATGTTGCTGCACTATGCGAGGACCGGTGCGCAGAAAGATGGAAACCTAATCACATCGCCGAAACTCACGGTGAATCATGATGAACCGTACTTATGGCCATCGCACGAACCGCGTAGGTGAAAGAGGGGTATTAGTAGTTAACAGATTATGTGCCAAACTTCGCTGAGTGATGATGATAATATATAATTAATTAATAATTAATAATGATAAAAGTCTTGCCTAAAACAACATGCATTAGGAAGCACAAAGGAGTTTTCATTTTCTGCAATGGAAAAGTACTCTAACTAGTTACTTTTATCAGAAAGTAATGCAGTAATGTAACTGAGTACTTTTTGAAGACAGTAATTCTGTAATGTTTATTACAGTGCAACGATAGAAGGACACCAACTGTTTCTGAAGGATGTTATTCTTTCTGAGGACCCTTAGAAAGTAAAGTCTCAGCTGTGCCTTCTTCACCAGATCTGTTATGGTTGTACTCAGGAATCGGTCCAGTATGCAGGCTGAGACAAGAGGAGGTGTATGGGCCTACTCTAACTGTCTGTGTGCATCCTGCCAAAAAGTCCTTGATCCATAGGCGTGTTATATGGCAACCCTAGGTCCAACAGTTTACACACTTGTATTTGTGGGAGGATAGTGTTAAAAGCTACAGTCGGCGATGAGGAGCCGAGCATAGCTTCCTTGCTGCTTGAGATTTGTTAGTGTGGTATGGAGAGTTGTTGCTCTCGCGTCCTTTGTAGACCTATTTGCTGTATATGCAAATTGATATTGGTCAAAGTTGGGTGGCAAGAATGATGTGATGTGACTCCGTACCAGTTTTTCAAAACACTTCATGACCACTGGAGTGAGTGCTACTGGTCAATATTTGTTTATGCTGGTGATGGCTGGTTTCTTAGAGGTGGAGGACTTCAGGCAGGATAGGATGGTAGACAGTTGAAAATCAGCTGATTTGGCAGTCCTTCAACAAACATCCGTGGACACCATCAGGTCCTATGCCTTTGGATTAAAGTGTGCACCATACTTCCCATTCCACTCTGAGGGTGGAGCTGCTGTTTTTTGCTAGATATGGTGTATCCACCCATGCTGACGTCACCTTGAAGCAAGCAAAGATGTTCAGCTCCTCCGCCAGCAGTGTATCATCATCACTTGCTTGTAGATTGGATCTGTAGTGGTCTATATATTGGGCCTACCTGTATAGGGATGGGTTTTGGTAAGTAAATGTGGTTTACAAGATTGATACACTTTATGCATGTTTAAGCTTGGTAACATGATGGCCCAGCCAAACCTTTTTATGGGAAGGGGGCTTGTGTACTTTGGTAAACCAAAACAAAGTCATTTAAAGTCATTAAACATAGTATGGACACACTTGATGACCAGATCTCAAGTCATCTTTCAGGTCAGGCTACTAGTGATCTTGATTATCTCATGAGCATTACCAGTTGCCATCACTATGTCTGGAACTGTAAGTGGAGGTAGTATATCTGGATCATGACTTCACGCTGTTTTTGGAGGACTTTTAAATCCACACCATCGGTAAGGCTCATTTTGGGCACCCCTTTGGAGTTTGTTGTTGTACAACTCCTCCTTTGATTCACTTATCTAAGCATGGAAAATCTTAATGTCTTTCAGTGTGTGCACATGTGACCAAAGAATTAGCCCTTGCCAATTAGCAGAATGATACTGTAAGGATTCAGCATGACCTGGCATAGATTACCATATCTATAATGCATGGTAGACCTCCTGTTGTTGTAATCAATCAGATCTACATTTATCTTGTATTGACATTGTCAAGTGAAAATCTCCATCTAAAAAATTATCCTTGTACTCATGGATGACTTAAGATGAGACCCCATCTGTCTGAATAATATTTTTTTATGACACATGATAAAAACCTTTATACAAGCTGCAGATGACATACATTACTGACATTGCCAGTTACACTATCACAAGAAAGTGCTCTGGGGTTCCTTTGCATAATTCTAAACAAAAAAATCAGTAATTAAATGTAAAGCCGGCAAAAGGAAAAGAGATGAGCAGGCTAGAGATGAGACGATTTTGATTTGCCTTTGAGCAAAAGTGCAATCTTTAGTCAACTTATGTAAACATGCATGAAACTGGGCCACTTCCTAATAATAAAAATAAACATGCCTAAAACCCTTTGTGCAAGAATTCACATTTTTCAAAATGTATTTTCTCCAAATGTTTTTGCATTACATTGCCTAAACAATATATTTAGAGCTTGAAAACATAACATTTTGTGTAAAATTTAATTTTCAACTTTGATCCAGAAGTGAGCAAGGAAAAGGGTGTGGAAAAAATACAGCTATGGTGGTTTCCCTTTTAGTGTCAGTCATTATCAATCAGTATCAAAACCTTAAAATACTTAGCCAAATATTCATATCACTTAATATGACTAATTCATTTAAAAGACATTCACATGACTATTTCTGTTTATGATTTAATTTGTCTTTATTAAAATCTATCCAGTATACAGGGTTTATACTGTATAATGTCTTAATATCCTTTTTATGTAAAAAAAAAATCTATTCAATTCAATACAATACAATTTTATTTGTATAGTGTTTTTAACAGTTGTAATTGTCGTAATTCAGCTTTACACAGTTAAAAGAAAATTATGGAAATTTGTATGAAATGTGTATGAATCAAAATGATTAGATAGTCCCTGGTGAGCAAGCCGAGGGAGACGGTGGCCATGAAAAACTCTCTGAGATGGCATTAGGAAGAAACCTTGAGAGGAACCAGACTCAACAAGGAACCCACAATCATTTGGATGATAATGGATTGCAGGGATTGATCTGCAGTCATACTGTGTGTTAGGAAGCGGAAAGTTCAACCTAACAGTTGATGTTTTTAAGTTAATATGGAGTCCAATTCGTTATTGGCGGCTCAGTGGTGAGCCTTGGAGGGTGCAGTGGTGCAGGGGTGGTGTGGGAGGTTCAAAACAAGATATGCAGCTGCATTTTGGATCACCTGCAGAGGACGAATGGTGGACAGAGGCATACCTGGCAGGAATGAGCTGCTATAGTCCAGTCTTGAGAGAACAAGGGACTGAGCACCTGAGTAGCCTGTGTAGAAAGAAATGGACGAATTCTTCTTATGTTGTAAAGAGGAAATTGACAAGAGTAAGGTTGTAATATGAGGGGGAAATGATAGTGGATTGTCTGGAGTTATCCCAAGATTGAGGGCAGTGACTGAAGGAGTGATCTGATTTATAATCCAGGGAGGTCACAAGGTCTTTACAGGGGGATGAATCACCTGGAAGGAACAGCAGTTTGGTTTTACTGAGAATGAATTTTAGCTGATGAGCTGTCACCCAGGATGAGATGTCTGCCAGACATGCTGAGATCCTAGTGTAAACCTGAGTGTCTGAGGAAGGAAAGGAGAGAATGAGTTATGTGTCATCTGCATAACAATGGTATAAAAATGTGAGGATATGACCTCACCAAGAGACCAGATATAAAGGGAAAACAACAGAGGATCAAGTATTAAACTTTGTGGGACACCAATAAAAAGTCTGTGTGGAGCATTTGTATATCCACTCAATTTCACCTCATACGAACTATCTATTCCAGGTAGGAAGCAAACCATTGCCATACCGTGCAACATATTCCAAGGCTTGAAGTGGTTCACGGTGTCAAATACTGCTGAGTCATACACACTACGGGCAATTTACCTATTAGCCTAATCTGCATGTCTTTGGATTGTGGAGGAAACCAGAGTACCTGAAGGAAACCCACCAAGTACGGACAGAACATGCAACTCCATGCACACAGACCTGAGGTGGTCATCAAACCTTCGACCCTGGAGGTGCAAGGTGACAGTGCTACTGTAACCACCACACTAATATGCCACCAAATTGTACACAAAGCTGCCAGAGAAAAAGTAGGATCCAAAAATCTAGTCATGTAAAACTTGAAATAAATGTAGAATTTAGAATAGATTTAGAATTTTTCTTAATTTTTCCTGGCTGGCCATATCCGTGGTGTATTCATAGCCTATCCAGATGAAGATTGGAACGGCCAGGCAATGCTTTTCCAGCATTCAACTCACCAGTTTTTTTGAGCCTGTGCCTGCTTTAGCCTCAGATTACTCTTCTTGGCTGACAGCAGTGGAAACAGTGTGGACTTCTGCTGTACTATCCCTTCTAAATTTGCATGTTATGTACCAAAGGATTATTAGGAACACCATACTAATACGGTGTTTGACCCCTTTTCGCCTTCAGAACTGCCTTAATTCTACATGGCATTGATTCAACAAGGTGCTGAAAGCATTCTTTAGAAAAGTTGGCCTATATTGATAGGATAGCATCTTGCAGTTGATGGAGATTTGTGGGATGCACATCCAGGGCACGAAGCTCCCGGTCCACCACATCCCAAAGATGCTCTATTGGGCTGAGATCTGGTGACTGTGGGGGCCATTTTAGTACAGTGAACTCATTGTCATGTTCAAGAAACAAATTTGAAATTATTCGAGCTTTGTGACATGGTGCATTATCCTGCTGGAAGTAGCCATCAGAGGATGGGTAAATGGTGGTCATAAAGGGATGGACATGGTCAGAAACAATGCTCAAGTAGAAACCACAGTGGTAATAAGGCATGATTGATCCATGATCTCATTCTGTTTACGCCAAATTCTGACTCTATCATTTGAATGTCTCAACAGAAATCGAGACTCATCAAACCAGGCAACATTTTTCCAGTCTTCAACTGTCCAATTTTGGTGAGCTCATGCAAATTGTAGCCTCTTTTTCCTGAGAATGAGATGAGTGGTACCCGGTGGGGTCTCCTGCTGTTGTAGCCCATCTGCCTCAAGGTTGTGCGTGATGTGGCTTCACAAATGCTTTGCTGCATACCTCGGTTGTAACGAGTGATTATTTCAGTCAAAGTTGCTGTTCTATCAGCTTGAATCAGTCGGCCCATTCTCCTCTGACCTCTAGCATCAACAAGGCATTTTCCCCCACAGGACTGCCGCATACTGGATGTTTTTGCCTTTTCACACCATTCTTTGTAAACCCTAGAAATGGTTGTGCGTGAAAATCCCAGTAACTCAGCAAATACTCAGACCGGCACCAACAACCATGCCACGCTCAAAATTGCTTAAATCACCTTTCTCTCCTATTCTGACATTCAGTTTGGAGTTCAGGAGATTGTCTTGACCAGGACCACACTCCTAAATGCATTGAAGCTACTGCCATGTGATTGGTTGATTTAGATAATTGCATTAATGAGAAATTGAGCAGGTGTTCCTAATAATCCTTTAGGTGAGTGTATTTCTGTGTCCCACAAAAGTTGGTGTGCTCTACACATTCAATGCTTTCTGGGTTTTTTTTTTTTTTTGATGTTTCTATTCCTGTTTATAATTTTATTTCTGGATTTTTCCTGCGATGATTGTCCTACTGGTAGGAAATCTTTGGAGGACTTCTGATGCTATGTCATCAGAAGCCTTTCAGCCTGGTTTTTGTGCTAAGCTGGATAGCAGCTCTAGGAAGAGTCCTAGTGGTCCCTAACGTCCTTTACAACGATGAACCCATCATGCTCATAGGAACAACTTTTATAAATGTAATTTACAGTTGCCGTCAGAAGTTTACATACAGTCTTCATGAACAGAAATGTCACAATATTGGGATCTCACTGATGTCTGTGAACTGGTCAGTTTTTTAGGGAAGAATGATTCTATATTACATACTTAATAGAAGCAAACCAAGAACAAGGTTCAATTTTATTTTGGGTTGTTAGATATCACGACAGGGTTAAAATATGCATACACTCAAATTATTAATTCAGTGCTGAAAGTACTCACTCACTTTTCATCTATACTGCTTTATCGTGTATACAGGGTGGTGGGGCTGGAGTATATCCTAGGAGACTTAGGGTACACCCTGGGCAGAATGCCAATCCATCACAGGGCACACAAACATACTCACACACTATGGGCTATTTGAGAATGCCAGTTGGCCTAATTGCATGTCTTTTGGACTATGGGAGGAAACCAGAGTACCTGGAGGAAACCCACCAAGCACTGGGAGAGCATGCAACCTACACAGAGATGGGAATCAAACCTGCCCGAGAATCGAACACGGACCTTTGAGGTGCAAGGCAACATTGCTAACCACTAAGCCACTGTGCCGCCATCCTGAAAGTTATTGTCAAATATATTCTAACTTACCAAGACCCAAGAATCTCAATTCCTTGTTAGTAATCATAATTGAGTACACTTTGTCTATGCCAAAAATGTATGTGTTTGAGAGTACTAACACTGACTGACTAACACTCTCCAATGAGCTCAGTGTACAGAGAATAAGAAATTTACTCATTTTAGCAATGGTTCTTGGAGCCATTTTTAAACAACTACATTTTCCAAGATCAGCTCAAAATAAATAAATAAAAACCTAAAAAGTTACTGTGAGGTGTAGCCACTTGGCCAGTGTGTTAAAGAAGACCCAAATGGTCACTCTCAGTTAACCGTTGTGCATGGAGATTGATTTGGATGGCCAGGAACCACAAAGGAACCAGGAAGGCACAGGCCTTCCACGAAATGGAAGCTAAACTGAGCTTTGCAGGTGACTACATGGACAAAGAAAGTTTTGACCAAAGGTCCTTTCGGAGGAGTGAAGGTAAGGTATTCAACTCCAAAAACACCGTAGCAGCTGTTAAGCATGGTAGTGGTGGTATCATGACTTTTGACTTTTACATTTCTTTATTTGTACTAGGCATATTGAACAATAAAATTTGTGTTCTTTAATAAATAGGTCATTTAAATTGTCTTAAAAATTTATAAAATGTACACATTAAATAGATGAATAAATAAATATGTGTTACATTTAAATAAAAAGAGCATGGTTGTGCATTTTCTCTTGAGCATAAAGCCTCAAAACACCACACAATCATGAAATTAAGTATCATGATTTGGGACGGCCATTGGAACTGGTCCATTATGCAAAGCCAATAAAATAGTAAAGATGAAGGACTACCTCAGGATTTCACATCATAACCTCAAATAATCATTTAGATGGTTAAACCTCCGACAAAACTATTGAGTATTGCAACATAATTTCCCTAAACACACATTAAAAAAGAAAAATGTGGACCATGCATAAAAGATTACTCCAAAGAAGCCATCAAATGTAACTGATTTATTTATGCCAAGATAAATATTTAATATCCCACTAGAATTCTGCCAGAAGCTTACTGAAGGCTACCAAAAGTGCCCTGATAAACATGAAACTTGCTATTTAAAGTGTGAAATTTTCAACCAAACATTTGGTTTGATGTATGTATAATTTAGACTCTGTGTTGTGTTTGACTCTTCATCACGGGAGGTTCTATTATGGCAACCCACCCCGCCTCACTTGTCAGTATCTGGCCTTTTCCAATATGGCGGACTCGTCGTCGCATCGCAATTGAACCGCACTATTTCCTGTTTGTGCTACTCATACCGGAAGCGTGTCTCAAGTGTGTCTCTTTCTCCTTTGCTACCACCAAGTGGAACAAATGAGGATTTTTTTTTTCTACAAACCTGTAAAGTCAATATAATTATAAAACAGGAAATGAGAAAATACTGTACTGATACTTACATTAACACTAAACTTTAATGGTACAGTGATAGTTGTATTAAAATGTTTAATTGTTACTACAAAAGTGAAAAAGTAAAAGTATACCAAATAAATAAATAAATGTGAATTTATTTCAAATAAACGTAAATTTCTAACACCTTTTAGTTATTTGACAACTTTCTAAATATTATATAATGTTTAAAAGAAAGGGGGTATACTATTATGAAATTTTACATTGAATAAAATTTTAATGAATAAAAAAATGTCAATTATAAACATTAAATGTATTATAAAATATATACCCTCCTTATAGTATTTTTTTTTTAAAACGTCTTTGGAAAAAAAAAATTCAGGAAATTCCGTGTTTCTTTTAGCAGGCCGCTAGCTTGCGTGTGACGTCATATCCACCCGGTTGCGAAAGTTCTTCCGGGTTGCATGCGGTTCTCTCCGTACTTTACCTTTTGAGGTGACTGTTGTTAAGCGTCCCGCACTGTTTTGTGAAATATCACATATATATAGAGAGAGAATGGCAGATTTTAATAGTTTCGATATGCCGTCGTCCGGTTCGTCGGATAAAGCGGAAGCGGCGGAACTTCAGCGTCTGATCGCTGTGGAGCAACAGAAAGCACAGTTTCAGGCTCAGGTATGTCATGAGGGAGTGCTCACTGCAGAGCCTCTGCATTACAGAAATGGATTTTCGTCTAAAATAAAATGGATAAAACACCAAAATCTCCATATGAAAGCTTTGATTACACATTCGATGCTAATTTAATGCTGTAACTGAGTAGAGTTTGCTGAAGCAACTGAGTGGTTTGATAAACTTTCCTCATGCTCACATACACCATATACGTTTTGTGTCAAAAAATATACAAATAGATGCCTTTGATGTGATCGAATTGTATCAGTACTTCCTGTTGTATGTATATTTGATTTGACCTTGGGACTGTATTTACAGGTACACAACTTCACAGATGTGTGTTGGGACAAATGTATAGACAAGCCGAGCTCGAAACTCGACTCGCGCACAGAGACGTGTCTCGTGAGCTGCGTGGAGCGCTTCATCGACACCACTCTCGCCATCACCAACCGCTTCACACAGATGGTGCAGAAGGGCACACACTGAGCATGCTGTCACACTGCGACCTCTCAAGGACAAGTGGCCTACGATCCTCTCAGCGGCTGAATTTACTACCATAATCTCAGACTGAACCCAAATGACTCGTTACTCCCTACTAACATGCACCTAATTTACCCAGGAAGTCCAGAAATCCAGAGCCTGCTGAAAAACCGACCCTGACGCAACATCTATCTTAACGTATTCCTGAATGTTTCATTTAAAAACAAAAAAGAATTGTCCTAAGAAAATGTATACACTTTGATCCTCATTAAAATGCAAGACTCTTTAAATATCTACCCGTCTTGATGCCATCCAGAATAGATTTCCATTTATATGGAAATCCATATAACTGGTTGTTGGAAATCCATATAACTGGAAATCTATTCTGGATGGCAAGAAATTGCCTGCTAGTGCAAAACCTAGCATGTGTCACAGATCAACACATGGGAAATCCATATTTCAGTTTAGGATTAAGCCTCAGAGGTTATAACACATTTCATTCATATATATGAGAATAAGAACTATTCAGTTGACTGTATGATTTATAGTAATACTTTCTTTACTTTTCTTTCAAAATACATACTTTACTTTCTTAATGATCTTACTACATCATTATTCCCAAGCTGCTATTGTTTTTGTCTTTGCAGCACCTTGGAAATTATCCAGTTATGATGATCAGTTGTAACAAATTAGTTCACTGATTGCCTGGATTAATAGTTAAATCTGTGAATTTAAAATTAATTTTATTTTTTTTTATTTTAGGATGTTTCCGTCTCTGTAACAACTGTGGTGTGGGTCTCCTGGGTTCCTCATTTTGACCAATGTTGCATAATTATTTCAATTAAATATTATTTGCCACTCTAGCATTGTTTCTGAATTTTTTAACGACATTTTAGCAGGTCAAAATAAATATAAAAATTTTGAGCTACAGCTGTGAGCTTTAAGAAAACTTGCATATGCTCGTAACAATTATATACAATGATCAGCCATAACACTAACCCTACCACCACATGAGCTGAACACTACTGATTACCGTATACCAGTAAACTGGTGACCGGATCTTGAGTACTCAAGGCTCATCCATGACTGCGGGGAACAAAGGCCAGCCGGTTCAGTTCGATCCCACAGAAAAGCCAGTGCAGCACAAATCGCCAGAAAATCACCTGAACACCCAGTGCACTACAACCAACGAGCCCAGCAGGCAAACAGCGTAAAAAAAAAGCTATAGAGCCAGCCTCCAAGTTCCCCAGATCACATTCCACTCAAGCACCCATCTGCCGGACAAACAATTGTGATCCACGAAGGCTCCACCTCCCAATCCACAGCACCCAAAGGATTCGCAGCTAACATCCTGGTGCCAGACACAACAGCACACCTTTTAGAGACACTTTCATGCCCCAAGGGGCCAGAGCTGCCCAGGTGGCGCAAGAGGTTAAAACATATATTTAATATTATGGCTGATCAGTGTATTTAATGCTTGAAAATTCCCCCTCAATTTTTTTTCTGTTGTTGCCTATGAATCAATCAAATTAGACTCATATTCATCAGTTCTTCCAATAAGGACTGAAATCTGGTCTGGTCTGAGATCAAAAGACAGCTTTTTGTCACAGTCAATTTTATAGAAAAAGAAACTCTAAAAATGGATAGAATTGGGAGGCACTGATCAGGAAAGAAGCATTTATTGTTTTTGAGGAAGATGACTGCTTTAAAGGACAGGAAGCTGAAGTGAGAGATAATATAGGTGGCAATGATGCAACCTACTGTACTGCACTCCAACTAAAGATGCTGATTGGTACTGAGAGGTAATACCGGATACAGATGAAGAGATTAAGATATGGAGCAGGTCAAGACAAGATCAGGAAAGGTCAGGAAATGGGCTTTAAGAGGCTGGGAGAATGAGACCTACAGTTGGTGGTAATGTAACCTTGATAGTGTACTAGTTTCCAACCACATTAATCAACATGGAGAAACTTCCATTTTTCTACTTATATATTTTTTTTTTTGCATAATCCACAGGCAAGTGTTTCATATTGGTGTAATGTCTTGACCTTTTATAGTTTTATTATTATTAGTTTTTATTGTTGTGGCGGTTGTTCTTTACTGGTTTTGAGAGCATCATCTCTCTATTTTAGTCTTGAATAATTCTGAATATTTTTTTCACTAGTCCCCACCCACCAGCTAGCTCTCCATACATCAGCTACTAATTCAAGAGGGAGAAGACTGCTGTTAGGGAGTTTGCTCGTGCTTCATCACAGGGTGGCGTAACTTATTCAGAAGAAAGCGTTGTTTTTGAACCTCTTCCTACACCCATGAGGTCTTTTAGTAGTGTGTGTGAAAAGTTGTGAGATTTATTGGTGCTTGGTTATGTCTTTGGAAGAAAAAATAGCATGGAATGAGCCTAGAAGCATAGTGGTGGAGTGGTTAGCATCGTGGATTCACAGCTCCAAGGTTTAGGGTTTGATTCCTGCCACGGGTTTGTGTCTGTAGAGTTTTCATGTTCTCCACATGTTTGGTGGGTGTCCTCCGACTTGGTCTTCAATTCATCCTTTGAGCTTGTTTCTTTTGTCAATGGGGTCATTTCCTTACTTAGACATTCTGTAGCACAGTGGGAGATCATTAACTGGGACACAGAGGATTTTCAAAGATTTGAGAGTTGGGTTCAGCGATGGTGCAAATGCATGGCTTGTGATGGACACTAGGTTGAGTAGTACATTTGAATAGAGAAGATTTACTCTACTAACATGTGCAACGATTTCAGTTAATTAAAAAGTTATACAAGTTTGCATTTCTTTTGATACAGCCCTTGCACCTTTTAATGCCACAAGAGGGAAGAAATGGTACTGCAACTCTCACTCACTCCTTCACTCATCGTCTATACCGCTTTAGCCTGTATTCAGGGTCACGGGGAGCCTGGAGCCTATCCCAGGAGACTTGGGGCACAAGGCGGGGTACACCCTGGACAGGGTGCCAATCCATCTCAGGGCACACACACACTCATTCACACACTACGGGCAATGTGAGGAAACCCACCAATCACAGGGAGAATATGCAAACTCCATGCACACAGAGCCGGGAATCGAACCCAGACCCTGGCGGTACAAGGCGTCAGTGCTAACCACCAGCATTATTAATATTTTGGTTTTAGAAGTGATTTTACTGTCTCTTTTTGAAAGGAGCTAATTTTATGATTGTGTTTTTTTTATTTCTGGACCATGAGGCTTCAGAAAAAAACAAAAAACCTAATTAGTTTTATAGCACTGGAAAATGTGCTATGATGTATTGTCCAAAAATATTCCAAAAATGACTGCAGTCATAACTTGAAAACATTCTGTGCAAGATCTGTCAAGCACATTTCTAAGTTCTCAGAGTTCTGAAAGCTGTCTCATTACCAATGGTATAATTTACAGTCTTTCTCATTAACCAAATGACAGATACTAAATCCACCTACAGTTATTCTGCTCCACAGTGCTATAGGCAGAGGAATAATAAGGTCAGGAGTGTGGTCTTTGAAGATTTGTCCTTTTTTTTTTCTTCCTCTGTGTATTGTACACAAAGTAGTCTTTGATGGATTTGTGTGTGCATGTATTGTAGGCGGAGTGTCTGTCATCAGAACTAATTAAAAACAGGAAGCAGATAGGTTAGCAATGCTTATTGGAGCATGCAGGAAGTCTATAGTTATAGAATCTTCACCACCGTGACTGCCGAGGGTTGATGAAAGCTGGCCCGACAACAGACACTCTTTTTTTTTTTCTTTTTCTTCTGTCTTACAGCCAGCAAGGGCATGGTTTGTAAGAGAGTGGGTGTTAACTGAACTGTAAAATAGTAACTGTCTCTATGTGAGCATCTCATAGTTGTGTGGAAAAGAAAAATCTATTTTTAAAATTGATTAAAAAATCCCTAACATTTAACAACATAAATCCCATTTGGCAATAAATAAAAAAAAAATGATAAAGTTAATGAATGTTTAGTCACAGCAGGTCAAGTATGACCCGAGTGCATGTAAATAAAATCGAGACCGAAAACCTTTTTTTTTTTTTTTTTAGATTAAATATTTTGGTTCTAGTTGGATTAACTTGTGCATTGCACCAATGATGAGGCTGTTCTCCAGGAGAAGGAAAGAAAAATAAATAAGATTTTTACAAAGTTGGACCATATTAATGGGAAGCCCAAGACAGATGCAAGTCAGGGTCAATACAGAAACGACTTGAGGTCTTCATATACAGTACAATGACCTTTTACAGGCTTGTGGCGTCTGATCTTTACTAAAGAATTACAACATGCCTTTATTACTTAATAAGAAAAGAAAAAAAAACATAATACGTTTGTGTGGCAGCCATACGGCTGTAAAACAAAGAAAGAAAGAAAATAAAAACAATAATAATAATTCAGAATTCAGAGGGAAATCACTTTACATTGTTACTTTACTTAAGTATAGTTTTCACTTAGCCGCACATTAACCATAGTTTTAATGATAGATATCTTTTACTTTTACTCCACTATATCATACAAAACAAATATTTGTACTTTATACTTCACTACATTTGTTAATGGTGTTGTGTTACATAACCACAGTAGTGTAATTTGCCTTCACTCCGTGAAATGCTCGATCATGTGGCAGGTGTTTGAATTTAGAAGGGAAGACGATTTTAGATAGCAATGAAAACAGCACAAGAGAGAGAGAGAGACTTACAGGCTACATGAGTTAATGCAAGCTCACTATTCCGAATACTTAAATTGTTTTTTAGGTAAGTACTTTTTCTCAAGTAGAAATGTAAATGGAAGTCTTCCACTTTTACTTGCATAACACTTTATCTACCAGATTTGTGTACTTTGCCTACCACTGCTGTTGCCACACATACAGTGACAGTGCCTGCTGCCTACAACGTGCAATAGCGGTGTTTTAATATAATAATGTATGCTTTTTTTTTAATGATGGTGTAAGTAGTTTGTTAAAACTTAATGGTATTAAAATATATTCTTCAACATGAACAATAAGCAGTCTATATGGTCTCCCTTTTCCTCCCATGAAGTCTACAGTACAGGAAGGATGCAATAAATTTTTTTTTTTTTTTTTAAAGGTTACTGTTCTAACCCCGATGTAAAGAAAATGTAACATTATCTTATATATCCTTCATATCCCTTTTTCATTATCAGAGGAAATAGACCCCAAGCCTTGTCCTTTACAAAAGGCCACTGTGAAGTCAAAGCCTCAAGATCAACAAGTTCTTAATTAAACCGGCAGTATAATAGGATCTAAACCTGTCGTAATCAGCGTCTGTGTCTGTGCCATGTCCTTTCCTGGGCCTGGAGAGAAAGGGCCCAGTGTCTTAAAGCTCCACGCAGACACTGTGCACTGTAAGACTGACACCTGAGGGACAGTAGGATCTGTGTGATTCTGCCACTACAAAGATACCGCGGTGGAAATCTAAGCCTGACCATAGAGCTCCATGAAGCTTGCCCTGGCTCTGTCTTCTGGAAGTCAGTTTCATCCAGAGAGGAGTAGCAAGGACAAATGTAACCTTGATGTTTTCACAATGCCCATGCTATACATTGGACATCATAATATACTTACTTTAAAAGGTTTATTTCAGCGTAAGATTTACTTTGATAAAATGTCAGAAATTATAACAAGTCTAGTAGAGTAGTTTAATGAATAGCAATTATTATTGCAACAATATCACTTATTATTGTTGCATTAGCAACAAGTTCAGTCATTTCTGCAGCACTGGTGCTTTTTACACTGCTGAGTTGGTAGTCCGATGCTCAATCCTCTGGGATTTGGAAACTGGCAATAGTAAAATAAATCGTATGGGTATAAGGTTAAAGGACTCGCCCAAGAACCCAACAGTGGGAAACACAGAGGTGGCAGAGCTCTAACCTACGACCCTCCGATCACCAACCGCCTGAGCCAGCACTGCCCCTAATGAATAGCAATACAGATCAAGTACCACTAATAATCACACAAATAATACGACATGGGTTTGAATATCAGCAGGTACTTTTATAAATCAGAATGTACAGACATGCATAATGAGCTACATGTAATAGCTGTTTTTATATTTAAGTGGCACAATAAAGCACATCCCTTGTACATTTTATAATGCATCCTAACTGATGCAGAGATGATTTCAAGCTTTTGTGCCATTATTGTTCCAGTCCGAAAATGACTACAGATTCAGCTGACCCTAAAGGAAAAAGCGAGTAGTGTTACCTCTGCCTCTTTTCAGTCTTCTCTTATTAGTTACAAAACAAGCTAGGGTTGGAAATACAAAGTAAGATATCAAATTTCATATTGGAAAAATGCCTGTGGATGCAGCCTTGTGTTTATAAAGAGCCTTATACTGTTTACATAAAAAATGAACTGACCTGTATCCGTATGATTTTATGCATTGTACTGCTTTATGCATTATTGGCTGATTAGATAACGGCATAAACTCTATGCTTTTTCTAGAACCTAATCGATGGTTGCACTGCCTTCCAGAACTCCATGACTAATTCTCTGGAAAAAAAAAAAGCCATTCCTTCTTACTGTAAGCCTTTAAGCTATTAGTCATCTTAACATTCAGTAACATTTGATTGTCAGACAGTAGAGGATCTTTAACTTGGTCCATCTATTAATTATTTGAGTCATTTCCCGTGTGTTGGATAGAATAGACAGATTCCAGATGGTATAAACCTCATAGTACATCTGCTAATGGTGAGCGAATGCTTAGCTCTCAGTCTCTGTGGTTCCCCCAGGCAAATGACAGCAGCTGACCAGTTTGCAGGTGTGTTTGTGATGTGATGGTGGTTATGAAGTCATCGTGGTGCCATCAAAAACCTTAAGTCCTTGTGACTACACAGCCAGCAGTTTATCAGTGTCTATCAGTGGCCAAGAATTTAATTTGCTTGAGTAATTTAAGATAAGTATTTTTGTATTATAAATATATGTATTATGCATTGTAGATGTATTTTCATTATATATTGCATTTATATCACTGGCCTTTTTTTTGCTGTTGTTGTTGTTGTCATGAACTCATTCTTAGTACACCATCTGGGGGCAGCATGGCTCAATGTTTCACTTGGAAAATAAGGAACCAGGATTGTAAATCTTTCCCTTACAATTGTGTTGACAAATTAATCCAGTGCAGTTATGAATATTTAGATGGCAGACACTATTCAGATGGGGACATCAGTGTTTACAGACTATATAAGGAGCCCTGTGATTCAATTCGCCGTTCTAACATTAATCCCAGCTGCCTGGGTTATACTATGTTTTTTTACATTTTCTCCTCGTGTATTCTTTGACTGGCATATTATGACTGAATAACCGAACAAGATGAATGTGTTTGCCCAGGAGATTATGTAATATGTTTTGTCCAGGTTGAGAATATTTAATGATGGTCTTATGCAGCTAAACCGGTCAACCATATGCTTGAATTTCAGATTTTAATAGCATTCCGTGTGGGTGCCGGTGGCATGATATATGTGTGTGTGTGAATGCGGTAATAGTTTTATTTAAGCTGTGCAAGTACCATGCAGTCTGCTTGATGAATGTGGTAGCAGAAAGTATCTGCCTGTGGTTAGTGGGTCTCAGTGGTGTGTGGGTTTTGCATCCAGACATAACCTTATTAGCTGTCATCATCTCTAATCTCTGAAGAACACTGAAAGAGATTAACGTTTCGAGTCGTAAACACAGTCTTTTTACCATATTTTTTCCTAAGGTTTCCCCAGACTTTTCCACTCTCTCCCTGCCTGAGAGCATCTTCTTTTTTCTTTTCTTTTTTACGGACGTTATGACTAATACATAATATTTCAATTAATTCAAAGATATGTGTCCCCTCAACTACTTAAAATACCAGTGAGCATGTGTGTGTAGGAAGTAGGAATCTTTCACCAGATGTGTGAAGGGAGAGACAGACTTTGCTCTTAAACCTGTAGTGACCACTGTAGAAATCTGCTTTAGACTTGCTACCTTGAGGTAGATTCATTTACAGTAGCTCTATTCCCACTTTCATTTTCGTGATATGATGCTACAATAAAAATCCCTCTCTGTTTAATATCCGGAGGATAATGTTATGGGCTTCTGCTGCCCTTACACATTGACTCAAGACTGTACTGCATACTTACCATTAAGACACACTTAGTGGTGTGAATACGAATCATAGTTTTTTGATGTTGTTGTTGTTAGCTCTATAGCGTGTTGTTGAGGAGCAGATCATAGTAGTGGGTTGTGTATGGACAGAGACAGAAGCAAAGCAATCTAAACATTCCTTTATCCAACTTTTACTTTAACACTTTTAGCCAAACAGTAGTGCGGAAAACTTCATATAAAAAGTATTTGCTAATGTAAAAAGTATTTGCCCCCTTGCTTATTTATTTATTTATTTATTTATTTATTTATTTGTCACTCTTAAATGATTCAGATTATTAAACACATTTTTAACATACCACAAAGATAATCCGAGTAAATACAAAAGGCAGTTTTCAAATGATGATTTCAATTATTAAGGGGAAGAAAGAAAAAAAAAAGCCGCCTGAGAGATGGTGGAACGAGGCGAGCAGTGCTGGAGGATCAGATAGAACGCCCAATCACCCAGGCCAGATTACTGCCATATCTGTGGATTTCAAGAAATCACTTAAATGGAACCTGTCTTACAAAGTTGAGCACACTAAAAGATCTCAGATCATGCCATGATTTAAAAAAAAAAAAAAAAAAAAAGATGAAAAAGGCGGTATCAGTTACGAAAGGGTTACAAATAACTTCTAAGGCTTTGGGGCTCAAGTGAACCAGTGGGAATCCAGTAAATTATTCACAAAAGGAGAAAATTTGGAACAGTGTTGAATCTTCGCAGGAGGGGCTGGTCTACCAAAATGATTCCAAGAGCACAAGGATGACTCATCCAAGAGCTCATAAAAGAACCCAGAACAACATCTAAAGATCTGCAGTCCTCACTTGCCTCATTACATGAATTTTTTAAAAGGTGTGCAGCCCATAAAAAGAACATCATATAAACAAGTCAAACATGGTGGTAGTGTGGTGGTCTGGGGCTGCTTTGCAGCTTCAGGTCCTTGATGACTTGTCATAACTGATGGATCCATGAAGTCTGAAACACACCAGAATGTCCACCATTGAATGACTCAAATAACTGAGAAACTTACTGCCTTCTTCTTTATCTAGGTCAGAAAAAGAATTCACTGCATATAATACTGTGTATAGTTGTATATGTGACAAATGAAATTTGAATTTTAAAAAAATGAAGTTTTGGAGTGGCCTAATCAAAGTCTGGACCTAAATCCTTAAACAGACTGTTCATGCTTGAAAACCTTAAACTGTGGCTGAATTAAAACAATTCTGCAAAAAAGAATGGGCCAAAATTCCTCCACAGCAATCTGAAAGATTCATTGCCACCAAGAGTGGCACAACCAGTTATTAGGTTCCGTACCAGTATCGTATTCTGCATAATCGTTTATAGTAAAGTAGGCTTACATTAACATGATATATGACAAATAAACATTAACATTAGCTTTAACAACTTTTTTTTCTGACCTCAATTAAAAAAAGTTAAACCTACTGCATAATAGACCCAACGGTTCCAATTAAACCACTAAACAAATATACATTACGCAAACCTGAGATCTGTCTTACTCTAAATTAACTAAAAATCTCTGTTGAGAATTGATAATATTCACAATATGCTATTAATACCATACATCACAGCATCTGTATACTGATATTTTCTCAAAACAGGGTCTGACCAAACTTTAATCATTATGACTTTATTTTTTCGGGAAAAAAACTGCAATGTTACCTAACTGGTTATGTTATCCAAAAATCACAGTCACAATGTCTATTGCCATCTTTACGTAGAAGAAGAATGATAAGCTGATTAAGAAGGATGATGATAAGAGACGATTCATTGAAAATGAAATGAAAGCAAACCAAAGTACACTGAATGTAAATGACAAAATTACAGTTAATATCACCCTTTACATTACCATGATTTCCAGTGCAGTATAGGTTGGGGCAAATATCATTGGCTCTCTTGTGGCTCTTTTATGGGTGCTGTCCTCACTATGCTCATTTTCGTTACAACAGACACATATAATACATATTACAGCATGTAATTATTATCTGCTGCATTTATAGCTAAATAATAAAACTTTTTACTTCTCTGTCGATTATTATTTATTTTACTTAAGAACTGCACTGGTATAACAGCACAAGCACACTGTACAATTCTAGTAGGTTACAATTCTAGTCAAAGTCATGAAAACTGGACTATATAACATGAAATAATATTGTTCTTCGGTCTAAGTTGAACAAGAAAAACATTCCCATGAGTGATGCATGAAAACCCATACAAACATCTCTGGCTGTGCACAACTAGTGGCTCTAAATCTTCTCTGAAACTGGAGATAAACGATACAAATGTGAGCAACAGTATTTAATAACAGGGAACAGTGTTAACTTGTATTAAAATGCTCCTGCCCCTGTTTTGTCTATTTTTTTTTCTCATCTGTCAGGAAAGCTACATAATGCAATCAATAATGCAAAATCTATTGTGTTATATTGTGTGCAGTAAATTCGAGCCCTTTTCATTGTTTTGCTCTGACAAGTTCATATCACCAGCACCTGTACAGTATATGCAGAAATAAGTGTGTGTGTGTGTGTGTGTGTGTGTGTGTGTGTGTGTGTGTGTGTGTGTGTGTGTGTGTGTGTGTGTGTGTGTGTGTGTCTGAGGGGTTCAATAGCTGATTATGCATTATGTAGGTATCATGTGATGGAATTAGTAGACTGGAAAAACTGAAAAATCACTAATAACATTGGTGTCACAACTTCTGGGAGGGAGTTTTACCACACTTTTCATGTGACGGTGGACCCCCAGTACACAGCACGGTAATTAGTACAGCTAATGAATTTCTTTGGTGCCATTTCAGGTTGTCAATCAGATTACAGGCTTACTGGCCACCTTGTCATCGCCTTTAAAACTGCACAAGCTGAAGAGATGCTGAGCCAAATTGGGCACTCTTCCTGTCTGTGCTTTCATAAAACTTTAATCTCAAGGGGTTTATAGAGATAACAGTGCCAGGGGAACTGGCTGATTATTGTAAAGAAGGAACTTGATGTATTAGGTAGGGTTTACAATGATAGGGGAAGGACCTTATTATATTATGAGCCTGTAAACTTTAAAGTTCTGTAAAGTTTGTGTCTGCTAGATATCAGTTCAATACAATTTTATTTGTATACTGCTTTTAACAATGGATAATGTCTCAAGGCAGTTTTACAGAACATATACATACTTTCTTAAACGCTTCAATTTATCCCCATGGTTGGGGCCTGTATGGATGTCTGGTGCATTCCACTGATGCTGCTGCGGCTTAGGATCTGGGAAGTTTGGTGGCCGGATCAACAACCTTGAACTCTTTGCCTGCTAAGCTCCATACACGGCATTAGTCTGTAGTGCATTGGGTGGTCTAATACCTTTTCTAGTATGGCCAGCACTGACTTTTGTTCATTAATTTGTGCGACTGTACATTGATATTTCTGTGGGATTGAACCAGACAGGCTAGTCTTTGGTCTAAACAGGAATATTTTAAGCCAGTGTGGAGCGATTCCATAAAAAAGCCAACTCACTGAAATAGCCGTTGCTGGAGATAATAGAAAGGCAATAGAACCTCCACATACTACACAAACACATAATATTTCAGATATAATGTTATGGCTGATCTGTGTATATATTAAAATGTACAATTATGTAACCAGGAACTCATGAATATATATAAGCGTTACGTTATCAACTGCTCATTGAGTGCAAAACTTGAAAATACTGTTTGTAGTAATTGCAGTCCTTTTCCATCTGTATATTTATGATATTAGAGTTGACCATAAAGGGCCATGCTCAGCAGCACTAATTGATTGGGCATCAAGGTGGATCAGGCACTGAAAGGGAGAAGAAATGTTTTAGGAACCCTTATATTTGAGAAGTTGTACTGGGGGGGGCATATAATAGTTAAAGAAATTGTACCTTGTGTGCAAGCTAAGTCTCTGTTAAGACTAGTTATGACTCCATAAATAAAATCAAAAGCCAGAACACAGACATTAGGACACTCTGGAACATAAAGCAGCCAGCCACTGCACCATAAACAAACCTTCTGTTGTGGGATCTGCAAGAGCAATTTGAGGTAACTCGTGGTGCAACAAGTGAAAGAGCAAGTGTAAAAACAGCCTGTGGAGGGCTGAGATGTGAATCAAAGGGAAATGAATGCAATGGTTGGGCTACGTGAAAAGTTATGAATTTGCAGAAGAGCTTGGGATGAATGAGAGAGGGCAAGTGTAAAGGCAGAGCATGAGTGAGTAATGAGTTGGTATGAATGGGGATACTGGTTGAATAAATTAGGGGTATTTTGATTGAGTAGCGATAGCTTCGGAAGAGGCTGCAAAAAAGGTAATGAAGCAGCAGTTATTTAGGGGGAAAAATGAACTCCTGGAACTCAAAGAAGAGATGGGCTGTGATACGTACGCAATATTGTGGAGCGTGATCGCTGAGGTAGAGAGTGAGTGAGAGCATCTGCGTAGAGAGTGAATGAGAGCATTTGAGAATGAGCCAGTGTCTGTGATTCTTCAGAGAGAGAGAGAGAGAGAGTACATCACTGATCCTACACTGAGTCAACAATCCTAAATAGAGAGCATGTCTGTGATCCCTTACAGTAGATATAGGTAGCATCTGTGATCCTTTAGAGACAGACAGTTGAGATACCGCTGAGACTGCAGTCCTACAGAGATGGGAAAGACCAGAAACCCTCAAAGACTGGAGACACAGTAGTCCTTTTAGACATGGGTGCTGTGAGCAGGGAAGTGCACAGCAATCTTCTACTAATTCAATTCAAATCAACTCTTACTGGAACACTGACCAATTCTGCTCATTTCCCAAAGGCTGTCTTGAACAGTCCCATATGCTTCAGAAGAAAGTTTTATTACACCATTTTGTTGGTTTATTACCAACATGTATTAATATTTAGTCCAGCGTTTCCTTTGTCCTACAGAATCCCAGCTCTGATGCATAATGATACGTAGCTACAAGCAGTATGAGAGGAGTTGCAAACTCCAAGTATACTGAATAAGATGCATATAAAAAGGGAAATTAGCATGTGTTGCATTTAGACAATGATCTTTCCAGCTGTCATCAATATTGATTTTGGGGCATTAGTGGCTCGAATTGTTTTGCCTCTGGGTTACATATCAGAAGGTTAAAGCACCAACAAGCCTCCAGTGTTTCGCCCTTGAACAAGGGTGACCCTGCGCTCTGACGCAAGCTTCCCAACTGTGTTATGCAAAAAAATTATTTCAATGTGCTTTAAGCTTCATCTGACAAATAATTGAATCTTAATCTTATTCGTAACCTGGCATAAATATTATCATGTGCATGATTGTTTGCAAGTAGACAAGTGGGAAAAGATACAGTATGAAGCGAGAGGAGGTTAACTAGGAAGTAGGTGTGGCTTCAGACCTGTGGTAAAAGGCATCCAAATCCCTTCTGTCCTAGTGCTCCAATTGTGAACTTTGATGATATCATTGAGGTGTGAACCTTTTGTTGTGTGAGACTTTGAAAGTTAAAGTTGGAAAAATACGCAGTTGGGATAGTCATCACATAAAATGTGCATAAAAAAATTGGTGATTTATATGCAGTGCAGGTGGATAGTTTTCAGATCCTTTCAAGTTTTCCACACTTTGTCATGTTCCACACACATTTTAAAATTGATTCAATTATTATTTGTTTTGCATCATTATAAACATAATTCTCCACAAGGTCAAGGTGAAAACAGGGATTCAGAGGGTTTTTATTACTTTATTAAAGAATAAAGAGTGAAAAAAGCCATTTACAGTGCACAGATTCACTTAGTATTGGTTAAAGCACCTATGGCAGCAATGATAGCAATGAGCAGTGTTGGGGGATGTTACGTTTTAAAGTAACTAATTACATTACAAAATTACTGTCTTCAAAAAGTAATCAGTTACATTGCAGCACTACTTTCTGATAATAATAACTAGTTCCTCATGCATGTTGTTTTAGTCAAGACCTTTATAATTAATTATTCTACCATCATCACTCAGCGAAGTTTGGCACATAATCTGTTAACTACTACACGGTTTCGCGCAGTGACCGTAAGTACGGTTCATCGTGATTCACCGCATGTTTTGCCGCTGTGATTAGGTTTCCATCTTTCCGCACATCGGTCCTCGCATAGACAAACTGCATAGGTGAGAGAGGGGTATAACCGCAGGAATAGCAGAAAGGGGCGGGTTATCGGGGGCGGGGCTTGTAGGACGACTTTCTCGCTCACACAAACACACACTTATGGATTGGGATTGACTGCTGTCTGGCTCACGGATTACATTAATTGTCTGAATAATGGATTACATTTTTGAAAAAGGAACTAAGTAACTGAGTACTTGAATGGCGGACCTAACGTGTTAGATTACTCGTTACATCCAAAACGTAATCCGAGTACCCTAACGCGTTATACCCAACACTGCCAGTGACAGACAATTCTTCTAGTGAGTGATGCTAAATTCACATCTTTCTTTTGAACGTTAATTCCCTTCCTGCTTTAAGAATAGTTGGACCCAGTCATTTTCAGGTTCAGATTCTGACTTGGACATTTCAGGACTTTTACAGAGTTGTTCTGAATCCACTCCCGTGTTTTACTGTCAGGATGCTTTAATTCTTGTTGAAATTTAACCGTCACACCAGCCTGAGATCCTGAGCATTCTGAAAAAGGTTTCACTTTGGATAGCTCTATATTTGTCTTTTTTTTAATCTATTCTGATTAATCTCCCAATCCTAGTTGCAGAAAAACATCCCCACAGCATGATGCTGCCCCCAGGGTGTTTGACTGTGAGGATGGTATTAATGAGGTGATGCAAAGCGCCTGATTTCTTCCCCACATGGCATGGGGAATTATATCATCAGACCAGAGAATTTAACATCTCATGGGAAGTCTTCAGGGGAAACTCCAAGCAGGCTGTCAAGCGCCTTTTAGTGAGGAATGGCTTCTGTCTGGCCACTGTATCATAGAGGCCTGATTGGTGGTGTGCTGCGTAATAGTTGTCCTTCTGTAAGTCCCTCCCATCTCCATAAGGGAACTTTGGCTTTCATTTATAGTGACCCTCGTTTTTTTGGTTGCCTGTCCAACCAAGCCCCTTTGTCCCAGAATACTCAGTTTGGCTGGGTGGCCAGAAGACTCTTGGTTGTTCCAAATGTCTGCAGAAATTTTATTGTATCCCTCCTGAGATTTGTGTCCTGGCACATTCACGTCTCACAATGTTTTCACATACCCCATCTACTGTAAAATTTTGAAAACTGTATGTAGATAGGTGTAGGCAAAGCGGAACTCCAGTCAAGTTGTAGAAGCATCTCATGTACCACTGATAGCAGAACAAAGTACCTGTGCTCAGTTGCAAGTGTCATAACAAAGAGTCTGTAAACTATGGGTTACACTTGACCCGGGGTTATTAGACAACAAGCCATTTTTCAACAGGTGTTCCTCCTAAATTTCCTTAATTTAATGATTGCAGGAATGATGTGACTTATTGCCCTAATGGCAATGGACATATTATCTCAATACTGGAAAAGACACACTGTATGATCTATATTCATTTATTTGGTGTCTATTTTTTCACTTATGAGAGGTCTATTGTTAGGTAGCATGAAGAGTAATTTAGCACAAACAATTTATTTTACAATTTTGTTACCAAAAAATAGAAAAAATAAAGTTAGAATTAATGACAGAATATGGAATACTTTCAATGGCAAATAAAGGGACTGTGTATGTAAAGCTAAGAAAAGGAATTTGATGGAAGGCTGCCAGCCTGATGGGAAGGACAGACAGGCACAGGGTGGATTGAGGCTTAGCCCCAGCCTGGGTTCCGGTTGGCGTCTGGGAAAGCCATCGCAGTGAATTTCTGAGAACGACAGAGATGTGCACACATGCTAGTGTCATTAGACGTTCATGCTAGTGTCTGTGGCCAGGCCATTTTTCCCTCTTAAAACATTTTTTTATAATAGGAAGCACCAAGCCTTGGTTCTTTTCCTCTTGTAGATGGATAAACACAGGTTACACACTGGTTTGTCCAGTTGCACAGTATTGGGGTTACTGAGAATTTTATATGCTGCTCATCTCCTGGGATATTCACATAAAACAATCACTAGAGTTTTTGTTATTTTCCATTTTCTACACAGAATGTTTGAAAAAAACATTGTTTTTGGAGAAATCAGGAGAGTATGATGAGACATCTGATGGTGTGCGCTGTCTCGAAAAATATAGTAACTCAAGTACTGTCTTTACAATTGCAAGGAGTCGAAAAGCATCTCAGAACACAACATCAAACCTTGAGGGGAATGGGCTATACCAGGAGAGGATCACATCAGGGTGTATATTTGTCAGCTATATACACCCTGATGTGATCATGAATCAGAGGCTATTGTTGGCACAGACACAACCGAACTGGGCTGCTGAAAACTGGAAAAAGCTTTGAGTTGTCGAGGGTGAGTCTGTGCCCATTACAGCTTCTAATTCCTGTTCATGGGTGTTAAAAGTAGACCCCAATGTGGTTTTCTGCTGTCATAGTTCATCTACCTCCAGGTTGAGTTTCTTGAGTTATTATATTCTTCCTGGCAGCTGGAGTTCACCTGTGACTAAATCAATTAATTAATTGGACATTATTAGAAAATACATGCACCTTTTCTATATAAGGTCTCACCACATACGAATAATGTACTGTATGTCAGGGTGAAAACAAAGTCATGAGGTTGAGAGAATTATCTATAAGATACAATTTCTGCAGCATTGAAAGTGCCCAAGAGCACAGTAGCCTCCATCATTCTCAAATGGAAGAGATTTGGAACAGCCAACATTCTTCCCAGCTCTGGCCACCCAGCCAAACCTGAGTAATTGAGGGTCAAGTGCCTTGGTCAGTGTGGTCAAGTCAAGTCAAGTCAAGTCAAGTAGGCTTTTATTGTCATTCCAACCATATACAGTTAGTGCACAGTGAAACGAAACAACGTTCGTTTCAACGTTCAACGTAAACAAGAACCCAAGGGTCAGTATAAATGAAAGAGCCACAGATCTGGGAAGGATATAATTTTTGCAGTATTGAACATGGCAAAGAGCACAAGAGCCTCCATCATTCTCATAAGGAAGAGATTTGGAACAACCAACAGTATTCCTAAATCTGGCCACCCAGCCAAGCTGAGTAATTGAGGATGAAGGGCCTTGATCAGAGAGGTAACCAAGAACCAAAGGATCACTATAAATGAGGTCTCTTGTGGAGATGGGAGAGACTTAGTCTGCATCACTGCAGCTTTCCACCAATGAGCCCTCTATGGTACAGTGGCCAGACAGAAGCCATTCCTCACTGACAGGTACATGACAGTAAGGTTGTAAGCCCCTGAAATATCTCAGACTATGAGAAGTAAAATCCTCTGGTTCGATGTCAAATTCTCCACACAATGAAACCAGGCACTGTGCATGTCGGGGTGGTAGATTCAGAACAATTCTGTGAAAGACTTGGATTGGCACAGCCAAAGTTGAGACTTATACCCAATGGAGCATCTCTGGAGAGACCTGAAAATGACTCCGCCCTAACCATGGTTGCTCAACCTGGTTAAGCTTGAATGATTCTGAAAATCAGAGTAGAAGAAACATCAGTTCTACATCGGTTTTGCATCATCTGTTTTACGTTGTCACTGACATAGAATGGTAAGAAAAAAGGATTTGATTTCAATTTAGGATGTGTGAAGACGTCTGTCGGCACTGTGCTTTTTACATCCTTGACCTCAAGGAAAACATGCACAAAATATTCTTAAAGTTATTCATAAAAGTTATATATAAAGTTGACTGAGTTTGTGAATGAATGCTTCTTTTATTTATTATCAGTTATGTGTAAATTTAAATCTTTAGAACTGTGTATGTGTGTTGGTAAACTCAGTTGTTGGCTGGAGTGTACAGTGTGTGTGTGTGTGTGTGTGTGTGTGTGTGTGTGTGTGTGTGTACTCTGTGTGTAGTGAATTATCCTAGGTTCAAGTAAAATATAAAGTGGTTGCTGTGTGCTACAGTATATAACAACAAAATGATTAGAAGTCCTGTCTCAGGTAACTTCCCCACCCCATGACACTGAACAAATTTAAATACGTTTTCATTTATTCCCAAGAAGTAAAATGCCACGATGCAATATTCTTTTTGGAAAGAAGGTCATTCATGTCAGACTTGCTAGTTAGTTTTGTTGTCTAAGTTAGATAGTTCATGTTTCTATGTAGCAAATTGGTCCTTGGTCCTGGAGGTGTCTTACACACATGGACAAAATTGTTGGTACCCTTCAGTCAATGAAAGAAAAACTGTCACAATGGTCACATAAATAACTTCTGACCTCTGAACTCTGACAAAAATAATAATTAAAAAAAAATTCTATGAATGTTAACCAATGAAAGTCAGACAGTGCTTTTCAACCATCCTTCAACAGAATTATTTTAAAAAAATAAAACTCCAATAAACTCATGGAACAGGCCTGGACAAAAATGATGGTACCCCTAGAAAATACTGAAAATAATGTGATCAAAGGGACATGTTAATTCAAGGTGTGTCCACTAATTAGCATCACAGGTGTCTACAATCTTGTAATCAGTCAGTGGGCCTATATATAGGGCTCCAGGTAGTCACTGTGTTGTTTGGTGACATGGTATGTACCACACTCAACATAGACCAGAGGAAGCGAGGGAAAGAGTTGTCTCAGGAGATTCGAAAAAAAATTATAGACAAGCATGTTAAAGGTAAAGGCTATAAGACCATTTCCAAGCAGCTAGATGTTCCTGTGACTACAGTTGCACATATTATTCAGAAATGTATGATCCATGGGACTGTAGCCAACCTCCCTGGACGTGGCCAAGGGAGGAAAACTGATGACAAATCAAAGACACAGGTAATCTGAATGGTAACAAAAGAGCCCAGAAAGACTTCTAAAGAGATCCAAGGTGAACTTCATGCTCAAGGAACATCAGTGTCGGATCGCACCATTCGGAAGGCACATCAGCTCTATGTTCACAGATGGAAAAATGAAGCATATCAAGAAAAGAACACTGTCCCTACTGTGAAACATGGAGGAGGCTCTGTTATGTTCTGGGGCTGCTTTGCTGCATCTGGCACAGGGCGTCTTGAATCTGTGCAGAGTACAATGAAATCTCAAGACTATCAAGGGATTCTAGAGAGAAATGTGCTGGCCAGTGTCAGAAAGCTGGGTCTCAGTCGCAGGTCATGGGTCTTGCAACAGGACAATGACCCAAAACACACAGCTAAAAACACCCAAGAATGGCTAAGAGGAAAACATTGGACTATTCTAAAGTGGCCTTCTATGAGCCCTGACCTCAATCCTATTGAGCATCTTTGGAAGGAGCTGAAACATGCTGTCTGGAAAAGGCGCCCTTCAAACCGGAAAACAACTGGAGCAGCTTGCTCATGAGGAGTGGGCCAAAATAACTTGCCTCAAAAGGTTGTGCAACAAACTATAAAGTTAGGGGTACCATCATTTTTGTCCAGGCCTGTTCCATGAGTTAATTTTTTTTTCATAATTCTGTTGAAGCATGGTTGAAAAGCAATGTCTGACTTTCATTGGTTAACATTCATAGAATTCTTATTTATTATTACTTTTGTCAGATTAAAGTTATTTCTGTGACCATTGTGAGTTTTTCTTTCATTGACCGAAAGGTACCAACAATTTTGTCCACGTGTGTAGTTAGCTAGTTAGTTCTTTTAATTTATGTTGTATGTACACTATGTAGCACCTGTGTCCTGTACTGTATATGGTTGAAAAGACAATAAAAGCCGACTTGACCAGGTTTTGTTAATTTATTTTTAATTGCTGTAATGAACATGAACATCTAATGTGCTTAAAGACATATATAATGCAGATAATGTAATTATCTGTAATTAAATCATCAGCTAACCGATGGTGCAGCAGCAACTAATATACAGTTCGGGTAAGAATAAAGTTTTTTTCTTTTACACAAAATTTGGTTTAGAGTCTATCAGGTGTTTAGGGAAGAAATGTTTAGTAAAAAATGCTTATTGTATGTCTCTTTAATGTGTATTTGTTTGCATGCATGTGGTTAGGAGTTTGTGTGAAGGATGTGTGTAGTCATGTAACATGCTGGTGGCATTATTGATGCAGTATGTAGTGTAAATATCTATGATGGAAAGAGGGGCGACAATGATGATCTTCTCAGCTGTCCTTGGTATCCGCTGCTGTAATCTGAGATTGTGCAATTTGCAAAACAACTCATTATACAGCTTGCCAGGATGGTCAGATTAGTCCCTCTGCACAATGTGGTGAGGATGAGTGGTGTCTCTACTTTCAGCTTTAGTGGAAAGTAGAGACAGTGATTTTGTTTGTTATATAGCTGTTGTTCAGGGACCAGCTAAGTTTCTCCACCAGGAGAATACCAAGGAATTTGGTGCTCTTGCCATCTTCACAAAAAAGCCATCATTGTTCAGTGCAGAGGGGCTTGTGCTTTCCTGAAGGCAACATCTATCTCTTTAGTTTTGTACATGTTTAAAGATTGTTGGCTCTGTACCAGTACATTAGTCATCACACTTCCTATCTGTACACTGATCCCTTGTCGCTTTTGATAAGACTCACCATGGTTGTGACATTGGAGAACTTGATGATGTAATTAGAGCTGTGAATTGTTACACAGTAATGAGCAGAGTGAACAGCAGTATACTGAGTACACACCCCTGGGGTACCCCAGGGCTCCATTTGGTGGTGCTGCAGATGCTGCACCTGAGCTGGACTGATTAAAGTTTCCCAGTCAGTGAGTACTGACTGATGCTCAGCTTGTGGTGATAAGAAGAATACATGACATACTGTACAGTACATGCAGAAATTCCTATATAAGAGGATTGGGCAAAATGCCTATAATAATAAGAAGGATGGGACGCTTTCCACAAGCTTCCTGGGGAACAACAATTGGAAAATCCTACTGTGTATCTAGAAAGAGATTCAGATATCAGATTTGCAGGTATTGATAATCCTGCTTTTTTTTCTAAAAAATTGTCTTAGACAGGATGTCTAAGATGTAACACAGCTGTAAGATATTTTACATTTCATCAGAAAAAGTGTATACTCAAATTGGGCATATACTAGTACACTAATATGCACTATACTGTATACGCAAAGTCTAATATATTTGTGTGCTTTTTAGATATACTGGGTGTGGTCCTGTGTTGTTTTATGTTGTACCAACATCCTGAAGGAATCTGAATCCATTTCGCTATGTACTGTAAATACTGTATGTTGTTAATAAATGACACTGACACTGAATTTGATCACCTTTTTGTTTAATAATACCAAGATTTACTAATATTTACATTACTGTAAAACAATATTCTTAAATAAAAATAATTTAAGAATAATTGTTGTCATGATTTACATGAGTGAAAATTAGTTTTATTTAAATAATAATTTAAAAAAATTATCAAGCTTTAAAGTTTATTACAACAGATCACTTCTATGTTCTAGTTGAGTTCACAATCACATTAATAAATGACTCTTCGCTTTGAAATCTCAGATTACTGTTTATATATCAAGTAAAAGTACAGACTTTTAAAAGTACTGAATTTTAAAAAAGCTACTTTTACCCCAAAATGTCCAAAAGCCTCTACCACCTGTGTCAATAAGAGCTACCCTAGAATGGCAAGATAAGCACTACATGAACATATGACCTATCAGATTCAATGCATGAAACAAAAAATGAAGTAACCTTAAAGACCTTTCCATTCAAAATATAACCAACAGCATTATTCCACAATTCCTGCCAGCAAACAGATTTATGAGGTGAATGACCTACCATTGACAGTTTTATTGGCGGTGCAGACTTGGTTGCTAGATTAGATAATAGCATGACACCCATTGTGTTGTAATTGACTTATGAATCTTAAACTCAGGGTCAAGTGTTTTATTGTCATTCCTATCTATAAATTGTGAATGAAATAGTGTTTCCCCAGGGCTAGGTGCGACACATAAAAAATACAGTGGCATAGCTTACAGGACTGCATAAAGATAGAAGAAGATATGCTACATTGTAAAACGAGTGCACAAATCGCACAAAACTAGTTTGTGAAAGGACTAATGTGTAGTTTGCTGGTATGCAGGTACAGTATGCATGTACAGTACATTGGTAGCAGTTGCGAGGTTTGGGCTAGTTCAGGGGAATGTTGGAAGGCACATGTTGAGGATTTTGACCGCCTAAGAAAAGAAGCTGAAAGGAGTCTGGTGGTGGTGGTGGCTTCATGGATGTTCTAGACCATTTTGATAGTCCACAGTGCAATTACTAATTCCTAAGAATTGTAAGATTGTGCTGTTTCTCTATTATATTTGTGTTTCACAACTAAGCTACTCTTTTTGGTTTTGATGACATTAAATGATCAATTATTTCTGAAGCTTGACTTATCATTGTTGCTGATGAGACCCACAGATGTAAAATCATCAGAAGACTTGATGCTGTGGTCGTTCAGGAGGTGGCTGATCCCAGTCAGAAAATCTAAGATCCAGCAGCAGAGGGAGGTGGTCAAGTTTAGCAGGCTCTGCTGGGTTTGAGGCCAATGGCGTGGCTTCCCAATTCATGCTAAAGCTCAAGGCCAATAAGGCAGCCTTTCAAGATATGCCCATACATGATTTTGATGAATCAACATCCTAAGCCACATTCATTCATTAATAATGCTGTTTCCCAAGCCAAGCCCCTACCTAAGGCTGATGAGCTGGGCTTTCAAGCCAAGCCCATGCCCACGGCTGACAAGATGGCATTTTTCCTCCAAGCCCATGACTCCGCCTACTAACTCAGGTGAGTACTTCATCTTTAGTACTTCAACCATACTTCAACCGGCACTGTGCTCCTGCCCCATGGTGGCTGGCTGGATAAGTGCCTGAGCAGGGCTACAGGTTTATATTAAAGTGGTTCATCAGTGTAAATGAATAGAATGAATCAATTGTGTTAATTAGTATCATTACTTGCAGTTTTAATAAAAACAAATTTCCAACACTTGACCAGGTGTGTTATCAGGACCAGCAGCTTTTTGTTGGTTACTAGAATTTTTTTTTACCTTAGATAGACAGAGTATTTTGTTTGTTAATGATGGGTGTTTTTTTCCCTTTCAGCACATTGTTCTGTGTCAAAAACTACTCATAGAAATTTATTGTACACATAAATATTTTAAGATGTCTGGGAGCCATCACACATATGTGAAGCGTCTTTGTAGTTAGTGATGTTAATGATATTGTGTATCCTTGGTGTTTTGCTTTGTGCATTACGTTGCCCTTTGTCTCTCTGATAGCATGAAACAGATTGGCCCTGTTTGACCCGAATTGCACTTTCTTAATGCATGCACCGCTTCAGTCATCTATGGCTTTTGGTTTGCATGTAGGTTGATGGTGTTAAATGAAGTCACTTCATCTATGCACTTGCTGAGGTAGTTAGTCAAGAAATGTGCATTCCTACAAATGGTGCATACATAAATTTGCCCTGTGATGGTGCACAAATTTACCTCATATGTATTGTATTTGCCTTGTACTGTGTCTATAATAGTTAAGTTAACCTATATGTGTCACAAATACGTTACTATTCAGTGATTTTGTTGAGGGGGGGAGGTAGGGGTTATTAGGGCTTTGTCAGAGCACAGGGTCCGCCATAATACCTCACCCAGGTATGGATATGGTTAAGGCCTTGATCAAGGGCCCAACAGTGGCAACTTGCTGAAGTAGGACTTGAACCACCAACAATAACCCGAAAAAGAAAAAAGAAAAACACTGATTTTCATGTTCCTGTGGTTAACGTCCCCATTAGATAATGATAAGTGTGAGTCAACTGTTGTTGTAAATTTAAAAAATGTTAGTATAACTAGAATTCTATAAAAGCACTAAAAGAAATATTTACTTGAGATAACATAAGAAATATGCAAGTACTCTTGAGCAAATGTGAAGGGTATAAATTTTTCTTGTTTTGTTTATTTAAAAAACATTGTTTATTTAATCACTACTTGCACTATTTGCTTAACAATGCTTTCTAAAATTAAATGAACAAAAAGTTGGTTGAAGTCAGTACTAATAATAATAATAATAATAATAATAATAATAATATAAATTGTGCAATCTAGTTTGCACAAAAAAACAGGTTGTTTCTACCCCATACGGTTTGATATTCAAATATATGAATCTGTATACTGCTTAAGATTAAAGGAATGTGTGTGTGTTTGTGAGTTGAGGGGGTGTGGATTGAGCCACTTGCTGAAGTCGCCCCTCTCTGAGACACAAAACTCACAGGCACAGAAAATGAATCCAACTTTCTCTTTAATGCCAACTGCATTCCTGAGATTATTTTACTTAGAGCAAAGGAACAGTATGTGCCAGTGCTTGGTTCTTGGATTGGTAAACAGAAGAGGCTTTTAGGTTGTCAAAAATTTAGTGCTGGATGGCAGTTTTTGGAAAGTGGTCCAAATACATTTTTTGTGTGTCCACTCTACAAACCCCAATATAGTCTACTTTGCTGGCCTAGTAGAGGGTTTTAAGCTCCTTAATGCGCCATGTCTTGTTTTCCAATCGGACCCAAAATGAGTGAGCTAGGAGTTAGGGGAGCAAAGTGGTTTGGCACAGGTACCAAGCAAATCCTCCTAACTCGAAAATTCGTGCATTTTTTTTTTCCTGAGGATATTTTAATTCCATTGCGCTCGGGAGACCCGGCCAAACGTTTCAATATCAGTTTCGTGGGCGTTCTTAAAGCCATGCAGTCTCAAATCAGAAAAACAGGAATTTTGGGAAAGCTGTCAGATGGATTCCTTAGAACAGTAATAGCATAAGTGGCATGGGGCTGATCTGTCCATTTGTGCGACCTGCATTTTCACCAAGGTTTTTGTGCAGTAGGGGCACCTACTAGGGAAGTAGAAAATACAAATAAATAAATAAATAGTTAATAACCAGTTACCATAGTTCAACAGTAAGCTTTTTTGGATTGTGAACATGACCTATTATCATCACACACATTATGCTTTAAGTAAGGTAGGTAAAAGAAAATCATGGCCATCGCGATTTTAAAGGTTAATAAAGTTTTTTCACAATGTGTGACAGACTTAACATGCTGCTGTGAGTTACATTCCTTAATGTTGTCTCCACAAGCTAAAACAGATTTTGCATATTGTTTGCATAGAAAATGTTGTTAAAAATAAACTGTCTGGTGTGGATGAAATAATTCTGGACCATTTCTCATCACAATAAAAGTATGTGAGGCCGCACATTCTTGAGCAGTGAGTAAAACCTGGCAACACTTTACTCATGAGGGAGTATTTCCTAAACTAAGCCTGAGTAGTCATTAAATAATTTAGTCTGTATAACAAAGTGAGTGACAAAAGCAATGGGACAATATTTTGTTTCTGCTGGAAATATAATGTTAATATACAGGTACATAGTCATTTCTTTTCCTGAAACTGACACTTTTTTTGTGTATGTTTTGTCATTTCACACATAGGAAAAGTTGCTGGTCACAAATTCACCTGCGTACAGGCATATACAGTACAGACGAGTTTGGACACACCTTCTCATTCAAAGAGTTTTCTTTATTGTGTTCTTTATTGTGTTCTTTAGCCCAAACGCGTCTCTTCTGCTTGTTGCCTGTCCTTAGCAGTGGTTTCCTAGCAGATATTCTACCATGAAGGCCTGATTCACACAGTCTCCTCTTAACAGTTGTTCTAGAGATGTGTCTGCTGCTAGAACTCAGTGTGGCATTGACCTGCTCTCTGATCTGAGCTGCTGTTAACCTGCGATTTCTGAGGCTGGTGACTCGGATGAACTTATCCTCCGCAGCAGAGGTGACTCTTGGTCTTTCTTTCCTGGGGCGGTCCGCATGTGAGCCAGTCTCTTTGTAGCACTTGGTGGTTTTTGTGACTGCACTTGGGGACACTTTCAAAGTTTTCCCAATTTTTCGGACTGACTGACCTTCATTTCTTAAAGTAATGATGGCCACTCGTTTTTCTTTACTTAGCTGCTTTTTTCTTGCCATAATACAAAGTCAACCTCTTTGAATGAGAAGGTGTGTCCAAACTTTTGGTCTTTTGGTTTGAACCCGGCCTTCTGCATGGCAATCGAAACACCTACTAGTAATTAAATGCCCAAAATAAACAGCCTACAAATAAGAGAGTGGCACATTGTGGTTTACATGTTTTGAATGCTTCACTACATATTGCACAGGTCCTAAAGAAGACGTTTGTAAAATATAAATGTTTATATTCTGCATACATCACATGTAACATTTACATTTACATTACATTTATGGCATGTAATTATGGACTCATCTGTTCAGGTATTTAAGGTAACTTCATTCCACCGCCTATGTAGATGCCAGAACAGAAAAGAATCTTGGCGCATTATTCACTTATTTCACTAGTGATCGGACTGCCTGCTGCACATCTGAAACCCTGGCCTCCCAGGAACTCCTTTAAAGGCCCAAACATGTGGCAATGGCTTGGAGTGAGGCCACTGTACAGGGATGGCAATAACTCCCAGCTGAGGTTGTATAAGTAGTGATTGTGTGTACAGTTTCCACAAACAGATGCATCTCTTCCAAAAGCTGGCGATTTTTTTCATCTGTCGATTTTTAAGGATCTGGTGTTAAATGTTCACACTGAATGTTAATGGGAAGGATTACAGTGGGCTCCGAGCCACCTCGTCTGGCATCGTTATTCATGAACATACAGTCTTTTGTAAACTGTTTGCATCATACCTCACTCACTTGTTTGCACTCGTTGTACTGTGCTGACGTCTTCTATATATATATATTTTTTTTTTACTCTTTCATTCAAAAGGAATTCCATCACAAGTCCTGGTTTGATTTTAACACCTTTGATGTTGACCTAAAATACATTTTCAGTATGCATCTGAACACAATGGTATAACCTACCATTTATTTTCACAACACTTGGTTATGTCTCAGAGATCCCCTTTAATGAAGTACAGAACCAGCGGAACATATAAGCAAAAGAAAAGAAAACAATAATAATAAAAACTATATAAAAGGTTTACAGCAAAGTTATTTGTCAAAAGCAGACTAAATGAATTTGTAAAAGTAATATCCACGTGGACGGTTCCCCTGGCAACAGCTGCAAACATCAAGGGACACAATGCATGAGCGGACATAGCGGCCATCTCATGGTTCGAGAAGCGGATTCCATTGCATCATGGCAACAGTTATAACACCCTTGGATGCTGTAGCTTGGAATGAGTCATAGAGTATGTTATCAGGCCAAATACTTTAGCCAAAACAGATAAGAGTCCATATTTTCGCATTCTGATTTCAATTCCTAGGAACGTATGTGACGCATCTTTTTAAAATTTTAGGCGAAAAGAGTCATAAAATAATTTAGGTGATGCAAGACAGATGTGTCACAGTTTACAACAACTCATATTGAAAGCTAGGGAGAAAAAGCAGGATAGTCAGTGATTTGAGTGCGCCTTGTTGCACAATTAGAAAAGCTCATCTAAATAAAAGCCGGTCTTGGCAGGCCAAAAGGAGCAGTTTGTACTGTATACACAGTGAAACAGGAAATCTCAGCATAACTCATAGAAATAGGTTAATATGAGTGAGTTTTAAATTGTTTGTTTCTCCCACAAGGCTATCAATGTCAATGGCAATATTGGAATGCCTGGTAGCCGAAATTTTAGGGCCATTCCACACAATTCCAGTTTTGTCTTAGTTTCAGAAACTCACAAACAGTCTAAGCTTTAAATTAGGGGTAACGTTACAAACAGCAGCAACCCATTTGATTCAGTGTCAAATTGTCCATGACGGGGTGTGAGGTGGTACAGCTGTAACACACAGGCACACATTCACATACCTATTACTACATAGGAGCTATTTAGAATAGCAAAGCCACATATTGGATTTGGTTCCTAAAGGAACTTATCGTTTAGCACTGTTGCTTTGAAACTTCGGGGTCCGGGTTTGATTCCCCGGCCAGATATGATTCCTG
Source organism: Clarias magur (assembly GCA_013621035.1). Taxonomy (NCBI): domain Eukaryota; kingdom Metazoa; phylum Chordata; class Actinopteri; order Siluriformes; family Clariidae; genus Clarias; species Clarias magur. Next base: position 416,147 of record QNUK01000469.1, on the reverse strand, counting down.
CCCCTGTGTACATGGAGTTTGCATGCCCTAACCGTGCTTGTTGGGTTTTCTCCACGTACTCTGGTATCCTCCCACAGTCCAGAGACATGCAAATTAGGCTAATTGGTGTTCCCAAATTCCCTGTAGTGTGTGAATGAATGTGTGAGTGTGTGTATGAGTATGTGCCCTGCTTGGCACCTCATCCAGGGTGTACCCCACTTCATGTCCTAAGTCCCCTGGACTTCCAGCCCCGCGACCCTGAATACAGAATAGATACCATCTACGTTATAGACGATGATGACGATGCTCTAGGCCCAGTCCATTTCTGTCTACCAATTTTATTTTGTGTTATTTTTTCATGAAATCTGGGACACATATTTAAGAGGTAATTTTAGAGGTAATAAGCTACAACTAATACGGGTGAATCTCAATAAATTAGAATATCATCAAAAAGTTTATTTTATTTCTGTAATTCAATTCAAAAGGTGAAACTCATATTATACAGTTTCACTTAGCAAGCAGTTTGCTAACTGTAGCATGGGAGATGGGTGGTCTCGTAGGGTGTCTTGCATTGAAATCTGCTGCAATTAACCGGTTACTGCGTTCACCAGATATCAACACAATTTCGATCCGCACGTGTTAAACTCTTCGACATGTCAATGGCTGTGAACAAAGAGAAACTTGTAAATAACTCATGAAAGAATAAAGTTACGTTAAAACCAAGCACACCATTGTTTTTTTTTTGTGAAATTCCCAATAAGTTTGATGTGTCACATGACCCCCTTCCTATTGAAAAAATAAACGTTGGATCCAAGATGATATCTTCCTTATCATGGTACCCCATAGATTCTCTATGGTCTTTAGGTCGGGTGAGTTTGCTGGCCTGTCATGCAGAGGGATACCATGTCCCTTAAACCAGGTATTAGTACTTTTGGCAGTATGGGCAGGTGCTACGTCCTGCTGGAAAATGAAATTAGCATCTCCATAAAGCTGGTTAGCTTAGGGAAGCATGGAGTGCTCTAAAAACGTCCTGGTAGATGGCTGCGCTGACTCGGACCTGATAAAACACAGTGGACCAACACCAGCAGATAATATGGCTCCCCAAACCACCACTGACTGTGCAAACTTTACACTGGACTTCAAGCAACTGGGATTCTGTGCCCATCCTCTCTTCCTCCAGACACATGGACCTTGATTTCCAAATGAAATGGAAAATTGACTGGACCATCTGACAAGAGAACTTTGGCCCACTAAGAAACAGTCCAATCCTTTTTGTCCTTAGCTCAGGTAAGATAGCTTTGACTTTGTCTCTGGTTCAAGAGTGGCTTGACACAAGGAATTCAACAGTTGTAGTCCATGTCCTGTATATGTCTCTGTGTGCTTGTGCACCTTTCTACCACATTTCTTCCTTCCATTCAACTTTCCATTAATGTGCTTGGAAACAGCACTCTATAAGCAGCCAGCTTCTTTAGCAATGACCTTTTGTGGCCCACTGAACCAGACTGAGAGACCATTTAAACCCTCAGGAAACCTTTTGCAGGTGTTTTGAGTTCATTAGCCGAATAGAGTGTGACACCATGCGTCTCCAATATTGAACTTTTTCACAATTTTCTGAGATACTAAATTTTGGATTTTCATTAGCTGTAAGCCATAATCATCAAAACTAAACGAAATTAACACTTGAAATATATCAGACTGTGTGTAGTGAATCTATGAGTTTCACTTTTTGAATTGGATTATGGAAATAAATCAACTTTTCGATGATATTCTAATTTATTGAGATGCACCTGTAAATGCTAATGGGTCCATGCCTGGGTGGACAGCAAAGTTAAAAATTTTCGTATGCTTCCTCCTAGCAGCAAATTGCGCCATTGGTCAGTGAGAACTGACGTATTTACTATATCATTAGTTAGATTTTTTTTTAACACATTAGAAATGGCAAGATATAAGAATTTCTGGGAAAACTCCCAGTTATCCAGTACTTTGGTGGAGTAACATCAACAGACACTCCTGACAAAATTGTTATTTAAAAAAATGTTATAATGGTATTGATAGAGAATGGCAACAACAAATGGACTTAAGTACCTTTTCCAGCATTTTGGCTGATGGATACCAGTGGACTTGGGTCTGATGGACCACACTGATAAGAGGAGCTATATCATGTGAAATTTTCTACCTGGTGTGTTTGTGTGAAAGTAGCTTTTGGTTTTTAATAATGCTTTTTTATATCATAAAACCAAAGCAAATAAATCAAGATAAACCTGATTGACTAAGTCTTGCCAGTTGGTTTTTATTATAGTGCAGAAGAAAGAAAAGTGGTCTCAATGTCATAAGCATTTGTACTTTGTGAAGACAGCCCTGTCCCGAAATATCGGCAAATACTGTAGGTATTTACATATATACTGTATGTCTGTGTTGCTAGGACCCCTGCTTGTAGCTGCTGTGTATATTATGATTTTATTTATTTTATTGTTGTTTGTATAGCATATACACTGATACTATAGCAATATGCAACACAAAGATTCTAGATTCCTTTTGTGCACTTGGGACAATTCCACAGGGCCTCTTAGCACGTGCTGTGGTGTCTAGTACCTGGACTTTAGGTGCTGTGGGTTGCAGGTTGGGGCCTCCATAGAGCGGCCCATGAGTGCTTGATTAGATTGGGATCTGAGGAGTTTGGAGGTTGCGTCTGCAGACTTTGGGCTCTTTGACTGCCGGGCCCCATGTCTGGCAGGCTGTGGTGCAGTGGGGGTTCTGGTACCTTTCTACTGTACCATGGCTAGCAATTACTTTTTTGCCGAGTTGGTAGGACCAGACAGGCTAGCCTTTGGTCCCACAGACATGAATGAGTCTTGGATGCCCAGGATCCTGTCACCAGTTTACTGATATATTTTATAGCTGAACAGTTTATTGTTTCAAGGTGTTTTGGTTATTTCTAAATTCTTTAAGACATGCGTCTCAGTGCTCCTTTTGTAGCACAGGATTTTTGTGTGGGACGTTGGAACAAAGATGAAGTTTATTGTTTATTGTTCTTTGTCTAAGTGTTGGTTCCTCATCCTGCAGCTTCGGGCTCTATGAACTTTCCACCTGCATACTTTTTAAACCAGTTGTGCTTACAGGGATGTTTTAAGATCGTTTCTATAGCTGTGCATTTTCGTCCTCTAAAGTGTTGTCCATGGAAATGTCATGCCATGAAAACTTCACAACCAATTATAAGTACAAAGTTTAAAGCTATCATATGTCAATTTGAAGTGAATAATTCATCAAAAACAAATGTGTCTGAATATCTAATTCCCCTCGACACATGTGATGAGCCACAAGCGGCATGTTATTCGTTTTATCCGTCTCACACAAAAGCTTGTATATAATTGGATGCCTCAATCCTGACCTAATGTTCTCTCATCTTGTTGTTCTGTCTTTACTATCGTAAATGGTACTATGTCTGGGCAAACAGAATGCTCCGTATTGCTTTAGCACCTCATTGGATTAACTGCAAAACAGTGTTTATATTGTCTAAAACCAAGCCAAGTTTTTTTTTTTTTTTCAATTCATCTTTTTGGATGAACAAAACCTGACCCTGAAGCTATTGCCCTTTTTTTGTTGTCACAGGAGCATTTTTTTTTTTACACTCTTTTGATGAGAGAAGCAGACGAAAAAGCAGAATTTGTGCATACATGGTAATAAACATATTTTGGGGGGAAAAAAATACAGAATATGCACTCTGATCCTAAAGTAAAGTTGGAAATGAAAACAGACAGTGTCATGTTATTCATGATATTTCCTGGTTGACTCTCTCTAGACATCCCGGTATGTCCTGATAGGTTGTTTAACATTGTGCTGCTGCCTCTGAGCCTAATCCTGCACAGGTGGATACGTGTAAATACTTTTGCCAGAAGAATTCTTGACAACAACAATAACAAGTCAATATAAGACGGCTATAACAATATACAGTAGTTGGGATGAACACGAGGAAAAGCTGAAATTAACTTATTGACTCAAAAGTGAAAGTAGAGTTTGCTGGGATTTTGGGTTTCTATATAATTTTTAACACATATATTTTGTGTGCATATCTGCAATTTAGACAAATTATGAGCCAAATATTAAGTTGCATGTCAAATGAGTATCTCAGGTTTAGACAAGTGAAAGAAATCTGCCAAAAACAGAGAGAACACACTGTTTCCCAGTGCACACTGGGACCTTTCCGTACATCTGTTCATGTGTCTGCTCTGTTTAACAGGGCCATGTTTGATAGAAGACATGATTTTGTTGGCCTTCATCCTGGAACTTTTATTAGATGTTTCCACCAGACTGCGAGGCTGTTTTAGATTGTTGTTCGTAAATGAACACGGCAAATTAATCGAAGGGTTGATGCAATGCCGTTGAAAATGGCAGTCACTGTGGCGGGAAACGTGTGGAAATGCTTATGCTCAGCTTTGGGCTGAACATCATATAAAGCCTTTGCTCCCTAGTTTTCAGCACGTACTATACAACCCAGTTACAAAATGTTCTCCGCTTCTTTGGAGAAGCGGACTGTATCTCACGTGCCACGGGAATGATGGAAATCTACTGTTTCAGCAAAGTAACATATGGTCTACTGCAGCATGGTTTACTTAGTATGATGATAATTTTTCTCCCGATGAAGCAGGCTGTAGTAACCTGCTGTGTAAACCTGCTGAAAACAAAGTGCAGCTAGGAAGAACAGCATGCACTGCGGTAATTTAACTGATTGATGGTTCAACAATGTGTTCAAATGACCATGAAGACCAGCCACCAAAGAGACTGGACTAAAACGTATTGGATCAGGAAGGCCATTTTTCTTGTTTTTCATGTACACTGAAGACATTTGGGAAAGCTCAATGGCATAGTGCTTAGCACTGTGGCCTTGCGCTTCTAGGGCTGGAGTTTGATTCGCTCCTCAGGTCTGTGTGTGGAGCATGTGTGCATGGCGCATCCAAAGGGATGCAGATTAGGCTAAAGGACATTTCCAAATAGCCCGTACTGTGCACTCTGGTGTACATCTCAAGCCAGAGTCATTTGCTCAAATTGCCTGTAGTGTGTAAGTGAGGGTGTGTCTGTGTGTGCTTGCATGCCATGTGAGGGTATACCGTACTTCGTGCCCTGGATGGTAGGATGGATGGATCTATCTACATGCCGCACGGCCTATCAGGTGACGGATATACATAAATTCTGTGGGAGTTACCCGTATGCAACAAAAATATTTCTCAATATATTATGTGACAATATATTTTATGTGTATTCATATATTGTGAATAGTACATAGTAATATATGTTATGATCTATTCTATATATATATATATATAAATCTAAATAATAAATAATATATGAAAATATATTAAAATATTACAATTATTGCCGTTTTCATATATTGAATAAATACATTGTTATACTGTTTAATATATTGTTATATATATTGAATTATGTCCCACATTAAATTAGATTATATATTGGAAAATGTATTGTAAATATATGGAAATATATATGTAAAATTATATGAGATAATATAACTCATTGTAAAAGATAATGTAGTCAGATTTATATGGGAACATACGTCTTAAATATTTTTGAAAATATATTGATTTATATTAAATCATATCATATTCATATTATATATATTGTATACATAGTAAACATTACTGTAAATAAAAATAATGTATTGAATAATACATCAATATAGTTTCTTCATTAACTGAACAAGGTTTATTTTTTAAAACATGATATAGTAACATGGAAACAACTATAAATGAACAAAACCACTTTAAAAATAAATAAAATATTTCCAAAAGGACAACTGTCACTATGTCACTAAAACTTGGTTTACTTCGCAAATGACAGGTAACAAGATCAAACAATGAGCTGAATTGATCTTATTAGTAAACAGTCTCATAAACAATACTTCTGCGACAAGTATTACAGTTAACATCTGGAAAGGAGACTTTTGTATTAGAATCTAATGAGTCACATTTGAAATATGAAACATTGCACACCTTCACAGTTCCGTTTCCTGCAAACTGTGGGATTCATACAAATGTGTTCACTCCATAATCATGGAAGTTCCTTTTGATGATTTAACAAACGTGCAAAGCACACACTGCCATCCTATAAGCTGGCACCTAAAAAGGAACAATAGTGTACAAATAAGTACAAGTGTGACTGTTACTGTAAAGCCTAGCAGACTGGTAAAATGGTACTTCTGTTGAAATACATACTTTTTGGACTAATAAAATCATACTGATCTACGAGTGATGTTCAAGTCAAAGCAGGACTTGTGATGAAAATTCTGTGAAACAAAGACGCAAAAACAGATTTGATTTTACAGAGCCCATTACAGTAATTCCGGTAAATATTCCAATGGAATGGTTTTACAAAAAACGGACTGCTATGATCATCAAAGACATTTTGCTCTTGCAGAACAATGCACAACTTCATATACAGAGAAAAAATATAGTTATAAAGTGTGCTCTGTTATTCTACATAATCATAGGTCCCTCTTTGACTTGAACGTCCATTGTACGTCTCTGTGTCCCTTGTATAAAAATGATACACAACTTTATTTACACATTACAATCAACAATTTTTTTTTTACTTTAGTTAATGGAAAATCCAGTATATTCTAGATAAAATGAAATATTTAAAGTGTTTTAATTTCTAGCTTTGATTCAATGGTTGCATGTTTAATACTTCTGTAATTAAAATGGTTGACATTTACCTCCTGTTTTATCTCGATTCAACTTCTCTTCTTTAGTGGTGTTGGTGCTGTGAAAGAGATATTGAAAATATGTAACATGTTTCACACACAAAAAACATAATTGAAAATCAGTTTTAGTTTCTTTTACTTACATATCACAACATACATAACATATTTCACTTCAATATTTAAATTGTAGGTTAATTTCTCCCAATTAAAAGCTGATGCATTTAAGTTTTTTCAAACAGTTTCCTACCGTAGCGTGCTCAGTGTTTAATCATGTTAAATACTCACACAGAGTAACGGATAAAACACTGCCAGAGCCCGGACACTGCACCTCATTTCTGCTGTTTAAACTCGCTTTGGTCTGCGTTTCCTCCTTAAAGTGTCGGAGTGAAACACGCGGTTCAGTGTGTGAGGTGGACCGTTACAAACGCGTTAATTATTTGAAGACACTAGTTTTATATCCTCACCACAGTGGCGGTAGGCTGCTCAAAAACACCGCAGAAAAATTCAAATATTGCGGCGGTCACAACCGCGACCGCCTCCAGCGAGAAACCCGGGGGAAAGCACGACATGCACGCGCACGCTGCTCGGTGTTAAACGAATAAATCTCTCCTTTTACACCAGATTTTAATTATCTGTATTAACCGCGTTTTGGTGTTTGGAACAAACAAGCTAAATGACAGTGAACACCAGGACTGGCCTGTTGCTAGGTAGCTATCGTTAGCTCTGGTGTGCGGCTGTGACAGGATTCAGAACAGTAACTTACACACTATAAAGTTGTGTATGAATGCAGACAGAGTCATTATTTCACTAACATGTTACTTACCAGGAATTGTAAGGAATGTTCCAGGTGCTTCTTGTCCGTTCCTCGCTTCTTGTCTCTGATGTTACTTGCACAGGGCAATTTACTCAATTATTTAAGTTTTTGTTGTTAAATATAAAGAATATTGAGTTGGAATGATTGATGATTGTAGTTCTTGAAACTAATCAGTATAATTATTCCATTGCTAAATATTTTGATTGAAATGTATCAAAAATATTAAGTGCATGTATAAAATATAATTCAGTTAGTCGAACACCAATTTCTATTAGTGAAATAAACTTAAAGACAAAATAATAGTTGTTTTTTTTAGGCAAAATATGATTTGGAGCTTGGACCTTAATCATCTCATAAAAAAAAAATACTTTGTTTCAATAAACATGCAAGCGGTAATGTAATACAGTTTTGTTTGCAAAGCAATGTATTTTAAAATATATGAATCCATATATAGCAATAGGTTATCCATCCATATATTGCAAATATATGGAGAAGTTTCTAATATATTGAAATATATTTCCTAATGTATTGCAATATAAATTCCAGTATATTGCGATATATGTTTGTTTCGTAAGGGTAGTTACAGGGTCAGGTTGCCAGCTAGGAGCCCGATTTGTACTTGAGCAATTCGGGGTGATGGACCTTGCTCACGGGTTCAACAGCAGTGACCTGGTGGTGTGTCAGGGCTAGAACCAGGGACCTCCTGGTCAGCAGTCTAACACCTTAAGTCCCCTGGAATAGTCTTCAGGCGTCCTGTGACACTGAACAGGATACTTGAGTAAGTGTTTAGAGAGTAAGCGAGTGAGTGAAAACATTCGGGTTCATGATCAGAAGATGACTAAGAGATGATAAATCCGAATTTCAGCTTTCATTTCAGCTTTCATTTCCCTGACATTTTCATGTAGATGAAAGTTCTGCTTTCATTCTGAACGTTCGGCTTCCATTTCATATAGATTTGTAAATCAAATTAAAACATGCCACCTTTATTGATAGACCACTCGATTTGTTTAGTATAGGAACAAACTGATTTAAAGTATGTTAAAATAAATCATTTTTGGCTGCATATACACAGATAAACAGGTATAAAGGGATCAGGGTATAAACATATTAAGCCACCACTTGTGTGTTTTGTGGAATGTTTTCCCCTTCAATTTATTTTACTTTAATTCATTATTTTACTTTAATTCATACTCAATTGGGTTAATGTTTGGTGATCGACCTGGCCAGTCTAAAGCCTTACACTTTTGTCCCCCTGATTAGCAGCAGATAGTTTGTTCTTCAGCTGCTCCCAGCAGGTCTTTCGAGCCACCACAGCGAACCATCCAATCTGCACACAAGCTTGGCACAAGTTCTATACCGGATGCACTTCCTGATGCAATCCTCACATTTTATCTGTGCCGGGAAGTGGGGACCTGGGATCCAGTGGCTGGGGTTTGGGCATTGACTGGGAATCTTGGCAGAAAAAAAAAAAAAAAACACTAAGCCACCAATGCCCGCAGAATGCTTTGGTAGATGTCTAAATTCATTCTGCCAATTGCATCATGAATTATATCATCAATAAATATTAGATAGCCTGCCGTGTGTTAAATCCCATGTGTGTTAAAAGCCATGACACTATGTCATAACTTTGACATGATATTTTAAATAATGAGTAGATTCTTGTTTTTCCCCATACTCTTTAGCCTTTCCATCATTTTGGTAAATGTTAGTTATGCTTCCAGAACTCTTTTTTTCTCTCCCAGAACTCATCTCTGTATTTCTTTGTCTTACAGTCTGATTCTTACTGCTGATTAATGGTCTACAACTTGTTGTATTGCCCCTATGTTTCTTCTTTGGACAGTAGACTAAGTGGTAAACCGTGCATTCTAGGGATCCTTGATAAGGATAGGAAAAGCATTTTATTAGCTGAAGATAAATTTTCATTATTATCAAGGATCAATGTATGATCTCTGCTGAATATTACTTGGAGAGTCTGCCATCCAGCACCACCTTGGTGCTGTGATACTGGTAGGTGGTCATCTCGAGTTATACACCGGATATACTAACATTTATATATCGTCAAAACAGCTCTAACCTGTTTAGTCTTGGGCTCCAAAACATCTCTAAAGGTATGCTCAGACCCAACAGTCCACATGATGTAAATGAAAATGTGATTCATCAGACCAGTGTCTCCTTTGACTGTTCCATGGTCCAGGTCTTCAGTTCTCTTCACATGCCCGTTCTAAGCAAGATGTGCAAGAGATGCACTTGTCCCTAAACTCCCATCACAATTTGTTCATTACTAGGCTCTCTCAGATCCTTATGCTTTTCCTATTCATCCTTCCTCTAACACATCGCCTTAGATAACTGACTTGCTGCCTAATAAATCCCACCCATTTATAAAAGCCACATTATTTGGCCTAAAAAATCCAACTCATGCCATTAGGAGTAGCTGTCCTAATATTCTACAAAAAGTCTGCAGTGATTCATTTATTGGGGAAAAAAAAAACAGCATTTAATGCGACAACTTTATCTGTTTAATTCTCCGATATATCCGGACACATCATCAGCAAACCCAAGACTTTTCAAGACTACCAAACTCGTCCCTTCATTCCTTTTCCCTCTCTGGGCTGACGTAGGTCACAGTAATGGAAGGACACAAAATTACAAGCAGGTGCTTGGAGTCCGTGATCAACTCGCTGTGTCATTTTAAACCTTATCTGGAAGTTTTTTCCTCTCATCATCTGTTTGTGCAGACAGGATTTTCATCATGGGACTGTCTCAGTCTAATGAGCCTCTACATCAGTCATCTCAGTGTTGTAGGTTAGTCCAGTATCTCAGATCTCAAATCCCGAGGTACAAGTACCACCAATCAGTACCAAGCGACATCCTTAACCATTATATTACCATTATATTAATAGCTCATTTCTGTTAATACATTCATTCATTAATTTTTTTATACCACTTATCCTGTGTATAAGGTCGCAACCTATCCCAGGAGACCACCTACACCCTAGACAAGGCATACACACATTCACTACGAGCAATTTGGGAATGCCAGTTCACCTAATCTGCATGCCTTCGGACAGGTGGAGGAAACCAGAGTAACCCAGAGGAAAACCATCAGGCATGGGGAGAACATGCAAACTCCACGTACAAAAATCCAAGGGAGGGGCGGGGGGAATCAAACCAGGACCCTGGAGGTGTGAGGCGACCTAGTGAGTGCTTACGACTATGCCAACGTGCTGCCTTCTGGTAATAAAATTAGTCAAACTTAATAGCAAGATCTCTAATGGTAGGAACAATTGATCTGCAGCAGCAAATGCATAAAATCAGCACATGCAACAGAGACAAAGCTGTTTTTGGAGTGTTAGGTTGTAACTATTTAATTTCAGTTGCAACTTGCTGACTTTACAAAACATCATTCAGCAAATCTGTCTTGGCATAAGGACCACCAAAAGGTACAAAACAATAAAGGTACATTTGTCATTATCAAAATAAACACAAGCACACATATTAAACCAATAATATAGCACTTCAAAAATATTTTCAGTCACTAGCTACATCATAAGTCTACCAGCATTCTGTCTACAAAATGGTATGAAGTCATATTCATGAATATTTTTAGCCATTAAAATATACTACAGATTTAATATCCAAGGCACAAGATACAAAAAAAGAAAGAAAAAGTTTGAGTAAATACCATTAAGACATTGTCACAAAAGCAGACAATACAAGGCTCAAGTCAAATAACAATTCACACTCACATTGCTATAAGAAATGTACAAAAATTCACTTTAAGGTGACTTATTATAATGCAGGATCAGAAAGAGTATCATGACCATCGAAACACCAAATTTTCTCTCTGTTGTAATATTTCAGACACAGAATTTGAATATTGTACATACAAAAACTGTAGTTCCACACACATCCAAAACATCCAACAAATAAAATCAACCCATGCTATATAAATTTTTGCTCTTATTTTTGTTCAGACCGGGACAACATGCAGATACCACAGAAAGAGAGCAGATACAGAAGGCAATACCGTGTTGGGGAAAATGCATCACTATGAAATCTCAGACTAAAGACACTGGTGTTTCAATGTACCACAAAAGCCCTGGTGAGACACAGGAAGCAAGAGGTTACTGAATGCATTTAGTCAGAATACTGACACAAAAGATGAGGTCATGGCATCAGATGATTTTAGTATATACTTTTTTTTTTGTTTGGTTGTTTCATTCCTTATTACTTCCTTAAGTAAAGAGGAACTCGTGTTTAATTAAATTTCTTGAGAAATGTGCAAAAATACAATCCACCTGCCTATCATTATATAGATTGATAGATAGTTAATCAGATTTTTTCCCCCCTACATTTGGAAACATGGGTGTCTTTTAAAAGCTGGATATTGCACAATGCATACCAAACAATTGGTTTATTGAGAACATCACACTGGAATGGAGCAGCTTTTGGCCAAATGATTGCCTTGTGCAATGTCAACGAAAAGAAGAAGAAGAAGAAGAAAAAAAAAAAGAAGAAGTGACAAGTCTGTGTGCATTAGATGATGATGTGCTACATACAGATTTCACAATTTTGTCATGCCATATTTCACAGATTTTTCCTGGAAAGGTATTAGGTACCTATAGTTCTGGGATTGTAGCAAAGAATTTTTTTTTTCAGCAGCCTGATCAGGGAAATGAAAGAAAATATTCATAGCCAATGAGAAAGAGAATGACCTCCTTCCATTGTTTTCACCTTCTTGCATATGGTGAAATTCTTAATATATTAATAGAGAATGTTTAACCCAATCGTTTTGAAGTGTGAGGCACAACTGTCAAAATCTAGCAGCGTGATGTACAGTAGAAGATAAATTGGAGGATTGCAGGAGTTGGGGGAAGGGGGGAAGGGTTGGGTGGCTGATTGTTAACTTTTCCCCTTCTTACCCCTAATACAATACAGCGTTCAAAATTCTTACTTAACATCAGAACAAATTCTGATAATTCACTCCTTTGTAAAATGAGAGACAACCGACAAGGGATCTCTTAAACAGAGTCTAAGCTTATTTGACCAAATCAGGCTGCGTGGCACATCATCCCGGACGACTTCTGCTGCAGAAGAAAGTAGAAGCACAGCCTTTCACATTTTAACTTGTTAGCCACAAAAGTTCAGGTTTCAGGCCAGGAAGAGCAGTGTGCTACAGTTAAGGCGCTCTGCTTTACGAGACTAAACAAACTGCTTTAAAGAGACAAGAGAGGAGGAAGGGGGAGAAAAAAAAAAATCTTAGAGGAACAACTTTCCTACTCATTGTCCAGCATGATCCAGCCTGACTGAATAAGGCGAAGGTGTAATCAACTCACAGCTTTTTACTCATACACAAAAACCATTTGACATAGGGCCTCATAGAGGGTTATTATTTAGCTGATAAAGCTTCAGGGAAAAATACATCAATTACAGGACAGTAAAAAAAAAAAAAAGTTCTAAACATTTCAAGTTTACAATATCTGAATTTCAGAATAAATGACTTTTTTTTTTTAAACAATCACAACATATACCTTTATGTTACCCCTATACAAAGCAAATGAAAAGAATAACATTCCTATAAAGAACTGCTCACGACTACATATGAAGCTTTTCAAAAGTCAACTACAATAAGTATTTCAACTTGCATTCTCCACGCAGAGTCCAGTGTTCACTTTTTCTTTTGCATTACACTGACGCAGGCAACAAGATCTAAAAGAAAAAAAAAACTAAACAAAAACAACAAACAAACAAAAACATCTACACAAAATCCAAAATAATTAAAATGGAATGCTTTTCATTCGATTGTAATTGACACAAGTGCTTTCTTTTGGTTCTGTCCCTCACCCTCTTTTTCCCTTTCCTCTTTCTCTGGCTCTGGTAAAGAGGTGACAGCAATGGCATTTTTTGCCTCCTCCCCGGCTGTTCCCTCCTCACACCCATTGCCTGCTCTAGAACCTGGTGAATTCTGGGCCATGGAGGCAGGGGGTCGAGAGTCATAGTTCATGGTTGAGGAAACCTGGGAGATGACGGGCGTTTGTACTGATGAAGAGGAGGAGGAGGAGGTGGGGGTGACGTCGAAGGCTTGCTCGGTCATCTCAAAATGGGCCAGGTTCTCCTCCTCTTCCTCCTGCATGTGGCTCAAGTAGTCTGGGAGGAGGAACTCACTGTAGGAACAAAGCACAGAAGGTTAAATACAGTCTTGTGCCATTTTCTGCAACATACTGAAAATAACACTGTAGGTCATACTGATTTAAAGAAATTCAAGAACAAAGACTTCAAGGATCAATAGAAGTCAGGTAAAAATCTGGCAGTAAAGAATTCAACCATCTTTATCAGCGATTAGCTGCTTTTAGAGGTAAGAAAGAAAGAGGTTTATATTAGTGCAGATCACAATAAAAAAATGACATGAGCCTTTTTTTTAATCACCAATGTGAATGACTTATATTTCGGGCCAAAGGACAGATTCTCAACATTGTGGGTACCTGATGTGCAAAAGTAGTCTAAGCTGATTATGCAAGTAAACTTGACTTAGTCCCCTCAGAAAATATCAGAACAGTATGGTAAAATTCTTGTTTTTGCTATACACTGAGGAAATTTGGGTTAGAGATCAAAAGAGGTATATAAGAATTTAAGCTTTCATTTCCTCAATTGTACATTTAGATGTGTTAAACAATTTACAGCATGGCACGGATTGCTTAAACGCACCCATTTTTTCATAGGATCAAAAAACTGGAATATGTAACAGGTATTTCTTAATGCTAAATGTGCTACTATATTCATTGCTTAAAGAATTTATATTTATCATTTATCAATATATCTGTAAATGTCAGAATGGTTTGAGTCTATTAAGACTGCATTTGTTAAAACTAAAAACCAACATGCAGACCAGAGAGACAGCTATGGGAGGAAAGCCATTTTATGGCTGAACAAAGAGAGAAAAACATCAAATCAGTGACAGTGTACACCAAAATAATGATCTATAGTGTCCTGAAAATAAAACCACTGATATCCCAACAGACAGACATTGACCAAAAAAAAAAACCCATAACATGATGACGTAAGTGCCTTTTGACAGCTGTAATGGAACCCCCCTCCCCCCCAAACAGTCAGTGACATCATCAACATCCTCGCCAGGGCAATGGTAGATGGACGCATAACAATCAACTGATTGGAGAAAACCTTTAGAGCAGAAATACAGAGGCAATACCACACGGTGCAAACCACTCATTAACAGCAAGAACTGTGAAGCCAGGTTTCTGGAACCAAGCTCATCAATCACGCACTATGGAGGCAGTGTCATGGCTTGAGTTTGCATGGCTGCTTCTTGAACAGGCCCACTAATCTTTATTGATGATATAATTTATGATGGCAGTAGCAGAATGAATTCAAAGGTCTACAAAACATTCTTTTCGACAGCTGGCCTTAAAACACCCTGCCAACACCAGCAAGCGATATGCAACCAAATATTAAATGTTACTTTAAACCTTCTTCAAGTTATGTGCCTCTATATATTAATCTGATGGCACCTGAACATGTAGGCTTCATGTCTGAATGTGCAGCCCGGTCACTTTTGCGATTTTAAACATTTTAAAAATAACATTTAACAAGAGCACAAGTCTGAACGGCAGGCACTCACATTAACCGAAGCCACACACAAGATTAAGGTGTACTGATGTAGAATGCTGTAATGTATTAAAAGCTGTATCATGTTTTTCGTCTAACTGGGCTAATTTGATCATTTTGGGCTGGAAAACGTGTCATGGTCAGGCAATAAAAGCTGAGCTATTTTTTTTGTTTGTTTTTGTGATGGATACTTACAGGTACTAAGTAAACACAACAATTAAGTGTTGACTTATGTTTTACAGGTGGGTTTTCTGCACTGCCTAGGCAGGATTTTATCAACATAATCTGGCAACCCTACACAAATCTACAAACTAATTTGAGCCATTTTTCAAAAGCTGCTGGTTTGACTACAAAAAAAAAAGAATTGTTTCAAAAGACTCTTGAACAAAAGAATGCAAAAATGTCTGAAAATTCATCAAGCCTCATGCTTTACTTGATGCAAAATCTCACAAGTATGACAAATATTGCATGTCTAAGAGTGCTGTTTCCTTCACGGGCATGGGTATGAAGCCAGAAGGAACATTAATGTAAAAGTGACCGATGTCTAAATGACAAAGCTGTTGCTTTAATGGATTTATGAAGGCAGCAATGGTATGCATCCTATGTCTGAAAAGGGGTTCAGACTATCTGTTCCTATATTTTTGCTCATCCAACAATTGGGTGGTCTGTCTCCAAAATGCTACGTTCTAAATTAACACATTGGTAAAATTGGAATTACTTAAAAATGGGTTTGTAGGTCTACAAACGGTTCTACAGACGGTCTACAGATGGTTCGAAAACAAAGAAATAAAGCTTTTTCGGGTTAACTAAGTTTAGGTGATCATATAAAGTGACAATACAAAAAGTTGTTTATACTAGCAAAGCATGACCGAAACAAAAACTATTGTTCTATGTCCTGAAAAGTGCAATCCACAGCCACTTGTAAATTTTAATTTGAAGTTTGTTAAATTTTAATATATTAAAATCTTTAACACAGAGCACCTAATGCAGTGGGCCCTTATAGAGAACAAATTATAATAAAGACACACACACACACACACACACACACACACACACACACACACACACACACACACACACACGGTTAAATACGGGGGGAGGACTTGTATGATCTCTTTGATGAGATGAACAACAATTAAATTTAATGTCTTAATGTATCCAGAATTATGATACAGTATGCTTTGATTGTTTTCTCCTTTATTAATAATCACACCACATCATGTTTTTAACCTTTTATAGTTATGCTTAATGATTTGGAACAGCCACCAGACAAATTCTTTCCTGTTTTTTTACATTATAGAAACTATAAAGTAACCTCACCAGTCTTGCTTTCTCTCTCTCCCTCTCTCAAAGTTAGTAAGAGGAAAAGATGCAAGACATGCTGAGACAGTTACTGAGAAGACGTATCAGCCATGAATACGCTTCCATAGCAGAAAACTTAGAGTCGTGAAGTGCTGAAACCTGCAACTCCTATCACAAACCTTACATCATAAACGTTAAACAAATGTATCCTTATGGAAAGTTTTACCATACAGTACCAGTCAAAAGTTTGGTCAGAAGTTTGGAATTATTTAGTTATTTTCTACATTTTGGAGCAATACTGGATTTTTTTTTTCAAAACTTTGAAATAATAATACACATGGCATTGGGTAATTAAGTAATGACGACAAAAACAACAGTCAATTACGACACAAAGGCAATAGGTCTTGCATGAACTACTCAGGTTTTCTGGAATGGTTCTTGCAAGAACTGTACTGTTTGCAGGTGCAATTTGCAAAACCCATTAATTTAGAGTTAGCAGCCTCAGAAATCACAAATTAAGTCATTGTAAAGGCTTTACAGTGCATAAGTAGCAGACAACACTCAACGCCAACTGTTCAAAGGAGATTATTATACAATATATTTGGAATGCCTTCACAATGTAGAAAGAAGTAAAAATCTGTAAAGACAATTTAATTAAATGGTGTTTGAAACTTAACTGGTAGTGCATGAATTAATAGACAATTTTCTTTGTTAAATTTAAACACACCTTTTAATCCATTTAATATTATGCTCATGTTATGTCAAGAGTTCATCCTGCAAGTACGCGTGAAAGTGTTGGACTATAGAAATGATAAATCATTGGAAGGAGAAAGATATAACGAACCTATTTCTTGAATTTTAATTCGACACCGTCTGACAGATTTCATACATGAATCCAAAAATTAGTTAATTTTAAGCAGTATTCAGTGGATTAGGTACTGTCTGACTAATGCATTATATATTCTAAAAAAAATAAGGCATATTTAAAGAAAATATAGAGTTACATTATTATGGTTCTACTTGAAACACTATTTCATCAGGAAACGCGGAAAGCAATAATTGGAGAATTACTGTTAACTAATAGTTCATTACATTTATGGCTCAGATTATCTTTGAAAAGGAATTTAATTTAAAAAATATTATTTTATTTTGTCATCTAAGATTGGCTGTCCATGAACCAGAGAGAGACAGAGGCACTTTAGTGGCTGATGTTAAAGCATTCCACGTTATATATTTGGCCATTTCCCCCATCCTACATCACCATTTATCATGATTTTCACCCAGATTATTACAAAAAAAGAAAGATTTAAAAGCAATCTAGTATCATCATCATGTTTACCATCTGTTAAAAATCGTTCCATAAATTGTTTGGGCGCCATTTGCGAATAGGCTACATCTCAACTGCAACCTCTGTGTAGCTTCTAGTGTTGAACAATCAACGAAAAACTATAAAGATATTTAGGCAACAATTATTAGTTAAAACGCTTCACTAGCAGTTCTGTCACATTACATATATAAACAATAAATTCAATTCACTGTTAAGGATTTTACTGGATTTTCCTGGTCTCTGTTCTTCATCCTTGGCCAGAGTTATACCTGCTTTCTGCAGGAATGGTCAACAGATTAATAAAATGCAGACAGCGACTTGTTCTTGTCACTGCAGCAGAAAAAAAAAGTGCATCTCTAGATAAATTGCAGCCACACTGTCTGCCAGCATTTGCTCTCTGTTTGGATGCTTTTGCTTCATATCTTGAGAAAATGCCAAATTATTGCCTCATTCTTGCAGGCTTGTTCGGCTCACACACTGTTTATTTGTACTGGATGCACACAGATTGGACAGGGAGAGAATGACGGAGCGAGAGGAATGGGTGACGAAATATTAGATATTTGTGGTTTAGGTACTGAAGTCTGAGGGTTTCCAGGAAGCAGGAATGAGGATGCTAGTTCAGGATAAATGAACTGCTTCTAATGAGTGGTCTTTTTTTAGGACACCACTAAGCCTTCAAGAATTGGTTTACAATAGTTGTCCGTGCACATTCTTTCTTTCACACCCTTGTATGTAACTAAGTGTTCAAATCCAAGTCCTTCAAATATGGTACTGTCTCCCTACCTAAACTAATGCTGCCCTTTACAGTGACTCGTTCCCTAATAAAGCCCATAGTTAATAACCTTTCACAAGCATCAGCGGGAAATACAACACAACTCTTTTATTAGATCATTGTTACTAGTACAAATTCGCATCTTGGGGGCCGCCTCCTACAACTCCTGATGACCCTATACAGTGTTATTAACGGAGAAAAATACATGATATTTCCGAGAGACTTGTATATTAAGATCATTTAAAGGTAGAAGTAGATATGAAATAATCTGGACGTCAAAAAACAATAAAATGCAAAAAAACACGTGCCACATCACAGAGTAAGAATGAAATCATGAAACCTATGAGCAGCGCTTATTCTCATCAAAAGAACTAAGGCATGGTAGACTGGTTAATGATATCTCTTGATGAAACAGCAAAAAGAATTTATAACCTACAAAAGTGAAAAAGGACAAATCGTCTTTTCCGCTTCTAATCCTGGGACTTTCTATATGAAATGTGAAATTGGTTGGGTTAATTACTTCCATCTGTGTGGACCTGTATACATGTCGCGTCTTAGCCATTGCCATTTTAAACCCTCATGACTAGCTAAGCCGGCATTGGTGTTTCTGTTCGCACAGACATTTCTAATTATGTTCGGCTCCTCCTCACCTGGTCTGGAAGTAGTTTGCTAGCTCTGATGCCTCATGGTTCAGACTCCTCAGGTGTACGATTAAATTGCCGGAGTTGGTAAACATGGCGCCGCACGTTTTGCACTCGTAAATCCGAGGCTTGCGGATGATGTGGCGGGACACCCTCATGTGGTGCTTATATTCACCGAAGGATGTGAATGTGGCGCTACAGATCTGGCACCGGAAACAGCGTTTACCTTCATGCTTCAGACGGTGCATCTTTAGGGAGTAGGCCCGTGTGAACTTTTTCCCACAGCGGTCGCACTGGAACGGCTTAATGCCTGCCGAGCAAACGAGTCAGCAGTCACAAGAAAGTCCACTGTTTGATATTTCAATAAGTGCCAAATCAAGCTTTTAATCACATTTATGCATGTACAGATTACAGGAGTTTTTCTCCAAACACAACCACCATGCCAGCAATGAAAGCAAGCGAAGGAGAAAAGCTTACATTTTGGTTATTTATAGGTTAGATTAAAAACAGAAGGGAATGGAGCCAGGCTAATTCTGAGAGCTGAAATCATCCTTAAAGTAATGTTAGTTAAGAGCAGAGGCACTTGCTCTCACCGGAGTGGATGAGCATGTGCTGCTTAAGGTTCTGGATACGAGTAAAGCGAACTCCACATGTCGGGCACTGGAACGGCCGCTCAGGCCCGTTGAGTCCTGGGCGTGTGGAAGGGCTGATGTACAGGTGGTAAGGGTACTGAACATTTTCCAGCCTACAGGACAGTAGAGCACAAAAAGAAGACAAGACAAGAGAGAGGAAAGAACACAGAAGACACCGAAGAAATGAGGACACAAAGACAAAAAAGAGACAATGATAATGGGCATGTCAATGTTAGAGACGCAAGAACATCTGGGATCAGTCCTGTTACTTTACAGAGTGCATGTGTAACACAGATGCTATTAATAATGACTAAAAGGTTATGGTCAAATAGTTTGAATTGGCAACTTGACAGGGTTTTTAATACCAAAATGTCTGCTTCCAAAGTTCCACAAACTGGAGGCCTGACAGGTTTCAGCCTAACATATCACAAGGTTACTCAGGCATATCAAGTTATCCTATAAAAATGAAAAAGACTTTTTCAGGGCTGTACAGCTGTGCTGCTTTTCTTCTCCCTTTTGTTGTGCATCATGTCCCTTCACTTTTCTCCCTGTGTTCCTACAAAATTTAAGAGCCAAGAACTTTCCAGACAGCTAGCCAACTAGCTTCTGGTCCTTTGGCAACAAATCTTGCTGAAGTCTAATAGCCACGACAACACCACGTAAGCCCCCTCCCCTTGTTTATAAGATGCAGAATGGAAATATAGCCCTCCTCTTAGTTTTTTAATACATTTTTTAAAAAACAACATTGTAAAAGTGAGACATTGTAAAAATGCTACTTTGTACTTTGTAAAACAGCTGTACCTTTCGTCCTCCTCCATGTGCCCAGTGGTGTTTGGGGTGCCCTGGATGGACTGGAGGCCCTCTGTCACCCCCTCATCCATGGAGCCTATAAAAAGATTGTCATTCATTTTCTAGATTATATAATTAATAAAGAGTAAAAGGAAAGGTTATTTAATATAATTAAAAATACATATTAGTTATATTAATAAATATGATGAAATAATGGATATAATTATTCCTTTTTTTTTCTTTTTTCTTTTTTTTTACAATTATTACTATGATAACGTCATTATGGGAATGGTTTGATGTTTGGAGCGAATTGCATGATGTTTGGAGAGCAAGTTAGCAACACAGATCTTACAAAAAAAACAACGTAAAATGTAAAGGTATACTTTAATTAGGATTGTCTGTGCTCAATCATGTAGAAAACTGCAGACACATTATTAGGACCAACACTACGGATGGGCATCTCCAGGGACCACAAAATACCATTTTATCACACTATCCATGTGCTGATTTGATTTGTACTCTGCCAAAACACAGTATTGGTGTGGATTTCTTTTTTTAATTTGTTTGTTACATACAATATATAAAATGTATGTGCCAATGAAGCTAAGGTTATGCCATATGGAAGTGACCAATCCAGCTTCAAGAGAAATGTGCTACAAAAATGGCCATTTTTTGCATTATACTGTCTCGCTTAGAACAATAATTTAAAATGCTAATTATTCATACTTCTTTTATGAGTATTGTTACTAAAAATCGGTGCATGCTTCTAAATACACATGACCTGTAAAAATTGTTGCTTAAATTGTTTTTTGGTAAAAATGTAACCATGTAAAATTCATATTGCAACATCTTAATTGTGCATTGTAGAATAATAAACTTTTTCAGGTTTACGTCTTTTCACGTGAAATCTAAATTGGCCAAGTTTCATCGGAATGGCATTCAGGATCATTACAGAATCAACTTTGCCCCACAGATATCAGTATTGATTTCCTTCTTATTATTTTTGGAATTTAAAATGACCGCACCTCTCCCGATCAGCTGTGCACATGAAGCGCTCATACAATTCTCACAAACGTATGACAGTACATGCTCTTTATTGGACAGTTTGAATAGAGTTGGGTACCGAAAACCGGTGCCAATATGGCACCGGTACCTATATAACCGGTAAGTACCGGACCAAAACAGAACGAGAATGCCTGAACTGTCGATTAATATATTTGTTCTCTGGGGCTATGATGATGACACAGTTGTAATAAGCATTAGATTCATCAACACGCATGATCACTAGTAACATTTAAATACTGCATTCATGGGGTGTCAGAAATGATCGGAAAAATAAATTAGTTCCTTAATTAGAAAATTCGGAAAGCTTTGATAATACAGATCCAAAACATTATTGCAGTAATGTTACTGTACATTTTATTTTTGTAGATTAAAAGTTTATTAGAGTAGAATAAAAAAAATTTAAAGCACAAATCATCGGCAAATGAGACCATCCGACATGTGCGTGACTGCAGCCACTAACGTTCCACTCGCTCTGACGGCAGCAGGTGATCTACCACTATCTTAACTTGCTAAATTAACTTTGCTTAAAATGCCTAAAACTAAACAGCAGTCGCGTGTAAAGGAGGAAACACGTCAAATCTAATGAAACATTTGAGAGCACACGGAATAAACGTAAAAGCAGAGGGATGCGTCGTGTTAGACAGCTTACAGACAACAGCTGGCACTATTGGTGTAGATGACCCCAGCCTCAGTCATACTAACCATAGTAAAAAGGAGTCCACCGATTATGATGACAGCAGCCGTTCCGCAGATTAGTAGTAGGCTAATGTAATGTTAATTGCAAAATGCAAATCTTGCATTCATGCTAACAAATGGTCAAACGATTTGTAAAATACTAATGTAACATGGATTCTGTTTATAATTATGGCTTTCCAGCTAGTACTTAAACTTTTGATATATATTTTTAAATTTAAGCATTCAGTATTTTGTTCAATAAAAATGTATTCTTGAGTCCTCCACCATCATTTTGTGGCTTTTGCAAAGTATCGGTTCAGGCACCGGTACCGGTTTAAAAGTATCGATTGATAAATCATTAATGTTGTTTTCCATACAGAGTTGACTGATTGATTTACCATTTATCATCACAAGATTCCATACTTGTCCTTAGGAACCCTATTTACAAGGGTGACTCAAACTATGCGCACTCTGGCTGGAGAATTTACTCTAACTTTTTAAAAGAAAAAAGCAAATATAGAATTTTTACGAACATAATCTCCTTTGCTTTTTAATACATTTTGTCCATCTATCAAGAAACTTACATATTTCCTCATTAAAAATGTTTTAGGCTGAGCTGAGAGCCACTTCATCAGAAGTGAATCTTCATCCTTCAGTTGAAAGTCCGTTGGAGCGAGATCAGGACTATAGGGAGGATGCTTTAACGCCTCAAACACCATAAAACAAAGTGTCGACAGTGTAGGCAGAAGTGTGCGAACGTGCACTGACATGCAAGATCACAACGCCCTTGGATAGCAGTCTCTGCGTTTCAC
The DNA here is from genome assembly GCA_013621035.1 of Clarias magur. Lineage (NCBI taxonomy): Eukaryota > Metazoa > Chordata > Actinopteri > Siluriformes > Clariidae > Clarias > Clarias magur. The sequence continues at coordinate 393,001 of QNUK01000469.1, read as the reverse complement.
GCAAAGTTTAGGCTTCAACTCTTCAATAAGCATCTCACTGTAACAAGCACTGTTGATTGCTGAACCTTTTTCCTGATAATGTTTCAATACTGAGAAACTGCCTTTGAGAATCCCGGAAAAGTATGAATTTTCCAGCTGATGGTTGACTTTTGAACTTTTTCTTGGTCTGCAATTGAGAATGTTTCCATTCCGTACTCTACCATTTACTCTCAGACTCTAATTTTTGGACTCACCCTTGTAAGTATCGGCCTTTAGACAAAAATTAGGTACCCAATATTAATGGTTATAATGAGTTTGACAAATAAAATCCAAATGAAAATAACAGGGCAGGCTTCACCCTGAGCTTTGGGGCAATCACATGAATCCTTGCGACATGTCATGCCAGTTAACAGCACTGTTAGGGTGGCAAGAGAAAAGCGCTATCTGCAGCCACCCTTGATTGGCTAGATTGGCTGGTATCGCTATAGGTGATGAGGGTGCAAATACGCCATCCCTCCCCTTGATGGCCAGGATTTGAAAAGATCCCAGTCACTGGCCAGTCAATTGGTACTCCTATACAAGTTGTCATGAAACTTCAAATAAGGAGTTGTGTAGGCATGGTAGAATAAAATTCATTAAAATTATTCCTACCTATGGATGAAGACTGAGGGCTGATGAGCAGATCCTCCTGGGTGTGCTCACTTCCAGGCACAGTTTGTTGGTCAGTCAGTGAACTGTGTGAAGCGCTGACTGGCTGAGATGCCTCCTCGTGTGCCTCTTCGTCACTTAGCCTTTCCACCTTCACTTGCACATCTTCCTCTTCCTCCTCCACTACAGCCGTCCCACCCACACTCAGAGACCTTGGGCCCTCACAGGACAAGTACTCCACCAGGGCCCGACTGCCCCCATCTTGTCCGGATGCTCCACTAGACTCCAGCAACCCCTCGGGAAGTTTGGCCTTTTCTGATGTGAAGCGTCGATCTACTCCAAACGGATAAGTCCAAGAAAAAGCGAGTGAGGGTTCCAGGGTCTGAGCAGAGCTCTCAGGGAAAGAAGATGAAGAAGGTGAAGGATTCGGGACTTGTGGAGAGGAAGAGGAGGTCGGCTGTGGGCTGGCGAAGCCTTTGCGTTTGCGGCGTGACTCACGGCACACAGGGACAGGCCGCTCGGGTGCGCTGCATTCCGAAGACACTGGCGAGGGTGAAAGGGCATCCAGTGGAGTCAGAGTGCAAGTCGTGGTGCCTTCAGGAGTCTCCTGGGGCCGATGAAGAGTGGCGGTGTTGCCAGAAGCCGAGGACGAGTTCCACAAAATGCTGGACTTCATAAATTCTGAGCAGGTGTTGGCCACTGCAAACATCTGCATGTAGCTGGCAGCAGCCAGCACATCAATGATGTTCTCTGTGCTAACAGACAGTGTGGAAGTGTAAGCGTATTCCAGCAGTGGAGCAAAGCCTGCTACGGTAACATGGTGAAGGTCCAGAACTGCCTTATTGTCCTCCGAGCTACCCTCATCCTCGCTTGGCTTCCCTGAGAGCTTAGCTTTAAGGAAGTCGCTACAGCAAGCTAGCACAACCTTGTGGGCAGAGAACAGCTGGCCCTGAACACGGATAGTAACATCGCAGAAGTGTCCCTCACTGCGCAGTGCATTGAGCTTGTCCAACAGTTCTTGGCTGTGACTGGGTGAATTGTGGGTAAATGTCTTCACTCCCATCTTCGCCACTGATAAAGAATGGATTTCCTTGGAGACAGAAAAACTTTTATTAGAACAGCTGTTAAAATAGCTAAAATGCTGCAGAACTACAATTATTCGGCGAGTCAGTATTATGATCTGATTATTGTTTCTACACGTTGTCCAATTCTAATGCATACAGTATAAACCTGAATGCTAACTAGGTAAAATTATTTTCAGATGAAATGCAAGTGTTTTATAAAGAGGTGTGTTGCTTAAAATGATGTAACCACTGTATTTTAGATTAGTGTAATTATTAGACATTTCTAAACCTCAGGAAATGGGCATTAAAATCGATTTAACCAAGATGGATAATTCCTATTAGAGGTAAGCAGTTCATCTCAGATTGCAAAACTGCTGAAGCCTGACCACTGGCCAATCAAATGCTTATGAATAGGACAAAAGTTGCCAAAAACATGTTGTGAAGAGAAGGTACAAGGTGACTGCAAAAGACTCAGGAAAAATAAAACGCAAAGTTACAATGATTCTGTCGCACAGTAGTCAGCAAGGAGAACGAGTCAAGTGCCATGACTGGGTCAGGAAATACCTGACTAATTTCTAAAAGTTTTTACAGACATTCAAAATGAGAGTGACTCTAGGTGGACACTGAAGAAAGCCATGCGCTTTATGCATGAGAATGCTTCATTATATACATCAAGGTAAACCACTACTTGGGTAGCCAGCAAAATTCATCAAATATAATGGATGTTTATTCAGATCCTTATGAAAGCTTATAAGCTTGAGATTTACAATGAGAGAAGACTACTTTGAACAGAGTTTTGGATTAAGAACAGATCCAGAAACTTACTGAGTGGATGGAAGTTAACAGTTTTTAATTAATTGTTATATAATGTATTTGCTAAACAATAGATTAAGACTGTGAAAAAAAAACGCTGTTTGATAATTGTGCAAATTAATAGCTACCTTATAGGAGGAGCGTTCAAGTCAAACGGGACTTTTGATTGTGCAGAATAACAGAACACAGTAAAAACTCCCTATATATCCCCTTGCTACACTAATGCACTTGACACAGTCATTTACTATTACTTGGATACTTTCAGTGTAGAAAGTTTTCTCAGTCTGCCTGCTTTACATCTAAAATGCTGGCCTCCCAAGAACTCCTTTAAAGACCCAAACATGTGGAATTGGTTTGGAGCGAGGTCAGGACTGTGCAAGGGATGTGGCAATAACTCCCAGATGAGTTCACAAGTGATTGTACATAGTACAGCTGCCACCGAAATGCATGTCTCCAGCAACAAATTATCCATTGATTTTCAAGGATCAGGCATTGAATGTTTTCATTTTACATGTCCCAGTTTGACTTGAAAGCATCTTGTAACTGTGCACGCTAAAGATTTCACCTACGATGCATGTATTTTACAGAAAGTGTTTTTACGACGTCCAAGAACATTTTATCTGAGCTTGAACAGAGCCACAGCTTTGTTTTAAATCAAAAACCAACTTTTATCGCATTAAATTCTTTCCTTCCTAGAGTGCTGCTGCTTTAGCTCTTTTGCAATCATGCTCACGCATCTGTGCTGTAATATAGACAGTGACAGACACACAGCACCACATATGACTTTTGTGCCTAGTGTTGAAATGATTGAACATAATTGTGTAAAATAATAAAATCACAATTAATCCTAAATTTAGAGGAAAGCAGACCAAATGTCATTAACTTTGGAAGAGATGGAATAAGTCTAGAATAATATAGTATATAATAAAGATTTAATGTCAAGATTATAACATGACTCAAGCAAAATGTTTAAGAAAAAAAAAAAGTCCAAATACACATGCGAGTCAACTGCTGAGTTTTAATGGATAGCATTAAATCCAGAGAAGAATTTTACAATCTAGCCCTAAGAAGTATATCCGAGAAAGAGAGACAGAAAGAGACAGATTTACATTCCACCGTTAGCTATGACTCAGTCTTCTTAAACTGGAATCTGCATGACGCTAAGGGAAAACTCAAACACTCTGCAATGACTATGTGTTGTGGAATGCAAAACATGGAGAATATATTCTATTAATCTCTTATAAACTGTAGATCAGCAATATTAAGATATGACTTGGTCTTTTGGAAAACAATTTCTTACAGAAAGTTTTAACATATCAACAGTTTTTAATCCATTTATTATCAGGCTTAAATTATGCAAAGGGTCTGCAATACAAGGTCACGGCAAGGAGCTGTTACGATAGCAACATAAGCACCTCAATATAAAACTGTTGTTTGGCATAACTGCTCAAGCTGGGATTAAAGAAAACTGATCATCTTTTCAGCAGCTCGATTCAACTTTAACAGTGCTGTGGTATAAGCCATACTGCCCAAGACATCCTACACAAGATGATTGGGCATGCACCATTCACGTTTGCATTTGAATAATTTCATGCTTCTTATATACATTTCAATGCTGGAAACATTTCCTAATCATAAGACCGAAATAAAATCATGCTGGAAGTATACAGCCATAAAGTATACAAAATAGCATAAGGTACACGGTCAGGCCGAAAAAAAAAGTATTGGCATTTCATAAGGGTCACGTTATTGGGCTGCATCAAGCAAAAATAAAACAATGAAGAAGATTTGAAATAATTGGAACCTGGTTAAGAGACAGTCATGTTTGTTTTCTCCAGATTCTCTAATTTCTTCTCACCATTTAAAATCATGCCAGTAGGTTTACTGACTAGTGTAAATTGCCCTTACGTGTCAATGTGTGTTTGGGTGCATGTGGCTTTATGGGGGACTGATAAAGATAAAGTGGTTAATGAACATGAGCATAGTATCTTCAATTCTAATTTAAATTCATTAAAAATTCTAATTCTTCACAAAAGCGTCTGTTTTATTTTTGCTTGAAGGGCTGTATCAAACAAAAATAAAACAGCTATGAAGATTTGAGGTTACTGGAACTGGAACACATTATCAAAAGCTGGAAGGATAGTGCTGAACTGTCAAACTTTGTGTAATAAATGTGGTCAAAAAATAAATAAATCATGAATGGAGATGACAAACACTTGGTGAAATAAAAACAGTAAAAACCTCATGTTCAAAAATAAAAGTACAAGCATTTCCACATGCATACAAAGTGATGTGAACACACAAGATTGGGACTAAACAACTGTGTGCCCATAAGAAAACCACTTGTTTGTGAGACTAATCAGAAAAAAAGGCATCAATCTGCTAGGGAGCATAAAGATATTAGATTCTGGAGCAATGGAAAAAATTAATGTGGTCTGATAATAAGACCTATAAAAGAGCTTCAGGGCAAGAAGTGAAGCGCATGAAGCAATGCACCCGTCATTCACACTGTACAAGCCCCTGAAGACAGTGATACAGTCAGGGGTTGCTTCAGTTGGTCAGGTCTAGCCTCAGTAACATTGTCTATATAAATAAAAGTTTTGGTCAGAACTCGCTCCTTTAGTTTTTTAACCTTAAAAAAAAAAAGGAAAAAAAAAAAAAAAAAACGGTCTCAGAAAATTGTCTGTATGTGTGTCCAGATGATTGTTACACCATCATTCAGAACTGGCTGAACAGAATTTAATGAAACATTGCCAGTCAATTGGTACTCGCCATTTGTCTGACCGCTGGACAAAATTTAATGACGTTTTTGCAGTACTTAGATATCTGCCTGAAGTTTAACCTGCAAGCAGTAACAGAAATTGTGTAAAAGCGATGATATGAACGGCAGATTTAATAATCTACTTTAAAATAAAAATACTAATAAGCTACTTGCTCAATGTAAACAAACACCTGCACCAATAGATTTTAATTAAAAAAGCTAAACAGAATATTTTTACTGGGATCAGGTAAAATTTTCACTGCTGAAGTGGTATAGGTGCATTGGAGTAGTTTAAGACAAAACTTAATCTTTATACAATCTAAATTTTCTGTGATTCCCTTTCAACAAAAGAAGCACAACTTAGTGTAAACAAGAGTAAGATACTTAGCCTTACACAATGTTATTTCTATATATAATAAGTTGAGCAGAGTATTCCGCCACACGGAAAGACAGACAGGCATGTACATTCTACCTGAAATAATAATTATAAATGTTTATGTTAAAGCTGATTAGCTTATTTTTAGCATTAACCTTTTAACGCTTTCTACAACGCTTTTACCATCAATGACAGATACTAATGCTAGTGTGACAATAAAATGAAGTTAGCTGACGACCAGAATGTACCAGGTTTAACAAAAAGAGTTCCTGTTATCAAAGGATTTCCCCCCATTCCCTGATGGCACAGGGCATATTTCAGGACTTCAATTTTTAAAGAGTGGTTCTGGGAGAATGAGGAATCATTTTTACATATAACCTGGACCCCATATTGTGTGCTGTAAAGCTAAAGGTGAGCGAATGGAATATTATTGTGCGTGTGTGTGACAGCGTACACCACAGTATTCTCTTCCTGAGAACTTGCGAGAAGGCCCGCTGAGGGAAAGTTGAAGGGGCGTGGCTGTGCGCGCGAGCTGCTTTTGTTTATGCGCTCATGTGGAACAGTAAACTTGCCTCCAGTCAAAACAGCACGCGCTCCAGTGCCGCTCAGCCCACGGCTTTACAAATGTTCGTTAATTCTCGTATTTTCGGAGGTTATATTTCACCGGAGCGCGAGGTGACGTTTAGATATAATAATAATAATAATTTTAAAAACCTTTTAATAACCTAATTTACACAAAATAACTAGAAAACAAGCAAATACAATCACACAAATAAAGCTACTGGTGAGTATTTCACAAGGTGTTAAAAGTAACACAGCTACAACCTCATATAACTAACTAGCTGACTGGCTAACTCATTAGCTTGCTAAGTAAGTAACGTTCTGTGACGCCGACCATTAAAAGTCTGAGTTGGTTCCCGACCAAGCAACGACAAGTCACGTACAATATATATCAACATCTAGTGTACTCACCTTTTAAACGAAACCGGGGAAAATACGAAGGTTTGACATGAGAAAAGAAAAACAATTACGTGAACATGAAGCTAACCAGCGAGCTATCCATATTAGCGCGGGCTAGCTAGCTCGGCAGTGTTATCATTGGTACTGCGGTTTCATCATTACTTCTCTCCCTTTCTTTCGTGACAGATTGTCACATTCTTGTACGTCGTGACTAACTGCTTTTACCTCTACCGGGAAAAAAGTCTTTAAAATATAACGGGTGTAAAAATAAAAAAAAAAATCTTGCCGTATCGGAGCTGCAGCTCCTTTGCTGGGCCAGTTGGTGTTTACATCTTCTATCCCAGCATGCCCTTCGCGTAGCCCTCAGGATATCTACTTTGACTGACGAGCCCAAAAGGCTCTGGCTGACTTCCACATAGCCTGTGTAGTACATTGGCCGTGGAAGATTTTCAGGTTTTATCATCTAAGCAACCATAACTTGTGCAAGTTCACTCATGTAGACAGGAATACCTTATGACAGGCAAAGTTATCACATATGGAAACCTCAATAATGAATGTTCATCCATACATCTAGGAACCTCTGAAGTCCAATTAGGGACCATGAAGGTCAACGGTGATTATACTTATTCCCAGTTTGCAACGGTGGTAGGGCCGCCGGTTAACTTTCGCACAAGCATTCACACACAACGAGCAATTTGTGAATGCCAAATAGCTTAATCTGCATGTCTTCGGACTTGAAACCCACCAAACACGAGGAGAAAATACAAACTCCATGCACACAGACCCCGAGGCTGGAATCGTGGAGGTGCGAGGCCACCTCGCCTTCTAATATTGTATGTAATTAAATCAAAAAGTCTTCCACTGACCTTTGTTTTGGTTTTATTCAGGTTATCACACCAAATAAAACAACATACTGTTTAGACAACATAATGATTTCATTTCATATCAGTTATATAGGACAGACATCAGCAACAAGAAATAAAACACAACTAGGGTGTTTTAAGTTAGAAAAAAAATAAATACCTTAAAAAGGAAGCTATAACAATAGCATTATACAGACCTTCACTGAAGGGATAGAATGCCCTAGTTTCAGATCTACACAATTTCAGATCATCTCATTCAGAAGGAATGCAAATCCCTGGACTAACACGTTTAAATTCATGATTTATGTGGGTGTTTTTGTTTATTGTTGTATTCTTTTTCATCTGAGGAGAGACAGGCAAACATTTAAGCAATATCTTATGGACAAGAATATTGTACTGAATATAAGTGCAGCAGTGATGTGGCTGCCGGACAATGGCACAATGGTGAGTGTGCTTTTGCTTTTATACAACAAGTCTAAACACAAGAAGTTTAACCAACTTTAACCACGTTTAACCACCAGTATATAATTATCCACCAGTAGATTAACCAACATTTCAGTCAAAATATGGCCAAATATTTTGTTTATTTTGTTCCGTCAACGAAAATAGTTCCCAAAGATGTCACAACTGGATAGAATCGTAAGTGATGTCACACATAGATTCATGAGTGTCATGAGTGATGTCACATCTGGCTAGAGTCATACTGTTGCTGTGCAACAGACAGACTGACTGACGGCTTGCACTAAGTGTAGTAACAGTTTCAATGTAACACACTTGCAAGAATTGGAATTTAATATAGTGAACATGGACAAGAGGAGTAATACAAACAGAAACATACTAGTGCGATTATACTCTTGGAATGCAGCTTGTCCATTCAAACCGATCATATACTGTATGCACAGACATGCAAGGAGTAGCCAATAGTAGTAGTTGTTCATTTACTTCAGACTGGATTCAGATTATACTTGTTTAAATTCATCTAGAAATGGAAATTACAAAGAAATCTAAAGGCTAGATTGTTGGTCAATCTAATAACTAGGAATCTTAAAATACTAATTTTGAAAAATTACCAGAATTATAGTTCAGTTGAAAACAAACCTCTCATTCTCATTCTCCCTCTTAAAGCCTCTAAAGGAAAGCCAACAAACTATTAATAATATATTACTAGCTAAACCTTACATGCACAAAAATGTTTACAAATATAAGTGCATACATTTTATTAATACTATAGAAGGCTATTTACTTCTTGCATGTCTATGTATTGTAATTACTGTTGTTCTAATTTGAATTCTTTTCAGCTTAAAAAACTGAAAGGATTTTACCTATTACTGAAAACTAGGCTTTTTTTGTTGAGTTAAACAACATTCTAATTGCACGACATTATTTCACAAGGATAGTTTTCATTCCTACTAATTTCCAGGCATTGTGGTATGAATAGCACTTTTCTCCAGAGGGCCTTGCATTTGTGTAACAATGGATGGTTATATATAACACAAAGTAAAAGGTAGGTTTAGAAAAGTTTGAGGCCATATTATACCACAGTTATTTTAAACAGTATGGTCACCTATACAAAAGTAGAGTTGAGTGTGTAGATTGAGTTCATCTTGACACTGTGACAAACTATAAAGCAGCTTGATTTTTATATATATATATATATATATATATATATATATATATATAGGCAGATGAATCTTAAAAGCAGATGGTAAGATGTTGAATGCCCTCACTATTCAATAGCTCTCATGTTGGCCTAGGTAATGTCTGCTTATCCCTATGTGGTTAAAAACTAAGTTCCAGTGTTGAAATGCATAAATCTGAAATATTTTATATTACCCAGCATTAAATTATGAGACTTATTAACAAATAATAAACACACTGTTATAGAATACAAACTGGCAAATAAATTAAACTTGTGAAATAGCGCTTAAGCATATGTATGAAGAATTATCTATTAAAAGGCAGCTGAATTTAGACTAAGCCTAAAGAGAGGAACATGAACTTACATACCTGCATGAAACTGGTATGTTCATGTCTCAGGTAGCTTTAAATTCAGTTAGATAAACACTCACTTAGAACATCTGTTAGTCTGATGTGGACTGTAATGCATTAAAATGGAGGTATTTGACCAGTCATATCTGAATAAAGTTCAGCAGTATTGTTTGCAAAGGTAATATTCCTTTGTAGTAAAGTTATAAACAGAATAGTTTCCTTTAGAATTACAACATTTTTATGCTTTGAGGTAGATCTCAGGGGGGCAGGAAAATATATTAATATAGTGGTTAGATGATTAAAAAGTAAAACAGAAAAATGAATAACAATCAGAATTAATCATGTACTGTAGATGAAACCTCATATCTAACACTGTAATGAGGCTTAACAGATGATTTTGGTACTCATTTTGTATGATAAAATTTCCTAGCTTGCATCTGAAGCATGATCAGCTTCACACACAAAAGGGAGGGTGTTGGGTTAAAAACTCTCTCATCCAGTACCTGCCCTATAGATCTTAAACCTCTGCCACCACCTGCCCCTGTGCTTTGTTGCAGGAAACATCCTGTTTTAACAGTCCTGGTAAAAGCACTCTGTGGTAACAGCCTCGGGCCGCTTATCTGGGTTGCACTTCCCTGGCTCCACGATCTTGCCTGTGTAGTCTATGCACATCGCGATGCGCTGTCGCTCACCAGCCCCGCAAGTCCGAGAGCAGGCTGACCATTGTCCCATCTGCCATACAGGACAGGGCAAATCACCACACGGTCGGATGTCATTTGGCCGCAGCTCCATGTCGCACAAGAAAGACTGGGTTCCTGTTCTGTCCTGACACTCAACACTCCTCCTGGACCAGCCAGAACCGCAGCTCTTGGAGCACTCGGACCATTCGCCAAGGACCCAGTCGACTCCTCCGAAGGGTAAGATAATGTGTGTCGAAAGGCTCCTCTCTGAGTCTGGCTTGTTAAAGGGAAGGTTGCGGGGCAGGTAGAAGCTGTATTTAACCCTGGGAGGTGAAGTGTCACCTGCTGTTGACAGAAGCTGGATGGTGATACTTTGCTGGAGTACCTGGAAGCTGAGAAGCCGCTCCAGGGTAGTGGACGAGCCACTGTATCGAAGGACGGCACCACGCACTGGAATGTCCAGTTCAGCTGTGGATACTGAGAAATTCCCGTTGAGAATGTAGGTTTCATCCTCAGCCTTCACTGCCAGGTAGTTGCCATCATGCCTAATGCCATGTTGGCTACGCTGCTTGACGTCAATGTTGGTGGCTCCAACAGGAATGGTAATTATGTCATTGTAGCCAAAACTGTGGAAATATAATACTATTTTTTAAAAAGATTTATTATTTTTATACCAGTAAGAGTACTTTTCCAGATTTTTATCTGTTCTAGTCTTGCAAATAATTTGAGAGATGATTCTCACTTACGTAGCTTTGTTTAGAGTACCACTGATTTTTCTGCAACTTGTACCATCTCCACCACAGATACCACATTTGTCCAGCCTAAGATTGGAGCCTATGACCTGGTCACAGCCAGCCTTGATGCATTGCCCCTGGACACAGATAGACGTGGTATCTGGACCACAGGTTGTACCATCCACGACCTGATCAACACATAAACAACAGGTGTTTTCCAAAAGCTGTACAATGTTCAAAATATCAGCAAAAGGGGTTTACTACTAAGCAAATTTAATGATTAAAATAAATGTAATTAATTTGATACGCAAAAATATCAGTATTGCTGTAAAAAATTAATTCTATGTGAAATCTAATGTGAATCATAAAAATTATTTAAATATCATTTCATATTGTTAAAAAAAAGCTACAGAACATGTTGCACCTTGGCTTCAAAGACTTTAAATTCGTTGCTGTTCCTGGCTCTGCAGAAAAGTTTGCACCTATCCCTGGGGGAAACACCAGCATACTTTGGGATCCACTCCTTTATTTTGCCATGCATGTTCAAGTAACGATCACTGTTGTATTTCTCACACTGTACTTCTCTGAAGCTTTTACCTGTGCAATTAAAAGGCTATTAACGAACCAATACATACAACTTCACATGAAATATGCACATGTCAAATATATATATATATTTTTTTTACCTAAAACTTTTACCTAAAAAGCACACAATAATCTTATTTTAAAGAACATACAGTAGGAGTACAGTATTCATAAAATGCTACCATGATTTCCTGGGCAGCTTTGAATGTTGCAGGACTGGTATTTCACTCTCTGACCCACGCAGTAGGATCCGCCATTCTGTGGCATTGGATCTGTGCACTCACGATGGGAGAACTCAACCCCACCACCACAGGTACGAGAACATGGACCCCAAGCACCCCAGGCACCCCAGCCACCATTGACTGGCTCCTGGAAGAAGAATAAATCAATATGACATATTGTTTTATGGAAGGATTGAGGAAACAATAATCAAGAAAGTGACGCGTAAAAAGCATTAGACTTAAGTCTAAAACATCAATTGAATTTAACTCTCATTTATCTAATTACCTTGGGATGAATTTGATACCCTGACAAAAAGCAGGATGGTGAGCTCTATGACTTTAACTATGGCATAGTAGTTCATTTCAGATGGGCTGTTTAGAGGATTTCAGAAACGTCTGATCAGTGAATTTTTTTACACACAACTTTAGGGCAGGGATGTCCAAATCCAGGCCTGGAACGCCAGTGTCCAAACTGGACACTGGCCCTCCAGAACTGGATTTAACCAGCTGTGCTTCAGAGTTTATGCAAAAAAAAAAAAATCATCCTGTGAGTGGTCGAAACGCTTTGTTTATGAGAGAGATTAGAGTTGAAGTACCAGATTGGTTTGAGCTGACAAAAAAAAAAAACAGGGTAAAACTGGAAAAAAGCCAGATGTTTTTTCCCCTGATCTTCATCAGCTTGTGCCGATGATGGCCTCTGAATCCTGTTGTTGGCTGACAGTAGTGGATTATATGATGTTGTAGCAATCTACCTCAATATTTCTCACACTGTACATTCTTTCTCTCTGTGTCTTTCTTTTCAAGTTTTTTTCTCTCTTCTCTTCCTCTCTATCTTTTTGCTCAATGTCACACCTGCCATTTGTTGTTTTTCTCTATCTCTTTGGCTACAGGAATGTCTGGCATTCGTGGAACTGGATTGTAAGTAGATTGATTATTTTATGTAACTTTGAGAAAAGACCCAGATGGAGTCTAACAGCAGCAGCTGGCTGGATTTGTTAAAGTGAAAAATGAATAGTCTGACTCATTGTCCAGACATCTAAAAGATATCTCAGACAAATAGTGACCTCAACCTTTGAATTTTTTGAATAAGGTGATGCACTTCAGAAAAAAGAACTTGAATTAACAATAATTTAACAACTGCTGTACTAAAATGTTTTTGATGAATCCTACTCAAGCTTGTTTTATACTACACATACCTTCTTTTCCTTCAATGTCAATATGCTTGACAAACACACTCCCCCATGGCAGCTCTGGTCTTCACCACAAGGTGTTCCATCAGCCCAGGGCAGGCTTCCATTACGGGTAGTGCACTGAAGTTTGCCCTCTTCACGGCACCATAACTGGATGCATGCTTGGTCCTCTGGGGCATTGGGGCAGTGGGCAAACTCCTCCCCAAATGTTTGCTGGCACTGTCGGTCCACACCAAACAGGTGGCCTGGAGGTTCAGCTTTTAAGGGAATGGTCTTATCTGGCATGTCCAGTAAGCAGTCACCTAAAGGCATATAAATTAAACACATAATACTGTTGTTTCAACGAATTACACATGCAATCCTGCACAAATCACGACATAGTCATGCATCTGTCATTAGCTATTCTGCTTTCTTTCATTCCCCAGTCACTGACATCAACACTAGCATGTGTAACTTAACTTGGCTGAAACCAACCTCTTATTTGGAATAAACAGGTGTGCACATTTGTAGCTTGAGGGAAGTATTTTCATTATGTACGTAAATCAGAATGGTCTCATCTGGAGGTTTCCATTATGTAAGCCATAACTTTGCAGCTCCAGAACAAACCCACTTCAGCTCAGTCATTAACACTGGTCCTTACATGGCTCTAAATCACACGATATCATTGTAACCTGTGTGTATTTCAAGTACAATCAAAAGGCAGATTGTAGGGGTTTTAGGCACAAGTCTAATAATCCTTCAAATTTAGGTCTTGCCATTTGTATCAGTGCTTTTGTGTACCTGTGGCGAAAGCAGTTGCAATAGATGTGAACTGTGCCTGCCAATAGCAGCATCGCAGTGACAGAAAACAGCTCTTAAAGCTGGAATGTGTTAGTCACTAAGGATGACACAAGGAAGTGGGAGTGAGGAGCTCAGACTGAAATACTGACAGATAAATCAATCTCACGCAAAAATATGTTTGCTATTTTTTCAATGCACTGTTCATTTTGAGGGAATGATCTGCTGAAGCATGAGTTACTCCCCTGGGAGACTGCACAGACAGTAACCATGGGAAACCTTCAACACATTTCCTGTAACAATATCAGACATGCCTGGCATGTGTCAGTCACCTGACTACATTAAGCCGTGCTGAGGGCAAAAACCACCCAGAGAGAAAGAAATGAAAAAAGAGAGCAGACTCTACATTGGTGGTTAATTTTGACATTCTCAGCAAAATTACACAGTGTGGTTTTCCAGGTCTGTTATTAGTGGTTAGAGAGCAAGTAAAGGCAAAATAGACATATGAAAAAAAGTGTGACTAAACTTGTAAAAACAGAGACCTCCATTTTTACAGATTTCCACTGCACTGGTTGTTTTCTATGGCAAGCTTCCCTTAACTAAGTAACAGCAACTTTAAGATTTAAGATATCGGTATTGAAATGGGTACTAAATGACAAGGATGGATCTTGAAGAAATATGACCTGCACTTGTGCCAAAAACCGATGGAATACTCAAAACCACATCTTAAAAGGAGCCATGTAATTTAAGAATAGGCATGGCTTTTGTTGAACTTTGCATATTCTTAAATACTTTCACACATACTTAGAATTCTATTCCTTAAAGTATTACGTGCAATGAAAATATTCTAGTGTGTTCTTAGATCATTAAAATGCTCAAAGCAAAGTCTGGCCCCTTGTTTAAGTGACAGCTCAGTCAAGTAGAAACTGTGTCTTTTTAATATCCACTTTCAAACATCCCCTTTCCATTCATTTATTCCAATTAATGTCACATCAGTCTGTTTTCCTATTTTTGCTCCTCTAACTTCAGCCACCTTATTTGCAGCAGCTGCATTTAGACATGCAATGATCATCAAAAAATAACTTGGACATACAAAAAGTTTTTTTTTCAGTGCTTATATACACCGGCTGAACTGCCTATGAACTGTTATGCATATGTGATAGGATCAGTATAGTGACTCAGGCCATACCATGCCCATTGTCGAAGAACTCTGTGATGTAAAGAGCACTGCACGGTGACCAGGGAAGTGTCTTGTTGAGATGGACAAAGAAGGGAGCCATAAGGTGGTGTCCATCAATATCACTGAACAATTTCTCACAGGTTTTGGAGTCATCATGCGGCATGCTTAGTACATGACCTGTGGCAAGGCATGGAGAGGAGAATGTGAAAATACTATATACAAAATACAAGTAGCACAACCACAAATGAAAGAATACCTGCTTAGCATAGCTGCTACTGAAACTTATTGTTTAGCAATTTGTTTTTATATGAACTTAATCGTTTGTGACATGCTTAATTCCAATAGCTGTGCAATTAAGGTGATCTAATGGAATAAATATATTCCCTGAAGCTATTACAGATTGACCATTCTGTAATGGGACAAATGTGATCATGGAAAGTGTTCAAGTGAAACTGAGACGGTTAGAGACATATTAATGAATGGCTAAGTCTAAATTTGGGCTGTCCACTCTGATCCAGACACTCAGTGGGTGTGAGATGTCAGATGGAGGCATGGGGTGGAATTTGGTGCGTGTGTGTGTGTGTGTGTGTGTGTGTGTGTGTGTGTGTGTGTGTACTGTATGTATGTGACCTGTACCAAGCTCATGTGACACAGTGAACACTGCCTGAAGGCCGTTGTCCTCAATGACTGAACAGCTTCTTTTGGGGTCACACATGGTTCCCACATCAGCTACACCCAGCGTGTCACAATTCTGATGTCCACAAATATCCTGGAATGGCAAAAGGCAGACAGCATAGTAAAAAAAGAGACAGAGTGTATAAGGGATTCAGTCGGAAGATGGACAGGTTGAGACAGCAACCACGGGAGAGAAAAGAAACATGTTGGAGAGGAGAGAAAAGGAGAGGAGGGACAGATTTCAGACACTGATATCCAGACATCTCTCCATTAGTTCCAGACAGACCTTTTTCCCCCCAAGTAGGCTCTAGCCAGCAAAACATATTTGTCAGTGTTTCCATCGTAAAATGAAGCAAATACATGGCAGACAAAAAAGAGTGAGGGAGAATTTTTAACTGTGAGATGGCTGGTCTGAGCAGTTCACTCCCAGAACTGAAGCCTTTCTCAAATGTGTGCTACCCCTGAATTGAGCAACTTTGCCCATGAAGGAGGGCTTCTCAGAAATCTTTGGAGAAAAGCAAAAACTTTGCATCTGCTAGACATCTGGCCTGTCCGATTGAGACAAACATGAATTCTGTTGCTTTTAGATACAGGATGTCTGGCCAAACATCAGCTTTAAGTTCTGCTCTTCTACTGGTAACCTTCTGTACTTGATAGTAGAAGAGACACGTCAAAATTCTGCAAAATCTTTCCTACATTGCAGCATTTTGAGTATGTTATGTAGATGACAAAGTGTTAGTACAGTCAATATATTGATGAGGATGATTGAAGCTGTCCGCCGTTTATGATAAATGTGTTTAGCTCTGGATAAATGTTATAGAGTGAAAAAAATACTTATTGAAGCATTATATAAATAGCTAATATGGAAGCACGTGTTATGCTTGTCACAGTACCAGAAT
The DNA here is from genome assembly GCA_013621035.1 of Clarias magur. Lineage (NCBI taxonomy): Eukaryota > Metazoa > Chordata > Actinopteri > Siluriformes > Clariidae > Clarias > Clarias magur. The sequence continues at coordinate 376,607 of QNUK01000469.1, read as the reverse complement.
GCTTTGCAAATACAAAGCTAAACTATATTTAAAAGTTAAGATACTTGATTAAGCATTTACTTGCCACATATATATTACTGCACAAATAAATTCTTTCTTCACATATCCCAGCTTAGGAGCTGTGGTCAGAGAGCAGGACCAGCCAGGGATAAGGGACTTGCACAAAGGCCCACAGCGACAGTCTGATGGAGCCAGGGTTTGAACCGCTAACCTTCTCATCAGTAACCCAGAGCCTTAGCCCAATAAGGTACCACTGCCCAGCAAACAAAACCCTGATCAATACAGCAATCATAGCATCATTATTATCTATCAAATAGTAATCAAGGAATTAGGGAAAATGTACTGCGGCACAGTGACAGGTGTTGCTGTCTCACAGCTCCTCACAATCCCAATTGTGATCCTCAGTACAGCCTACCGTTGTGTGAAACTTGTGTGTTTCTCACAGTAACAATGTTGGTTTCCTCAGGATTCTCTAATTTCATCTCAAAACTTGAAATCATGCCAGCAGGTTTGCTAACTACTGTAAACTGCACTTAGGGGTGGGTGAATGTGTGTTTGGGTGCATGGAGGCCTATGTTGGATTGATAAAATGGTTAATGAAGGTGAATTAATTATCTTCACTGCCTGGTGAAGAAAAAAAAAATGTTGGCATTTCAGGAGGGTCAAATTAGTGGGCTGAATTAAGCAAAGAATATGAATAAGGATATTTGAAATTACTGGAACTGGGTTAAGGACCCTTCAACACATTATCAAAACCTGGAAGGACAGTGCTGAACTGTCAACTTTGTGAAATAAATGTGGTTGGAAAAAAAAAATCATGAATTGAGATAACAAAACACTTGGTGAAGTTGCATGATAAAAAATCCACAGTACACCCCATGTTTAATAGTGAAAGAAAGAGCAAGGTCATGTGATCTGACGAATTCAGATTGAGCCTATTCTAGATTGATGGGTGCGTCAGGGTAAGAAAAGAAATGCATGACAAAAAAGCCCCATCATGCATAGTGTCCACTGTACAAGCCCCTGGAGGCAGTGTCTGGGGTTGCCTCATATGGTCTGGGTTAGACTTAGCAATGTTATATGGCAATAAAATTAAGTCAGCTGATGACGTGAACGTGCTAAATGACCAGGGTATCACATCTAAGGTGTTTTTTCTTCCCTGATGGAACAGGCATATTCCAGGAATCAAACTGTGAAAGTGTGGTTCTGGGAGCAAGAGTAATAATTTTTTACACATGCCTAACAAGCACATTTGAAACAGAGATAATGGCTCACCTCTCTAGTGAACAAAATGGCCGTGTCATAATGTTCAGGATGGCGTGGACTTGCTGGGTTAAAGAGCTGTTGCCAGGTGCAGAAGTTGCGTAGAGTCATTCCACCATTTCTAGACACCTCGGGTCCAACGTCCTCATCTTCCACCAACAACATCTTGACCACCACTAGGCTCACAGCATTCTTAATGCTAGGGTGGCCATAAAGTTGTGCAGCCATCCCCATTATGGTTAATAGGTAGTGCTGCAGAAAGATAGCAAATAAGATCGTAGCAAATTGTTTAAAATTTGTTTTTCTTTTCAAGGTTTGAACACTGTATATACAATCAGCTCATCCACTAAAATCTATACATCTTGTTAAGTCAAATATTTATAAATAACTCAACCATTTCTTCCATCTATTAAATAGATAGAAACAGATCAACACCAAACTCCTTTTGCCCTCTTTTATATCTACCCATAATGCCACTTTTTTATTTCATGGATGTCTTGGGGTTTTTTTTCTTCCCTACATAATATTACAGCTAATGCATTTAATAGCAGTACAATTTCCCAATTCTGGTAGTAGTTTTAAATAGTAATTTCATTTCCATGCTGTTGGAATGATGTGCCATGTTGGCATAAGTTGAAGTATTACCACCTGACACTTGCAGAGTCCCTAGTTTCATCGTGAGCTCTAGTTAATGTTCTACTTTGACACAGTTACTTTCCACCTCCCTAAAACATGCTGGCAGGCATGCCCTAGGTTTTAATTAGTGCCTTGCGATTTAACATCTTCCCATTCTAATGCTATGCCCAACGTACTTTAAGAAAGGCTCCAGAAAGCCTCCAGTTACATCCCAGCCTATGCTGAATCAAGCAGTTACTGCAGTTACTGTTACAGAAGATTAAATGATTATAATGTAACACATTAATAATATTAGGAATAAATTATTACTTGTTGGTATGTTTATTTATGCTTAGACAACTGCTGATGTCATGATACTTGCATGATATATGAAAAATGTTACTTGGAAAATGTTATGACACCACATAAGCAATTTATAAATGTAGGAAATGCATTATGTATTCACAGACTATAAAGTTACATTTAGTTCTGTAACTGGCATGAGGAAAAAACTGCTGTTACAATATGTTGTTTTTGGTCTTGTGGCTGCTCCCGGCAAGGAGTTGCCACCTGGTCTGCACGTACAAGCTTGGCACAGGTTTTACGCCGGATGCCCTTTCTGACGCAACTCTCCCATTTTATCCGGCCTTGGGACCGGCACTGCATCCAGTGGCTGAGGTTTGGGCACTGGCTGGGAATCAAACCCGAGCCTTCGACATGGCAGGCAAAACACCTACCACTGAGCCACCAGCATGTATATTGATAAAATTATGACAAATTACCCCACAACTTGTTTATTATTGTTAATATTTAAAAGTATTCTTTAATATATTAAAAGGGGGGGGGGGGGCAGTGTTTCTTAAACCTTAAACGGCTCTGTCAGCAATCACATTCAGTTAATTACACACCACTTGGAAGTATCAACAGCATAGTTTAAAATAATCCTCCCCTGCATCCTCTGTTTACAGAAGGACATGATGCTGGTAAAACACTATCAACAAAACATGAAGCATGGTAAACATTTGTGATCACAAGCTTTGTGAGCGAAGTCTGAGATGATAAACATGGCTGGACTGTGTTGTCCGCTTCATGCAAAGAAATGCAATAATGACCCTGTTCTTAGTAAACACAGAGGGATGCACTGATCAAGCAGTCTAGCTGTTGCATGATACACATAAAAGCAAGACGTATGAGATGGACATAGACAGATGAGCTTTAAATATGTCCAAAATTTATTCTAGTATTTAATATAGTAGTGTGTATTGTGACTGGGATACCAGCTAAAATCATGGGAGTAACTGGGTAGTGGGCAGACAGATAGAACCTCATAAAAAGAGCAACATTCATTAATCATTAATGTGGAAGTGCATTCAGTGCGGCATGATGCATTCACAGCGTTCATTAACTCATACTGTATAAGGCCAAAAAGTAATGCATACAGTGCCATAGAGTTTCTGGTTTCTATTTTTGACAAAGTAATTAGTGAAAGTGTATTCTTGTGCATGATCATATATCCTATCACTTTTTTTTAAAACAATTTAGTATACTAATATATTATTTTATACAATAGCTGTATCCCAGCCAACAACCGAAGCTTGTTGCAGGATGGGAGGAGGGAACTGAAACTGGATGGGATACCTGTCCATTACAGAGAACACTGTAGCACACCTACACAGTTGTACACTCATGCACATCTGGGGCCCATTTAGAGCTGGCAATCTACCTAGCAATATTTATGGGAAGTGGAAGAACGTGAAAAACTCAGCCGGGACAGTATCGAGATCTCATGTCATAGCTGATGAGGATTTAACTGATGGTTAAAACTGATGCGTGGATTTTCCAGGAAACGCGAATTACACGAGATAAAACTGCTTTGGAAACGCTTTGGCGCGCTTTCGCACATGGTTTTATCACGCATTTGCTTACTGGCCCGTCATCATTCTTGTCTACAGTACTTAGTATAACAGCCATACAATTTAGAACGACAGTGTGCTGTTTCTGACATATCCTACAGCCTGTGCTCGGGTTCGTCGCGTGAGCGCTGCGGTTCCTCTCCATTACGCACTGCTCTTTGCTTCCGCCCACGCAAAATGAATCGCTTCTTGGAACTTTTGTAATATCTCGTCTGAGACGGAAAGTATTACAACTCATAAATAGACATGTTTATTAGTGCGAATTTTAAAGGAATTTAGAATCCACAATTCCCATCAGCCCGGCCCACGGACTATTTCCGTAGACCATCCGCCCGCAACATTTTCCTGCGTGGACAAATGAATAGGATGTTAATATCACCATGACCATACAATAGTAAAATAGTTTAGCAATAACCTGATATGCTTTAACTGGCCTGTATTTGATGGGAAGTTGTTCAGGGCAGGTGGCTTTCTGGAACAGTGATTTTAGTTTATTCTAACGCTGCTTTACTGTACCTTGATTTCATCTCCATAGAAACGCGTCATGGAGGCGTCCGCCACGACCAGGGTCTCGATGTACCTGGCTGCTGATACGAATCTCCGTTCCCGCTTTTGTCCTTTTTCTTCATATTCATCAGCCTGGTCGGTAATATGCTTCACGTGATTGTTGTCATCGTCACCGGATTTTCTGGAGAACACTCGCCTTTTCACGACGTGAGGCTGAGCGGAAGTCTTCCCCGCGTCTCCACTGCGCGCGCCGACTGGTTCGATGAAGTACTCTCGACCGCGCGTCACGAAAGTTCCTCGAATGCCATGGCAGAGACTGACGGAGACCAGCGACTCCTCGTCCTTATTTACTGTCCCGGTGTGGAAGCAGCTCCTGAGCTTCTGCTGGTGTTCTCTGGGCTCAGGCAGAATTTCCTCAAGTACGCGCTCAGGCGCAGAGTTGTTCAAAACAGCCGAAAGATGCTTCGCTTTTACGCGCTGAACGCGCAACGCAGGAGCCATGAAACTGTCGTCCGGCCTCAGGTACAGCGTGAAAAGTTGCCCAAATGCATTAATTCGGAAAACATGCCAGTCCTCACTTCGCCAAAGGCCACTTCTCTTTAAAGAAACTTTGACAGGTATTGTCTCGGTCTCGTCCAAATCCACGCGGTTACATTTCACAAGTCCGGCGAACAAAACCGTGGCCAAGATTAAATGTGCGGTGATAATCATGGTGACTGGTGATATGCAAATATTTTCTAAATAAAAAAAATAAAAAAAAAAAAACTTAATTAGCTACTTACGTTCAAATCTAAGTGCGAAATGTTGTAACAACAAACTAGAGAAATTGCACTTGAAGAAACTAGATGAAACAAACGGCGCGTTTCTATTCACAGAAAAGAGCAAAGGGACACTTTTGAACATAAGGTCGCCATTAAGGAGAAAGCTCTTCGACCTGTGTACACTCGGTGTGTGCGCGTCCTTGTCGGTGGTATTTATACACTCGCAATCTTATTGAACTTGCGCGGTTTATTTCCGATACTCGCACCGACCGCGAACGCGCTGATCCAATGGGGACTCCCGGCCACGCCCCTTGAGAACAGTGCAGCGCTGCCTATTATTACCCGAGTACATGGCGCGCACGCAGACACGCGCGCGCTGCTCTAATGCGTGGAATGTTTTACCCGGTGATAATGTTTCCCGACTGAAATGTTTCCCGCAAATTAGGCTATTTTTAATCATAATGGGTTGGAAGAAATGGCCTTGGCCCAATATATATTGTTTGGCACAGTTACAACTCAGACAGGTTTATAGTGGTGCGAATCGGGGCGGGTTTTAAACCCTGACTGGCTGTAAAGCAGTCAGCACAGTCTGGCACTCCCGACTACTCATCCCCGGAATGAAACTGTTTTAAATAATGTAAGCTATCGTTGACCAAGCAAGTGAGCTCTTTATGGCAAAACACCTTATTAGAATTGTTCTGAAAAGTAAACAAAAACACGTGCAAGTTATGCAAAATGTGATTTGGGCGTTTTTCTATTAATAAAAATATGTCTAATAATATATGAAAAGACCAAAGGTACACTTTTGAACGTAAGGTCGCCATTAACATATGCTACTGTTAAAATAACCAAATGCATAACAACAAAATAACACGCAGGAAAATTCTTTGTAAACTTTTAGATTACTGGCGATAATCAAACCTCCAGTAGGTGGCGCCACTGCATAATTTATGCTGGTGCGCTCTGTTGCGTTACACGTAATAAATAAATAATTAAATCAAATATATATATATATATATATATATATATATATATATATATATATATATATAATATATAAATAAGTAACAAACTAAATCACAAACAAACACATCTGGCTGTCATACGAAAGAAAAGCAAATAAATAAATAAATAAAATCGAATATCCATTGCTGAATAAAGCATCAGAACATCTTTAGATCACCTCTACCTCGTAATCATTCACCACCAGATGGCATGTTTGTATTACAAAGACTATACTGTACATGCAGCAGTTTCAACTTAGTTCAGTTGACTGCACGGTGAAGAGATGCATAGAATTGAATTACTTGGCCAATAGATTTTTAACACTTAGTAAATGATTTGTGAAATCTTTTCCGAAGAGTTCTTTGTACAGTTAAGGATTCTAAAAGATTCTAGTTTGAATCTTTCCTGAAGAGATCCACTTGGTTCCAGGGTTCCACCCAGAGCCCTTATTGTTTCTCCTAATGGGAAATTTAAAGATCTTTTAAATGTTCCAAATCTGACTTTTAATTTTGAGTGTCAATTTTATTAAGAATAACAATGCTAATATTCCCAGCATAAATTTCTATTTTGCTGCACGTGTAGCAAGTCATTGTGATCAGCCATAATAGTAACACAATGGCCAGGTGATCTAAATAATATGCATTATCAGTTACACACTTGCAAACTGGTGATGGGATCATGGGCACCAAAGACTCATTTATGCCTGCAAGCCCATCTGGTCTGATCCAACAGAAAAGTGTAATATGGCACAAATTGCTAAAAAAAAATGCTGGATGTGTATAGGGCTTCGCAGGCAAACACTTCAACTATGTTGATCCAGCATCATATGAGTCCAATCCACAGAGGGCACCTTGAAACTTTCAGCACTCAAAGCTGGGGGGGTTGTTATGGCTGATTGGTGTAAAGTTGTATACACAACAGTATATCCATCTAGGAACCTCTGCAATCCAACCGTGGAGTCCATTGCATTTATTCCATTTTTTACAACCACGGTAGGACCTCTGGTCAATGTTAATGCACACATTCGCACACTATTTGAGAATGCCAATTACCCCAATCTACATGTCTTTGGACAGTGGGATGAAACTGGAGTACTTGGAAAAAACCCACCAATCTTGGGGAGAACATGCAAACTCCATGCACTTCCCAAAGTGAAAATCGAACCTGGACCCTGGAGGTGCATGGTGACAGTGCAAACCACTAGTCAAGTCAAGTCAAGTCAATTTTATTTATATAGCGCTTTTAACAATTGACATTGTCACAAAGCAGCTTTACACAATCAAAAGAAGTAAGTTTGTATGCAATGTGTATGAATCAAAATGATAAGATTGTCCCTGATGAGCAAGCCGAGGGCGACGGTGGCAAGGAAAAACTCCCTGAGATGGTAATAGGAAGAAACCTTGAGAGGAACCAGACTCAACAGGGAACCCATCCTCATCTGGGTGACACTAAGCCATGAAGTATGCACATTTAATGTGTGATGTGGTGGTACAGTGGGTTGCCTTGCCATCTCAAAGCTCCAGGATCCCAGGTTCAATCTTGAGCATGAGTCTGTCAATGATCTCCCTTTGTCCCTATGTGGGTGTCCTCTCCAGGTTCTAAAGTTTCCTTCTACCTCCCATTAAATTAGGTGAATTGATAAGTATGCCCAATATGAGAATATGGGTGCATGGTGCCCTGCACTGGACAGACATTCCATGCATCCTGTCTTAGACCAAGGGTTCCCAGCATAGACTCTGGATCAACTGCAATCCTATCCAGGATACAGTGGTTGATAGTTCATAACAAAGTTAAAAGCTGATGTAGCTAATCATGATGTACATATGCAGTACAAATTTTGCAAGTGTTCTATAATTCACAACAAAATCTATCATTTATCTCCGGTAAAGATAAATGATAACCAATTGGTTTGTCTTATATGTGCTGTATAAATGACTGACACAGTAAAAATAAACTCACTGTCCACTTTTACACCTGTATACCTGCACATTCATGCAGTTTAATCCAATTACATGGAAGTGTCACAATGCACAGTAAAGCAGATACAGGTCACGAGCTTTAGGTAATGTTCACATCAAACATTGACTTTGATTGAACTGCTGAACTGATTTTTAGCTGCAGACTAAAAAAGGATCAGGTTTTCATTTTTTTATTATTATTATTATTATTATTATTATTATTATTATTATTATTATAAGCGTCCATTTAGTTGAGCCTCTGTTCTTGATAGCCTCAGATTTTAGTTCTTAGCTGACAGGATTGGAACCTGATGTGGTCTTCTGCCTGTAGCTCATCCACTGCAACATCTGATATCTGCAAAGCTTGTCACAGCCTTCAAACCCCCTTTTTTACATTCTGAAGACAACATAAATATAAAGGTTTACTTTGAAAGTATGTTTTAAGCCCTGCTCAGTACAATATAGCTTGTACAGGAAGGCACTGCCCCTTAAACTGTCAAAAAACAATTCTGGAAAGAAAAAAAAAGACTTTCCACCGTTCAAAAGCGTTAAAGAACACCCCATAATCATACAGTACCGTCCTAAAACGTATGTCGAAATAAAGTCCTCATATACGGTGTCACGTAAATTTGACTTGCTACTATGATAGAATGTGTTTTGGCATGTTGGAAGTGTGTGTACCTTAATAAGTACCTTTATTCTCCGAAAAGTTCGCATGGCTGCAAGAGCGCACGAACATGGAGGGAGGGTCCCAGCGTAACTCGCGCGTTGCGCGTCGCAATGTTGTCGCGCGCACAGAGGCGTTAGCCAATCAGCTCAGCCGAAGACCTTCCTTCAAAAACTCCGGTGGCATGCACTCACAGTTTACACATGACCCGCGCGCATAAAGCCGGCGCAAGAGAAGGAACTGCTGAGCATCCGGGTGCAAGAAGGGAATGGATCGGACGCTCACAGGCGATATTTTATTCCCTTTCCGTTATTCGGATTATCCTTAAACGCACTGATTAAATACTCTTAACTGGTTCACTTTTTTTTCCCCTTTCCCCCTCCATAAACATTGTGTCTTATCCTTTTGGTCTGTAAAGACTTCTGCATGCAATCATGCTTTTATTCACACGTGCTGTGTTTTTTGTGAACGTTTTATCTGTGATTTGCAAACTTGCGCGCTGCATGCAGAGTCAGCTGTGCGAACCTGTCAGATTGGATAAGCACGACTATGTCAACAGCAACTTCGTTGGCTCTGAGATGAGCGCGTCGCCGAAAAACGTCGCCTTCCGAATCAAAGCGTTTCGGCAGGAGTTTGTGCTCGACTTGCACACGGATTCTAGCTTCATTGCACCCACGTTCTCCACGCCGGGCATGCCCCTCGGGTCCGAGCGCGCGGACCTGCGAAGCTGTTTCTACGCGGGCACCGTGAATTCGGATCCACTCTCCTACGCGGCTGTCAGTCTGTGCGACGGCCTGCGCGGCGCGTTTGGCTACGACGGCTGGGAGTACTTCGTCAAGCCGGCAAGCGACGACTCCGTATCTTCCAGCGCGCGCCGCGGCGCGGAGAGCGCGCACCGTTTGTGGAGACGCGCCAACTCCGAGCTCGGAGGCAACGGCACCACGCGATGTGGCGTGGACGGTGGCCTGGCACCCGGCGTCGAACGCTCCCTGCAGAAGTTCAAACGCTCAGACGACGCTTTCCCCGGCGATAAAAGCACCGCACAAAGGAGTCGGCTCAAGCGATTCGCCTCGGTGCCTCGGTACGTGGAGACTCTTGTGGTGGCTGACGAGTCGATGGCCAATTTCCACGGTGACGATCTGAGGCATTACGTGCTTACACTCATGGCCGTGGCGGCTCGCCTCTACAAACACCCAAGCATCATGAACCCCATTAACATCGTGGTGGTCAAGTTCCTTGTGATTACAGACGAAGATAAAGGGCCCAAGGTGAGCGGCAACGCAGCCATGACCCTGCGCAATTTCTGCACGTGGCAAAAGAAGATAAACAAGAACAGCGATAAGCACCCCGAGTATTGGGACACCGCCATCCTGTTCACAAGAGAGGTGAGGAAAGCTTGCGAGCCATCGGTATTTAATGGCTTCTCGCAGCGGATTGGTTTTTATAATCATTGGTGAATTTGCTTTAAAAACTATACGAATATAAATACTTAACTTACCTTTATGTAGCTGCATCGCATCATGTGAAAACTCCAAATACGTACTTAATACATGCATACATTCAGTGTTGTCCTGCATGCACTTTAGGTAATCTAGTCTCAAGGAGGGGGAAAAAAAGTCAAATGTGAACCTAGTCTAATCACTGGATCATGTTACACAATAAACAGTGTACAAGGATAATATCTATTTGAGTTTATCTCCTTCCCTCAAGTTTGGTTTAACTGACCCTTTATAATGAAATTTTAAGCGGTCAGTTATGATTTCAGGTTAGCATCTGAATGTGAATCTGATTGTGTACCTTGTTATAAATTGCTTAGGGTATTAGACATACACAATCATATTTCAACATTAATTGAGCAGAATGTGTATACGTGTATATGTGTCTTTACAGTCATGTGTACGGGACAGACATTACAAATATCTTCATTTTGCTGCTTATTCATAACGGTGAATGAAAGGGTTCAAGATTTCAAGATCTCTCCAGTTTGTCTTTAAGCAAACGTATGCAAGCGTTGCACTGATTCACCCCTAATAAACTCACACTGAAGTCAGCATTCACTGTCAGCTGTTGCTCAGGAACGCCTACATGTGCAGGCACCCAGCCAGTCCTTCACACACCAAACAAAAGTCTTTTTCCCCTAACTAAGCGCCTGAGTCACACATGGTCTGGGCCAGTGGTCTTGAAGATTTAGCAGTTCTTCTCTCCGAAGAGACTGCAAAATATCATAGCCCAAGTGCAGATCGTTCCTTTTCGCCTTTTTTATAGTTACACTGCACTCATTGCTCTCAAAGGACAAATACTTTTTTAGGCAACAAAAATCATTTGTGTTCAATAGGAGAGAGGGAAAGTCAGCAGTGTGAGCACATGTATATAAACATGAATCCAAAGTTCAGTGATAATCTAGCTAGTTCAAGCATTCAGAGCTGTACAAATCTGGTACAATGTTACTCCATGAACAACTTAAACAGACAGTGATAAGAGCCAAGTACTGGCTCCTCTGAGAACTTGTACATGCAATCTAATATACCACACTTCTCACGCAGTAGCTAATGTATTGTCATTCCAGAGACGTGAAGAAAAACATTGTTACATTTTTGTCATTTTGTCAACTTTTTAGCTTTCACTAATAACACTGGCTTACTGCAGCTGTGCTAACCATGTACACGTAGGGGAATTGGGCTTTTATGCAGAGTTGTAATAAATGAAACAAGAAGAAATGTCCCATTTCTATGGAATCTTCTTTTAACCACACTTCCAGCTGGGAATGATCTGATACCATGTCTCCTATGTCCCCACTCCATCCACCCATCATTTCAGGGGGAAAAAAAGCCTGTTTTCCATTACCAAAGACAGAGGGAGAGCCCCCTAAATCCCACCTTGTCAAGGCCCACCTGCTGTAGAAGCCCTTTCCAGCTGCAGCATGGGGAAAGTCATTCTCTGGGGCTCTGCAACATTTCTTCCAAGTTATTCCTGTTTTTCCACCAGCACAACAGCCTTCCTCAGACCCATCTACAGTACTTTGTTGTCTCTTTAAGCCAGTCTGGAGTGGGAGTTTTTTTTTTCTTTTTTTTTTTTCATTTGACGTTTACAATCACTGCAACTTCTGCATATCATGGCAACTTAGTAAAAGGACATTTTAAGCTTTTAAACGGTGACAAGACTAATTATCGGACTGATTTTTGTAAAGTCTATTGCTATTACTTGAAGCATTGTAGACATGAGCGAAGCGGGTAAGGTTATCTGGAGTGGAGGTCTCAGTTCATCATTTCCAGCTGGGACTGTGGGTAATGCAGAATGCTATAGAGCACTGACCATCTCTATTTGTCTCTATTTGAATTCAGTACAAGTTATTAACTAACACAGTTGACCTGGCTAATAAAGATCAAAGACCAAAGATATGAAGCATGGATTTTAGTTTATGGGTAATTGAAAAAAAAAAAAGGTAGTTCTCCAGAAACAGGGTAGTGATGACCGCTATAGGGACTAAATGCTTCTTTTGTTATATAATTTATGCTTAAGTCACTTCTCAAAGTGCATCTGGAGCATTTGTAACAGTTAAAACTTATGAACATAACTAGATTTTGCACAGGCAGTGATTTTTTTTTTCATAGCCTGTGCTGATGCATATTTATAAAGTTTAAAAGCTCGGAGTAATTAGCACAGTTTAAGCTAAACTTAGCTGACACATTTGGCCACATCACAGTTGTGAAAACACATGTTGTGTTTGATTTGTCAGCATTCTTCGTATAATCCATTACAGACCATGTTATACAACCTTGGAAGGGGACTTCCACAGTGATTCTTTGAGGCTTCATGGAGTGTGCTGAAACAAACATGCAAAGGCAGAACAGAATATGTATTCCAGTCTTACCATTTCAGTGATGACTCACAGCAGATTTATTGAGCCCCGAATCCAATTTAACTGGAAGCCAATGAGCTCAGAAGATTCAAGTTATGTCATAGTTGCAGCAGTAGGTTCATTTATAAGCAGTCTTAGAGTAATAGAGGGTATTAAAAGAAACTGAGGTGGCATTTACATAGATCAAACAAGTGAGTAAAAAAAGAGAGAGAGTGTGAGCAAAAAGAGGCAAATACGGAAAATGATTACCTTTTAAATTTAAAAAGACTTGTCTCTGTGTCAAGTGAGGGATTTTCTCCTCATTATATATAAGCATGCGTGAAACTAGGCAGAGACAGTCCTGTACCGTGTACCGCTAAAAGATTCAGTGGCGGTACTGGAAAGAGGGGACTAGCTGCCAAAACTCACGTTTAAACCAGTCACAGTAGCACTTTCAGCAAGAAAACACATCTGACAGGTTCATGACTCATCTCAGCGCTTTGTTCAAGGCTAAAGCAAGCTAGCTTCTACCACAAGGGTGAAAATTTCCCTCTCTAACCCCTGAACAAGGGCATTCATTCATCTTTTATATTATTTGATTTTATTTGAGGAAACCCAACAAGCAAGGGGAGAACTCCATGCATGCAAACCTCAGGCGGGAATATAGGTGGCACACATGCTGTTATTCTGTAACAGCATAAGAAGTATAAAGAAGAAGATGAAAAGAGAGAGAGAGAGAGAGAGATAGTCCTTGAAGCTGATGTTTTTGAAGCAGAAAAAATGAGAGTGTAAGCTTGATTGATTTTGACAAGGGTCAAAACTGCAGCTCTTGTGGGATGTTCCTGGTCTGCAGTGGTCAGGACCTACCAAAAGTAATCCATGGAAGGAAAACCGATGAACTGGCCACAGGATCATGGATGGCCAAGAATCATTGATGCACGTGGTCAGTGAAAGCTGGCTTGTATTGTTCACTCAAATAGAGGAGGTGTCAGGAAGGTGTCAGAACATATATACACACACACACACACATATATTGATTGTTGGGTGTCTATTAGGTATTGAAAACAGTTATACCTTCTCTTTAAGGGCAGAGAGGAGGAGAGGCATTACGAATGCACAAGGAATCAATTGACCTCAGCTTCATGCTTCTAGCCTTTAAGCACTTAGGTCCACAACTCCTTATAAGAACTTCTTGTTAAACTCGCAGACATCCGGTTAAATCTAGACTAACATCCAGTTGTAAGTAAGTAGGTCTCTCGTTTATCTCATAAGTGTAATATGTCATCAACCACTCGTCCAACGTAACGTGAGGTTTACATGGTTGACTAGCCTTTTTCCAGAAAATATGTTTCTCCATGGCAGCTTCCCTCACCACACGAAACCACAAGGCATCATATGCTTTTGTAATCTAATTAAGTTCCCATTTTGAATTGTTTTGTATATACTTGTTACCAGGCTCAATGTGACTCATTTACACATGAAGTTAGAATTGAAGGAAACACTCAGTCATGAGTAGCAGAAAACGAGAGGAAGCAGAGTGCCTCTCACACCCTTCCTTCTAAGGGTGTCTAGCCATGCCTTTACCTAATGAGAGCGTTCAGGACATCATATTCTTACATTTCTAACCTACTAAGGTCAAGAAATCATTACTCTTGCTGTCAAATCCTCAAAATGACGCCTTGGTATGCAACTTATGAAATGGTCTACTTCTTAATTGTTTTCGTACTGTTGGTGTGCTACAAGAGCATATAAAAAAAAATGCAAATGATCTACTGTATGGCATCCATTGTTTAGGTGTACAGTTTTCCAAAAACCTTGATTCCCAAGTTAGCGGCAGAAGTGTTTCCAGTTAATAATGTTTCTGACGGTTGATAATGAATTCTTCTTCAAAGCAATACACTAACACAAAAACCACTGATGCTTTTGTTACCAGTAAACAATGCAGCTCCTCATGATTCACACTAAAAGGAGGTTGCAGATGGAAGAACTGGGTTACAAAAAACATACGCTTGTTACATAAAAGAAAAGGGGACGTTTTCTTCTTTCCTTCCTTAAGACATGTCTGTCTTGAGCATTTGGTAATAACCATCCTCCCTCTCACATGTCCACATCTGGATCATGTTTTCAATGGTCAACAACTCCAGCGCACAAACAATTTGTCCAATTGATTTGGGACGTTAGCTTATGTGACACTCTTTAACGTCTGACCATGCCTGTCAGTGTATTCGGCTTGCGACACGGAGGCCAAAATGAATTCGGCCAGTAAACAAGACTTTTTCAAATTTTTCAATATTATTATGTTTGAGACATGTTCCTTTCCTCTAAGTTTGTTTTTTGGTATATCAATCCCAGATATACAATCAGCATGGTACAGCGAATAGTTTGAGCAAATGTGTTTTGAGACATGTGATACCAAAATATAGGTCAGCTGGAAACTTCTTTTCCTTGGCTCACGGCACTGCGTTTTATTGCAACTATTACCTCATGTAGCCCTGAAACTCAAGAGAATCTTTAACTGGGCATCTGGAATATCTCTTGTTAAATCAAGATTCCACAAGCAAATACTTACTTCTTCAAGATTCTTTTGGGACATCGCATTAGTAACCTGGATCAAGGATGGTCTTTTTGGTAGTGTTATAGTTTGAACTATGCCACGTTCGTGGGCATGGATGAATGCGACTGCAGATTCTGCAATCTACTTTCGTAAATATATTATTCATAGGTTTGTGATTATTCACTTTTATACAGCGATTACTTAAGGTCCACTAATTTGACTGGTTGAGAGGCATTCCAAGAGCTTCACTGTATGCGTCACTTCACTCGGTCAACAGTTACTACAGTGATTGTAGTGACATCATCAGTGGACTTTTCAGAAATATTACGTTTGGCATAAAATGTGAAAGCTTGTCAGTTGAAGATGAAATGAAAGAAGTGATGACAATTAGCTTCAGCACTCCCGCTGTGGGCTTGTGTGTGCCTCTGGCAAATCATAGCCGGGCCAATATTCAGTATATCCACTATAACCAGTGTTTCATTTATTTACTGTAATAAAATATTTCAATCTTCTTTAATATTCTAGAGAAAATAAGTTATATTTGTAATGGAATAAAATATGGATTTCTGAAAAGATATTCTTTCTTTGGAACCCTATTAATCTAAATAATTAAATAAATAAATACATATTGACGTTTTAATCACAGTATCTGAAAATACACTCGCTGGACTTTTTTTGATCATGTTGGACTTAACTGATTCTGTGCCGAGTGCACAGGCTTCTGTGTGGTGCAACAGAAATGCATTTTCTATTATTTTATCACAAGTTGCACGTGTTAAAATGCCTCTGATTTATCTGTTTTTTTTTCCAAAGTCTGCGAGTGAATTAATCTTGAAATCCACTCATTACACACTGTTACACAAGCCTCACAACACCAGATGTGTTAATTAATCTCGAAACAGACACCTTAGAAGGCATTTTTTAAGAAATTAGTTTGTATTGTTTAAATGCTGTGGTTGGTTTTTAAGTGAGAAAACTCGTGTAAGGAATCTTCTACATTTAACTACAGGTGAATAAAATGAATATATAAAATTTTCTGGTTGTCACAACGTTATATATTTTTAATTGTAACAAAGTCAGAAAAGATATAATATAAAATCGGGAAACTTAGTGGTTAGCACAGTCGCCTTTTCAAGGCCCGGGTTCGGTTCCTGACTCTGTGTGCCTGGATGTTCTCCCCGTGCTTGGTGGCTTTCCTCTGGGTACTCGGGTTTCCTCCCACAATCCAAAGACACGCAGATTAGGCTAATTGGCATTCCCAAATATCGATCGATTGGCACCGTGTCCTTGGTGTACCCCACCTCGTGTCCTGAGTTTCCTGGGATAGACTCCAGGTCTCCTGCAACCCTGTATACCTGATAATGTGGGGCTCTGGTGGGCACAGGCTCACTGAAACCGGGCAGCTGCAGAGAACTGATGAATCTTGATTTCTTCTGCTACATGCAGATGGTGGGGTCACAATTTGGCCTCAACATTAATCCAAGGACAGGCTGATTGGGGTGTAATAGTGTGGAAAATGTTTCCTTGGCACATTTTGGGCCAATTAAACCCACCCAAGTATTGTTCGAATGCCACAGCTTGTCTCATTATAGTTGCTGACCATGTGCAGCCCTTTGCAGCTTCCATTTTCCCATCATATAATGACTACTTCCAGCATCATAATGTGCCAAACTGGTTACATGGACATGACAATGCATCTAGTGTGCTTTAGTGTTCTTCCAAGTTACCCGAACTGATTTTAATAGAATATGTTTGCAAAATACGAGGGTGCCACCTCCAGGGTCGAGGATTCGTTTCCAACCCCAGGTCTGTGTGCATGTAGTTTGCCTGTCCTCGCCGGGCTTGATTGCTTTCCTACAGGGTGTACGCCGCCTCTTTCCTAGAGTCACATGGGCTAGACTCCAGGGCCATTCCCGTGAACACTCAGCACATGGAACGTACCGACATAACTGTGTTCTATTATTCTGCATAAGCAGAAGTCCTGGTTTGACGTGAACAAGCTGCAGTTTCCCTGCATTTCACTGCACGTTGTTGTGTATATGACAAATGAATTTTAGACATGAATGTAATGATGCATGCAGTGATGCAATTATATCAACATAATTGCAATCATCTTAAAGGGTTATTTCCAACACCCAGTAGGATCCATGTCACAAGCAATTGAGGATGTTCTCAGGGCAAAGGCGGACCTGTTCAGTATTAGTAAAGTGTTTTAATGAATTGTCTAGCGAGTGTATGTGGACACTTTCTAAAACCTGGCTTACCAGAAGTTCTCAATAGCTTAATCAGATTTGCATCCTGTCCTCCAATTATCAGTAAATGTTTGCAATAGAAATTCTCCCTTACTCGGGATTGCAGCTAATTTGTATCTGATTTCTCGACTTAATTCTCATTATTTGATCTCATTATTTGATCCAGGATCTGTGTGGAGCCTCTACGTGTGACACACTGGGCATGGCAGACGTTGGGACAATGTGCGACCCAAAGAGGAGCTGCTCAGTGATCGAGGACGATGGCTTGCCGTCTGCATTCACCACAGCTCACGAACTTGGTTAGTATACATGTACATGCCAAGCCACCACATTATTATAGTCTACGATGCCGAATTTGCTTTCATGGCTCATATCGATGGCACCGCTTGACGGTTTTATGGCAAATCTATTTAAACCTACTGAATATCCCAAGATACAACCAGCAAGATCCCTAAGGCTCTTTTTTGGGCTTTTGAGAAACAGCCGAGGTAAGGAGACGAGCCCTATTTTGAGTCGCTTGTTTCTCTCTGTTTTTGGTAAAGTAGGTTTACAAGGCCAGTGGAGTAAATAAAGGAGAGTTGCTAGAGGTGCTGAAGGTACTAGAGGCACGATTCACATTGCTGTGGTTAGATGGCTGACATAATAATAACCCAAGAGCAGCAGTTTTGGTGAATTTAAGTGCAAAAAAACAAAACAAAATCAGAACTGGTTTATTTGATACAGCTGGCACAGTGAAAGGAAGGAAAATTTCTCTTTTCTTCACAGGCCATGTATTCAACATGCCCCATGATAATGTGAAAGCATGTGAGGATGTATTTGGGAAGCTTCAGGACAATCACATGATGTCACCGACACTGATCCGGATAAACCGCACCAGCCCATGGTCGCCATGTAGTGCTGCTATTATCACAGACTTCCTGGACAGTGGACATGGTAAGTCAGAGAAGCATATGTTTTCTGTTTAAATGTACATGCGGAATGTTTTGCTGATTGTACTCTCATATGACTTTTCATGGTGGCTAAGGTCGAGATGCAAACCCTTTGTCCATCAGATTGTGAATTTCTCTATTGCTGATGGTGGTCTCAAACGTTTTTAACAGATACATCTTTATTGATCCTGAGAGACTTTGCAGAAAAAGAAAACATTCATAGCTTGTAAATAAGCCTATGATAGTAATAACACAAAACAAACGGAATCTATTATGTGGTTTGTCTTCAGTACTGAAGTTTCCCCCTGCCTTAAACTTCTTCGTTCATCTGTGCACATTGCTCTTGTCAATGGTGTCACATCTATAAACATTATGTAATGCAGTGGGAGACCAGCAACCATGACAGAGGATTCAAGAGTTGAGTTTAACAATGGCGCAAAGGCATGATGGATGGTGGAGACTAGTCGAGTCGAGTAGTACCTTTTTGTATGGAGGATGAGTTACTCTACCAAGCTGTACCAATTTTAATGACATGTGTCTGTTAACAAATATGTTATGCCCACTTTTGCTTTACTTCCAGTAAAACTGGTAAAGCACATCTTAATGAAATATGCATTAAAAGTGTTCCTTAATGCATATAGCATGTGTTCGGTGCTGCACATGCGTGCCATGCTAACCAAGGCAAACCACCACATCTGCCTCTGGAGAAACAGCAGTTGGTGTTCCACAAAGTCATTGCAATGTTTTACAGGCAGACATCCAGACCACTTGACTGAGATTAGACAGGCTTAAGAACACACAGACCAGTGTGGTCTGGCGGTCATTAGATTATAGGTAGAACAAGATCATGTTTTCCCAAGCAAGTGGAAACAGGAGTTTGGGTCGGATTTCACTCCCATAACACGTAACCTTGCGGGCTTCTGACGTCAGTTCGGAGCATTGAGAACAAAACCTGTGGGATAACAGCAGTAGATCTTCTCGAAAAAGTCATATATAAGGTACCCCAGAGGTTCTCTTGCATTTTTCCAGGCCAGAAATTTGATCCGCCCCCAGCTGGTACCAAGCAGCTCAGCTCTGCCCCGTTTTCATTAAAGAGAAAAATTCACCCGTTAATGCATTCATTCATTCATTCATTCATTCATTCATTATGCAGGTCAAGGTACCCTGCACACACTCTTTCATGCCAAAATAGAGTATATTTAGGATTTTGTTTATTAATTGTCATAGCAATTTGCCTTATACCCAGTAAAAAAAAAGACTGTCCCTTTTCATCTCAAACAACAATGTCCTGGCTGGTGTGGTGGTGCAATGTTTAGCAGTGTGGCTGGTTCAATCCTGAGCTCACTGCGTTCTTTTAAGTTACTTACATTTTCTCTTAAGTATTCGCGCATCTGCTTAAAAACACGCCAGTAGATCTAGCGGCTATGCTACAGTAAGTTGTCCATAGGTGTGAATTAAAATGCATGCTGTCTCATACATCAGGCTCTAAATCCACCATCCATTATTCTCACTGAGATATAACAGCTACTGAAAATAAATAAGTGGATAAAACATGCCTTTGTGCAAAGACGTTAATGACAGCATGTGGCGATGCAAAAAGGGTTCAGAAGTTGTTACAACTCTGTTGTTAAGTGTGGTTGCTCACTCTGATCTTAAAAACTCGGGTCTATTCTGTGACATTTTGGCAATTATATTAATTGCATGATTAGATTTTTTTTTATTACATATGATACATATAATATGTAGCACTGTGTTGACACTGTATTGTATCAGTGAAATACCCTTGCGTGTGTAGGACATTTGGATCAGTGTGTGCGCATGTTTAATCTCCATCAGGAGACAGACACAATGTCAGACAATGTCTCTAAAACATTTATATGTCACTGCGGAGAGACAGAGCACACACACGCACGCACACATACGCACACGCGCACACACACGCCATATCCAACTGTAGAAGAGGAAAAAACAAACAGTGGTGAAGTGTTTGTCTGCTTTACTGATTAGACAGTTTATAGTTGGGTCTCCCAGAGACAAATACAATCTCCGAGTTCATCATTTAAATAAACACATACAGATGTGACGAATGTTTAACGATGCAAGTCAAACAAATCCTGAAATTATAAGACATTTAGTCAAATAATATCAGTGGCATTAATGAACAATGCCTGGTATGATAAAAAAAAAATGACTAGGATGTTTATTTTAATAAAGCTGTTCATTATTCCATTAAACGGTTATAGGACGAAATAAACTTTCAATTTCAAACAGAATGATTTGCCCTGTACAGGAATACATCACAGCATAGATAAATTTCCCAGAGATGACACAAAATGTTTCCTTTAATCCTGCAGGTGATTGCTTATTGGATCAGCCTGAGAAACCATTGGCACTAACGGATGTTCTCCCTGGAGCATCGTATGGCCTAGAGAGGCAGTGTGAGCTGTCATTTGGTGCTGGTTCGAAGCCTTGCCCTCTCATGCAGGCACCCTGTCAGCGTCTGTGGTGCACAGGCAAGACGCGCGGCCAGCCTGTCTGTCAGACACGCCACTTCCCCTGGGCAGATGGCACGGATTGTGGAGAGGGCTTGGTGTGCATGCGCGGGGTCTGCATAGAGAAGTACGAGGTCACCAGGCCGAAGGTGAGTTAAATGACAAAAAAAACATGCAGACATACTGGATAAACACATTAATTTATTAAATACTTTGCATAACCACCCTAATGCATTGTATATCAGTAAATTACACAGTAAGGTAAGGTATACCACCCATAAAAACGGTAAATCTCTCAGTAAGGTCACTGTGAGCCACCAGATCAGCTTAAATACACCTTATTATAGATTCTGCACGTCTCTGGAACTCATCATCATACTGCTGATAGATATTCCATGTATTCCACGTATATGTTTTGATGATGATGGTGTACAGTACAAACAGGACCGAAGTCTTCAACATTTACATTTAGGCATTTGGCAGACATCCTTATCCAGAGCGACTTACATTTTTATCTCATTATACATTTGAGAAGTTGAGGGTTAAGGGCCTTTGTCAAGGGCCCAACTTGGTCTTGGACTTTGAACCTAGGACCTTCTGAACCCGTAGTCCAACGCCTGAACCACTGAGCTTAACCCTGAACCCAGCAAAATGGTGCCCACGGCATGAGAGCCGTTGTATAAATAAGCACATGGGTTAGTATGATTGACGGTTTTTGAATGAATGGTACCAAATACAGGCAATATTTCTTTTTGGTAGACCAGTGACATTGATGGGAGTTATCTGGCCTTTGTCAAGGTATTGAAGAGACAAGGATGTAGGTGCAAGCTTCTCTTTAATAAATATTGTGAAATTAACAGTTTTTGGGTTTGAAGCTGTAACCTTTTGATCAGTGATCCAATGCTACATTTTATGGGAAAAAGTTTACAGAAAACTGACCATCAAACCATATACTATATACTTTTTTTAACATCTCGTTCCATATTTAGTCCTGGCTAACCCAGACTTATCTTTAAAAAAGAATCCATATATAAAGGTTTAATCCCTTTTTGGTGTTATAATGACACTCACTCCTGTTGGAAAGCTTTCCACAATATTTTGGAGCATTGCTGTAGGGATATTATCTACTTCAGCCGAAAGAGCACTAGTGAGGGCAAGCACTAAAGTCAGTGAGAAGGCCTGGAGCATCATTGGTGTTTCAGTTCATTCTAAAGGTGTTCAGCGGGGTTGAGGTCAGGGCTCTGTGGGGGCCAATCAAGTTCCTCTACTCCAAATGTCGCAAAGTGTCTTTTTTATGCAGCTTGAATTGTGCCAAGAGCTAAATATCATGCTGGAATACATTTAGACCTCCAAGTTCAACTAAAGGAAAATTGTAATACTGTAGTTCATAACAACATTCTATACAATTGTGTGTTTACTGTAATATACTGTATGTTCTTGTATTTGTCAGAAAGGCTGCATTGTGTAGTTTTAATTCTGATGCCACATCTTGTTTTGCTGTAGGGAAATGTACTGTACACTCCAAAAACATTTCTTTTTGCATATGTTAAATATATGTTTCTTATTAGTTTTACGTGTATGGCGCAAAGCAACGAGCATCTTATCTTATCTTACTCTAGTAACCTGACAGTTTGACAAACTCTCTCTCTCTCTAGGTGGATGGAAAGTGGGGTAAGTGGGGGACATTCGGGGTTTGCTCCAGGACATGTGGTGGTGGAGTCCAGCTGGCAAAGAGAGAATGCAACAATCCAGTGCCAGACAACGGGGGCAAATACTGCCAAGGAGTGAGGGTCAAGTACCGATCCTGCAACCTTGCACCATGCCCAGATACTGGTAAGAACATTTTAATGCACCTCAACCAGCTTCAAAATAATCTGCTAAATGTTTTTAATAGAAGGCTTTCTATGCCATTTTTGAGACAAGACATTAAATATAAATTTGATGTATTAAAAATATCATTAGTTTGGTTTTAGTTTTTTTTAGTTTTCTTGCTTGTTTCATTTTGTTTTTTGGAAGACCGTTTGAGCATCTTTTTTCGTTCTTGTTTTTCTCACAGAAAAGAGTTATAGAGAGGAGCAGTGTGAGGCGTTCAATGGCTTCAGTCTGAATACTAACCGTCTCACTGCATCTGTCGTGTGGGTCCCTAAATACTCGGGTGTCTCTGCTAAAGACCAGTGTAAGCTCATATGCAGGGCCAATGGAACAGGCTACTTCTATGTCCTCGCTCCTAAGGTGAGAAATGTAGGCTTATACAGTACAGACCAAAAGTTTGGACACACTTTCTCATTCAAGTGAAGAAAAAAACGAGTGGCCATCATAACTTTAAGAAATGAAGGTCAGTCAGTCCGAAAAATTGGGAAAACTTTGAAAGTGTCCCCAAGTGCAGTCACAAAAACCATCAAGCGCTACAAAGAAACTGGCTCACATGCGGACCGGCCCAGGAAAGGAAGACCAAGAGTCACCTCTGCTGCGGAGGATAAGTTCATCCGAGTCACCAGCCTCAGAACTCGCAGGTTAACAGCAGCTCAGATTAGAGAGCAGGTCAATGCCACACAGAGTTCTAGCAGCAGACACATCTCTAGAACAACTGTTAAGAGGAGACTGTGTGAATCAGGCCTTCATGGTAGAATATCTGCTAGGAAACCACTGCTAAGGACAGGCAACAAGCAGAAGAGACGCGTTTGGGCTAAAGAACACAATAAAGATCACAATAAAGAAAACTCTTTGAATGAGAAGGTGTGTCCAAACTTTTGGTCTGTACTGTACATCATTTAAACTTTTACCCATTAATTTTAATGGTCAAGTCAGGAGGCCTAATATAGATCAAGAACAAAAAAACAACACACAGCTATGAACCTTTCAAATGATAAATGATTCCTTTATGTGTTTTGAATTTTTTTTCTGGATTATACATATACACCATAGAGCTATAGATATTTTTATAAGAAAGCATTAAAATGAATAATACAGGAATGTAACTAGTGACAAGGGAATGTTGTCAAGGTTCTGACCATCCCATGATCATCCTTAGTTTCTCATAGCTGTCATGGCCCATGGAGAAAAAAAGAATTATGGAAGAGATAGTAAGGGACAAGGGGTTAATCTGGGGTGAGATACAGAGGTGTGGCATGAGCGTTCACAGAATCGTGACGCATTTCAGGACTAGGCACTCGCTCACACGGAGTTACCACTGATATAGCATCATGAAACATTTGCATACCTACTGTGAAAGAGATAGCGTGCGGGACAATGGACAATTCTGCACTCTAATAAGAATATAGAACATAAGTAATTAACTGAAATAAAAGGCATGTTCCTTGGTGATTTGGCAAGGAATAAATAAATAATTTAACAGGCAACAAGTCATCGAAAGAATGTTAAACTTGAGGTAGATGACCAATTCAGTTGGCAAATTTTAGATGTCAGTCTTTTTGCAAACTTTTCTCCTGTCCTTTGCAGGTTGTGGATGGGACGCCATGTTCTCCTGACTCTTCGGGAGTCTGTGTTCAGGGCAAATGTAGCAAGGCAGGCTGTGACAGTAAACTCGGCTCCAGCAAGAAATTTGACAAGTGTGGTGTCTGTGGCGGAGATAATAAGTCCTGCAAGAAGATTTCTGGCCTCTTCACAAAACCCATGTAAGTAGGAAGTTCATGTAAATTTACAGTTGCTGTCTTCATTCCAGTCATGCTAGCTGATATCACCTGAAAGTCACACGTGCCATTATAGGTGAAGAAAAAAAAATTGCTCATTCTGGTGCTCAATCCCTATGTAAACATTAATCCTCATTCTCCCAGTGACAATTTGAGTCATGGAATATGCTTGTGAAAAAAAAAAAAAAATTTGATGGTACTATATAACCTGGTCATTCACTAAATTCAGGTCGTCAACTGACTTCATTTTATTGCCACATGATGTTGTTGATCCTAGACCTAACCAACTGAAGCAACTCAGATCATAACCCTGCCTCTAGATGCATATACAGTGGGAACTATGCATGATGTGTGCATCGCTTCATGCATTTCCTTTCTTACCCTTACATGACACCATCGGTCTGGAACGGGGTCGATCAAAACTCATAAGACTCATTAGATTAACCTTTTTCTAATGCTCCAAAGTCCAATCTTTACACTCCCTTGCAATTTGTATTAGCCTCACTATGGCCAGACAGCTGTTTAGTGCGATGGAAATTCTCTCACTTTTCCTATTAAACAGTGCTGTGACTTTTACTGTAAATTGTTTGTGATGAAACCTCACCAAACGTTTATGTGATCTCCGATCATGATCATCTCATCCATGAAGACAAAGGACATTCTTTCTTAAAGACTTAAAAGTTTGCACTAAGGTTTAGTATAAATTGTGTAAAGTCAGTAGTTGTGTAATGCTTTAAAGACTGGGCAGTAGGTAGTAAGTTGTAAGTGTAGTGAGGAGTAAATTACCAAAATTGTAGACATGGGTATTCAGACCACTAGTAGTCCGCTGTTGTAATCATGAAATGTCACAATAAAATCTGGGTTTTTATGGATGTAAATGCAATCAAAAAAAGGAAGAGGCCAATTAAACTAAATTTAATACTTAAATATAACATAATTAATCATTCATTTATGCTAAAATCTATTTATGTTTTTTTGTTTCTTTACCAGGGACATTACTTACCTTGAGGGGATTTTTTTTAAATCAATGTAATTATGAAATACACTTACTTACAGTACCCTACCTGTCTGACCCCCAAAAATATTCACCCATATCAAGCAAAGAAATCGTTGAAATGACTGGAATTGGATTTAGAACTTTTAAGACATTATTAATATCTGTAAGGATAGTACTATCTAACCATAAACTTTATGAAACAAATGAGCTGTTAGAGATCACTTAAAACACCTGGTGAATCTGCATAACAAAATAAATCAGTACTTGATATCAGAGGTATGTTTAATAGTGCAAGTAAGAGCATTTCCACATTTACATAATGCACAGTGAGGCTAACTTTCAGGAGCCCACATTAAGTTTTTTGTTTCTATCTGAAAACTGGTCCATCATGTAATATATTGCTTACTTTACAAGCATGCCAAAATATTCTGCAATGTCAATTATTTATCAATGTGAAATATAGGGAGTAGTTAGTTTTGAGTTTTGTGCATCGAAACATATCAAAAGGCTGCACAAGATTTGTATCACAGAAAAGTTGATTAATTTAAGTAATTCAATTAATTATATACATACAGTATAGACAGTATATATTTCACACAAGTGTTTATTTCTTTTAATGTTGATGATTATGGCTTATGGCTAATGAAAAAAATCTGAATCTCAGAATATGAAAAAGTTCAATATTGGAGACTCATGGTGTCAAATTCGAGCCAGCTAATGAACTCAAATCACCCAAAGGTTTCCTGAGCCTTTAAATGGTGTCTCAGTCTGGTTCAGTAGGCTACACAATCATGGAGAAGACTGCTGACTTGACTGACTGTTCACAGAGTGCAGTATCTAAGCACATTAATGGAAAGTTGAATGGAAGGAATGTGGCAGGAATAGGTGCACAAGCAACAGGAATAACCTCAGCCTTGAGAGGACTGTGAAATAAAGTCCATTTAAGAATTTGGGGGGAGATTTATATGTATCGGGCACATGGGCTACAACTGTCACATTCCTTGTGTCAGGCCAGTCTTGAACCAGAGACAACGTCAGAGGCAACTTACCTGGGCTAAGGACAAAAAGGACTGGGCTGTTGCTCAGTTGGCCAAAGTCCACTGTGTTTTCAAGGTCAGGTCTGTGTTTTGAAGGTCAGGATCATGGTCTGCGCAGCTATCTACTAGGAAGTTTTAGAGCACTTCTTGCTTCCCTCTCCTGACCAGCTTTATATAGATGCTCATTTCATTTTCCAGCAGGACTTGGGACCTGCCCACACTGCCAAATGTAATAGCACCTGGTTTCAGGACCGTGGTATAGCTGTGCTTGATTAGGTATACCACATAGAAAGTTTTTGGGGTATTGTGAAGAGGAAATAAACATTTGAAATATATTAACCCATGTCTAATGAAGCTACATAATACGAGTTTCATTTTTTTATTGAATTACTGAAACGAAATCAAATTTATAATGATATTCTAATTTTTTGTGACACAGCTGTACATATACAGTGGAAGCTTGGATTACGAGCATAATTCGTTCCGGAAGTGGGCTCATATTCCAAAACACTCTTAAACCAAATCAAACCTTCCCATAAGAAATAATGAAATCTCAAATAATTCGTTTCACAGCCCAAAAAAATAAATACAGAAAAATAAAAAATAAAGTAAAAATAAAACAAATTAACCTGCACTTTACCTTTAAAAAAAGTTTAAATAAATCCCAACAGATAAGTGTTTCCATTTGTGTGTGCAGGCACCGTGTATTTGTGTGCGTGCGTGTGTGTGTGTGTGTGTGTGTGTGTGTGGAATTAGCCCTTTCCCTCGCCTCGTCTTACACAGTAAAACTCCTCCTCCCTCCCCCCACCTCGCTTTTTAAGTTTCACAACAAACACACACAACGGAAACACTGTTTTAACGGGAAAAAATAATTCTTTCTAATGACACTCGCGTGAGCGCAGACTAACAGAATCACTGCTGTAAAGTAAAAAAACAAACAAAAACAAATGAACCAGCACCCTACCTTTGAAAAGATTCGTTACAGTGCAGAGTTTCTTTGTAGAGCAGAGTGTGTGTGTCTGTGAAGCCGGGGAGGGGGGCGTGTAAAGGTGAGAGAGAATGTGTGTGTGTGTGTGTGTGTGTGTGTGTGTGTGTGTGTGTGTGTGTGTGTGTGTGTTGGTGTCAAAAAACTTGGCACTCGTAAAACCAAGACATGCTCGTTTTTTCAAGTCAAAGTTTATTAAAAATCTTTGCTCATCTTGCGGAACACTCGTAAACCGAGGTTCCACTGTACTACCATATAGCAACCATAGCAATGATAATCTTAATGCAAAGTAGATTGCACACACTCTTATCTCCTTCAGTATTTTTTCTTTAATTCTATTATTGACAAGTGTACATTAATATTAAATACACATTGTACATTAATACTAAATACCAAACTAAGACCCAAACTATGAAAGAACATGTATGACATTAGGTAGTAAACAAAAAGTGTTAAACAACCAATAATATGTTTTATATTATGGATTGTCCAAAGTAGATACAGCTTTGATATCAGCTTGGCACACACTTGGCATTCTCTCATCTGATTCACAAGGTAGTCATCTGGAATGGTTTTCAATTCATAGGTGTGCCTTGTCAAGTGTTACATTGTGTCATTTCCTGCTTTGTTGATGTGCGTTAGACCATCAATTTTCTTTTGCAGAGGAATGGTCTGTGCAGAGTCAATAGCTCTATTATTGGTACTACAACTACTGTACAATTCCAGCTTATGGCAAAGTAAATAGAAAAGACAGTCCATAATTACTTCAAGAAATGTAAATGAGTCAATCCGAAAAATCTCAAGAACCTTCAGTGTATCCGCAAGTGCAGTTGCCAAAACCATCAAACCCTTTGATGAAACTGGCTTTCATGAGGACTGTCTAGGAAATGAAGGCCAAGAGCTACCTCCGTTGCAGAGAATAATTTTGTTAGAATAACCAGCCTCAGAAACCACTAATTTATAGCACCACAGATTAGATCCCACATAAATGCTTCTCCCAGTTCAATATTTCAACATCCACTGTTGAGAGGAGACTGTGTGCGTCTCCTGTCGAAGAAACCATTACTTTGGGAGAACAAGTAGAAGAGACTTGCCTGGGCCAAGAAACACAAGGAATGAATATTAGATATGTGGAAAACTGTCCTTTGGTCTGATGAGTCCAAATTTGAATTCCTGAATGTGTGATTCCCACTGTGAAGCAAGGAGGAAGAGGTGTGATGGTGTGGGTATCCTTTGCTAGTGACACTGTTGGTAACTTGAAAATTGAGGGCACATTTAACCCCTCAATGGCTACCACAGCATTTTGCAGCAATATGCCATCCCATAAGGTTTGCACTTTGTAGGACCATCATTTGTTTTCTATCAAGGCAGTGACCCCAAGCACCTCTCTATGTTATGGAAAAGATATTTGTCCAAGAAGGAGAATGATTGACTGCTGCATCAGATGACGTGGCTTCCACAATTTCCTGACCTAAATCCAGTTGTGATGGTTTAGGATGAGTTGGACTGCAGAATGAAGGAAAAGAAGCCAAGAAGTACTTAACACCTCTGGGAACTTCTTCAAGATTGTTGGAAAACCATTCCAGGTGACTACCTCATGAGACTGAGAGAATGCCAAGAGTGCTAAGCAAAGCTTTCATACAAGCAAAAGGTGGTTACTCCGAAGAATCGGAAAACCTATAAAACATATTCTGGGTTATTTAACACATTTTGTTGACTACATAATTCTAGAATTTTAATGCCTTAATGTATTAAGCATTCCAGTATTAATATACAATGTTGAAAACAGTAAAAACCAATTGAATAAGAAGGTGACTTCTTATTCAATTCACTTTTGGCAGGTAATTTGCTATTGACTGGCATTGTTGGTGCAACCATGCTGTGAATATCATCTAATATGGAAGCTATAGATTCACTTGAGTATGAAAACTTTAACCTTATTTTCTTTCACCTTTTTCCCTTAGTCATGGCTACAACTTTGTTGTCACACTTCCAGTGGGTGCATCCAACATTGATGTCCGCCAGCGTGGCTATAAAGGAATGGTAAATGATGATAACTACCTGGCTGTCAAAAACAGCAGAGGGGAATACCTTCTTAATGGCAACTATATAGTGTCAGCAGTGGAGCGGGACATCTTAGTGCGGGGCAGCCTCTTGCGCTACAGTGGCACCAGCGGGCAATCAGAGACACTGCAGGCTGTAAGGCCACTGGGGGAAGCTCTGACAGTGGAGGTGCTGTCTGTAGGGCACTTGACACCTCCACGCATTCGTTATTCCTTTTATATCAAACGGGAAACCAAGGACGACAAGGTGTCAAAGAAAGAAGGCAGGACTCTGGCCGAAAACAGCGTTCTTGTTGAGGAGGGAGGGCTTGGAAAAGAATCCAATCCACTGAACAAAAAGATTCCAACTTCATACATCAAAGAGGCGCCACCTCCTGGCAAGTGGGTAACCACTAGCTGGGAGGAATGCTCAGTGACCTGTGGGAACGGTCTCCAGAGGAGATTGGTACAGTGCGTAGTAGTAGACGGCAGTCCTGGGACAGACTGTGATCTAGCCAAAAGGCCAAGTGCATTGCGAGCTTGTGGTGACCCATGCCCAGTATGGCATATAGGTGAGTGGTCGTCATGTTCCAAGACCTGTGGCAAAGGCTTCAAACGGCGTCAACTCCGCTGTCAAACCGCGACGGGTATGATGCTACCCAGGGAACACTGTGCGAGCATGAAGAAGCCACAGGAGCTTGACTTTTGTTCATTAAAACCATGCTAATGACTCCTTTTCCCACAGTACTTCACATTCCTTGTTAACGTCTT
This sequence comes from Clarias magur, assembly GCA_013621035.1. Taxonomy (NCBI): domain Eukaryota; kingdom Metazoa; phylum Chordata; class Actinopteri; order Siluriformes; family Clariidae; genus Clarias; species Clarias magur. The sequence goes on along the minus strand of QNUK01000469.1, from coordinate 346,371 downwards.
TCACAGACTTTCATGGACCTGTTAAATGCTATACTAAAACGAAGAACAGTTAAAAGTTAAACGATCCGGAACTTTATTTGTTCTGGTGCATCTTTATTTTTGTTTGTTTGTTTGTTTGTTTTTTATTTGTTTTGCCTGCCAATGGGAAGTTATATGAAGAAGAAGTAGTAGAAGAGGAAAAAGAAGAAGGAAAATATGTGATAAAATAGAGAAAAGCAATGCCTTGTAAAGCAATATTGTCATGTAGGCTAACTTAAATGCTGATCATCTTTTAGGCTAAAAGGGAAAAACTCAACAGAGTTTAAAAAAAAAAAAAAAAAAACGTACAGTAGCACAGAATTTGCCCTCGAACTGCATGTCCTCCTTAAACCCATTTTGTTTTAATGCTTCCCAAGGGACTGGGGTCAAGTTTAATATAGTTATAATATGGTTTAATGCCTTAGTCATTTACCATAATCCTTAATCCTTAATATCGTTTACTTGAATATTCCTGGCATAATTAGCATCGAGCATACCAGAGTGTTGGAGCAGCAGGGATTTCTCAATTTGCTCCAAGCCCTTATTTTGTCGGAGAAAAGTTCCGTCAATGTGTGGTTATTTCTTGGTGACTAGACCTTTCGTAGCTTTTAAAACAAAATACAGAATGACCACATATACAGTACCAGATATCACACGGGCATATGAGTAAAAGGATTTCAACTGAGTCAATCATGTTTTATTAGCATATACATTTTTTTCACATGAACTTCAACAGTAGGACAATCCTTTATGTAAAGTTCATGTAAATCAAGTTAACCCCTAAAATTCATCCACCGTTCATTCTGCCAACTGTGCCTTCAAGACAGGTTCTTTATCTCAATTAGTCAACCAACATCTCCTTTGTTCTTTACTTTTAACCTCTCTTTCCAGTGAGACAGAAGTACAGCTGCTATAGTCAAGCCCTGTCTGGTACAGTAACTAAGTTATTATTTTTATTATTATTATAGCCATGTGTTTTGATGGCTTATGCCACAAGGCACGGTTTTGTGCCAGATACCAACCTGGCAAACTGTCTTTTGTACACAGTGTAAATTCATGTAATGCATAATACAATAAATAGACACATGTGAGGTTTTTTGGAGTGGCCATATCGTCCATCTAAAAGATGGTTCCTATATGACTTGGAATGTTTTATCCATTTTCTTTTCTTTTGCACTTTAGTACAGCAAAAGAGATCAATGTCCTGCATGGGCTGCCTTTGTATACCATGTATACATCCATCTAGCTGTGCACAAATAAATCCTGTAAATACCTTTCTATTTTATGTATTTTTTTACGCTGCCATTTTGAATTGTCATGACTTCAAGGTATTTATTCCAAATAAAACACATACTAACGAGACGCTTTATCAATCAGCATCCTGTGTGTTTCCTTGTCTTGGTGAAGCATACTTTATTACTTACAGTGAGCTTATAACCCGAAGCTAATACTGGGTGATGAGCCTCTGGCTTAACATCTTTACACAATTGTATAAGAAAAAAAATTGGAGGCTTTTCCTGCACCGTGAACAATAGATTATACGCCACGTACTGGAAAAACTCACATCATGACAAGGTTTCCTGTGTGGGACACATTCGGCTTTCTTAGTACCATTTTCCATTTAGCTTTCTTCAGCATTCCCATGAATCAGGAACTGAGACTGTTCAAAGGCTACTAAGGAAAGAGGAAAGGAGGGAGTGATGAAAAGCAAGAGAAAGATTACGTGGACCAAATTTCAAACCATAGATTGGAGCAGCTCTTTGCTCACTGACCATATAAGGCAATGGGGCTTCGTTACAATATATCTAGCCATTGGGGGAGAAAAACAGTGTCTGTTCAGGGCCTGAACATTATGTGTAGTGAGTTGGATTGGAAGTATTACATCAACCATAAAGCACTGCCATGTCAGTGCCAAAAATGTTTTATATCAGCAGACTCATTTAAAGTGGATTAAAATAGCAAAAAGAACAGCTTGAACAGATGCTGGATTTCATTCTTTCAACCATATCTGAAAATTTATTTTCTTTGCACACATTACATTACTTTCTCTGGGCTTTTCTTCCTAAACCTTACATTAATCTTTCCTTGTGTTAAAGGTTTAAATGTTGTTATAAGTTCTAGGATTACATAACAGAACAAACATCACGCTAGTTGAAATACAGATGTTCTGTGAGCCATTCACTCATCTTCACCGCTTTAATCTTGTCATGGTCAAGGTTGATCAAGGGTCAATCCCAAGAACACTGGGTGTAAGGCAGAAGCACACTCTGAATGGAATATCACCTGAAAATAACCAGTCTTTGCTTTAGGGAGTTGGAAGGAAACTGGAAAACCCAAAGGAAGCCACAGATGTGGGTCAACATTCAGCACACAACTCAACCAAAGTTCATTATCAAACTAGCTGTGAGTCAGCAATGTTTCCCACCACACTGCCCCCTCTATGAACAATTCCAACAGGAATCTTCAAACCGTAAAACAATTATGAAATAGAATCTCCCCCCATCCGGTAAACATAGTTTCACAGCTGCATCTAGCTTTAGAAGCTACATTTAATAGGGACAATGCCGCTGACTAAGAGCTACAAGCCAGGTAAGTCATTTATATTAATGTTCCCGTCTCGTCAATGGGCTCCCTTGGGAAGATGAAGTATAGGTGCGGTGGTGCTATTAGCCCATTCTTTGCGCCACTTATTACTCATAACATCCTTTTTTTCATGACATGCCATGTTACTCATATCCGCAGATGATGGGAAATGATGGAAAAGGCAAATCTGCCAGGGATGACAGGATGGGAGAGGGGGGAGTATTGTGTAGGTGAAGGAGAGTCACAGTAGTGGAAGAAGAGGAAATACAAGCCCACTTGACCTGGTTTGTGCTGTTTTTCCTTTTGACACATCATCTTCATCCATACACCAATCAGCCAAAACATTCACACATTAACACCGGTTATCACTTACAGTACATACCTGTAAACTGGCGACGTGATCCTTGGCACCTAGGTCTCATTTATGCCCATGGGGACCAAAAGCCACCCAGTCTGGACCCATCCCACAGAAGATTGCTGAAAACAACAATGCTAGTCACAATGGACTGTCACAATGCTGGCACAGGGCCAGGCAGGCAAAGATCCCAAAGCCTGTCCTCCAGAGTCCCCAGTCTGATCAAGCACCATGGGATATGCTGGACAAATAAGACCAATCCACGAATACAGCATACAAATGATTCAACCACAATGTCCTGGTGGCAAACACCACAGCACCCCACCAGAGATCTTATAGAGCAGGGGTGGCCAAGTTCGGTCCTAGAGAGCCGCAATCCTGCAGAGTTCAGCCCCAACCCTAATCAAACACAGCTGAACAAGCTAATCAAGGTCTTGAGGACTACTAAGGCTACTGGCAGGAGAGTTTTTTTTTTCAGGGCTGGAGCTGAACTCTGCAGGATTGCGGCTCTCTAGGACCGAACTTGGCCACCCCTGTTATAGAGTCATGTCCCAAGGGTGGTACAAGCAGAACCTACACAATTGATTTAACCATTAATTAAGTTTTCCTATACAATGGACTGGACAGGGCACACATACTTATTCACACACTACAGGCAAATTTGGAATGCCAATAAGGCTAATCTGCATGTCTTGGGAATGTGGGAGGAAACCGGAGTACCTGGAGGTAGCAGCCCACCAAAGATGGGTAGAACATGCAAACTCAACAAATGTTCCAAGGTGGTAATCCAACCCTCAACCGTGGAGGTACGAGGCCAAAATGCTAACCACTATGGCACTGTGACACCAACTTACACAATATTGGGCATAATCTTTTGTACTGTAATGTTATGGCGATTCGGAGAATATCTTGTCACCCTCCTCAATGTTACAGTTTACAGTCTGGAGTAAGGAGAACAAAGAAGAACCACTACAAGTACAAATTGGTTAACAATTACATTGCCGTATACTCATTTTAGTTTGGTGGTCCTGAAGAGAGAGGATTTCCCAACTTGTCTACGTCACACCACAAATTATTCATCTGTTGCCAATATAAGCTCCTGCCACTGGAACATTCAGTAATCAAACCGTATTGTGTGCTTTTATGATGGTTTATAATTCCAAGTTTATGAAGCTTTACCTGGAGGGAAAATGTAGAAAAATAAACTCAATAGCAAATGGGGAAATATCCCATCCAATAAAGAAACCTCAACACAAACCGAAGCAATTCAACAGGCACCAGAAGGTCCAGCTTGGCTTCTCTGGTTGTCTTGTACTCTGTTCTTGGGATTTCCAGCGTCGTTGTTTTTTTTTCCCCTTGGCTTCAAAAAACATCGCTGACCTGCAGGAAAATCCTTCGGCACAGAGTCACAACCTCACTTTGAATGATCACATGTGTGGGGTCCACAGGCAAAGGAAAACAACATAAAACCAGAAATGGAGTTGTGTACCATACAGTTCATAACGCCCCTGGTTTCTCTGGTTATGAATTGTTGTGCAAAACAATTAGATATGAAAGCCTCAGAAGGGAAACTACGGAAATTACAATAAATACAGTGAGTTGTAAGTTGAATTGTTTCAAAGTTATATTTGATTACTATATTGCTTATGCATCTGTGCATACACTGTGCCTACATGGCCATGCTGAAAATCGTAGTAGGAATACTACAACTTCAACAGTGTTTTTCATTTACCAGGCATGGTTTCAATGAGCTACTTGGTTCACGGCTGACTAGTGCTATAATTATTTTCTGTTCTGCGAGTGTTTATGACCACGGCTTACGCCGAGGATGTGTTTAGGAAAAGTACACTCCATTTACAATCGGTTTGTTGCATGGTTTTTGTAATTTTGGTTCTGCTTTGTGTATTACCATAATAACACGTTAGCACTGGTAATTTATTAAATGAAGCAGTTATAACAATTCATCATGGAGTCTCTAGAATCATAAACCTGTGTTATTAGCCCTAGGTTTGGTTTCACACAAATACTTTGTGGTTTAATAAAGTATATAAAACTTGTGCAGTGTTTCGCAAGATGCTAAAAATCATGAAAGGAAATGTAGGATTTTTTAAATTGATAATTTTCTGTTTCTATATTACCAGTACTAGTACAAAAGTAGGACAGGTCAGATTTCCTGTTAATGTAAATTTTGGTCATTGGACTAACCGGGAAGTGGCAACTCCTACATTGTGGGATATGACTGTCGGACTTTCCAGTGCATTTGAACGAGTTGAAAAGTTTTTTTTATTATTATTATTATTTCTTTCATGTGGGATAAAATAGGATTTTGAAAGGAACTTTGGTAGTTTAATTTGGCACCATAAAACCTTACTACGTAAAAACAGGCAGTAACCTTCTGCTTTTATTTTGCCAACTGAGGATTTATACTGGATACTACAGTATGTAACATTTTACATTAAACTTTAAGTATATGTGAATAGGAGAATCCAATACGATCCTGCATTTTACAATTCAAGATGTCCGTAAAGTAATAGTAAGGTCTCACACACAGTCGTGGCCAAAAGTGAAATTAAATAATTTAATGACATTTCACATTTTTTAAATAATCATAATCATTGATATACAGTACAACAATCAATATTTTGTATGAAGTCACTTATTCTTCAAAATCTGCTGGATACGGCTGAGCGTACAGTCTAAAAGTATGTCTACAGTACTCACTCTGTGTCAATCGCTCAATCCGTGCCTGCTTGAACGCTTCCTGAAGATCATGTACAGAAATTTGACATAGAAATTCATAATTCACTTGAGAAGTCTTTAGTTCGATTAAATCTTTCTCCAGAGCTGGACACCATCCGTTAACTAAAGCGGCTGATTATAATTAGCACAACTCTTCAGCCAGATAACTAAGAGAACTAATTAGTGACATCACCCGTTCAGCACCTCTACATGTCATATGTTGCCTTAATCATTTCGGCCACTCTTGTATATAACAAGATAACAGAGAACGGACAGACTTCCAGTTCACTTCTGATCATTTTTATTTTCTAGGTAATTCACAAAAAGAACATTTTGTCAAACAACAGCAAATCTAACAACATGGCTTATTGCGAGCAGTTACTTTCCATTAACAACAGCATGTTCTGTGCTTTTTCAGACTTTCAGTTGTAGTGTAGTGTGTGGTATCCATAACACCACCATGATGACATCATGTGTCACGGTCATGCTCGATAAGTGTGTGAGCTTCTTGTGCATGTCATGCTTTAAAAAAAATAAAATAAAAAATTTTAAGGCATGTTTCCTAAAAAAAAAAATCATCTTTTTTTTTTTTTTTTTGTCTTTACATTATACAAAGATTACATTAGGAACAGTCTTTTGCAGTGTTCATTAAAGGTACATTAAAATGACAAAACACAAACATGCCAAGTTTCCCTGCTTCACCAACGGAGATAGCTAAAGTAAGCCAGGATTAAATCAGAGATTTTCTGTTCTTCGTGTTCCCGGCACTTTTATCATAAACAATGTTGTCTTACAGTCCTAAATCCAGTTTATTCACTTAATCTGCTTTGGAAAAAAAAAAAAAAAGAAAAGTTTCATACAGAAAACTTAGTGCCATGTAGGTCAGGGAAAGAATGAGCATGATGTTACTCTTAAACAAGACCACAGAGAAAATGGGGTAAGAGGGGAAAGGCCTGTGAAATTGGTCAGTGTCAACAGAATAAAACAAGTTTATTCTGTAAAGAGCCATTGGGAGAGATAGAGACAGAAAGAGAGAGAGAGAGAGAGAGAGAGAGAGAGAGAGAGAGAGAGAGAGAGAGAGAGAGAGGAAATGCACTGAGTTTGTGTGCATGTGTGTGATAATCAGAGCCTCTCAGATCTCAGAGTTGAGAGAATGTTGGACAAGAATAGAAGATGGCCTGAGAGTGTGCATGAGAGAGAATGAGAGAGGAGAAAGGGCAAGAAAAAAAAGGATTGAGCAAGTAAGAGAGAGAGAGAGAGAGAGAGAGAGATTTGTTTGCCTTGTGCCTATTAAAACATTTAAAGAGACGACAGTAGTATTGCTGTGGAACTGTGTATATGGTAGACTGAAGGCTTGCCATATTTGGAAGTTATAGTGATAGTCATTTGCTGTGTGTTTCAGTGCTATGTCATCTGGCAACAGCTGGGCAGTGGATCGGATCTGTTGCTCTTCCTCTATGGGTTTCCAGCCTTTCATTGATTATAGCAAAGCTTTAAATAAATTCCACAATAAATAAATGCACAAATAAACACAGGCTACTGGGCAGAAAACAAGAGAGAATGTTTCATTTCATTTCATCCTTTTTGATCTAGTTAGTGAAAAATATCGTCAAAACAAAACAAAACCTACTTCAATGCAAATTGAAACAGCTAGTTCTGACCAAGTAATCTGATTGGATGGGAGGCGTTCCACGAGTGTTGATATAGATTGTAGCAGCACTGGAATGTTTATCTACATGTCTCACTCCCTATCACAGGTGTTCTAACAATCATTAATAAGTATCGGTCACTAGCATGAGTGAAAATAATTCAGCACAGTCCACAGTGCTGGAAAGAGGGGAAAGCAGCTGCCTGCCACATTCAAAACCTGCAATGAATCACTTTCTGCAAGAAAACACATCTGATAACATTATGTCATCTTAAACAACACTTTGTCTCCTTAGCAACTCCTTCTGAGTTGGTCCGAATTGCCTTTGAACTGTCCATGTTATTTTGTTCACAGCTAACATGAGTTAAAGTTTTTAAAACCATTTATCATTTTATATCCATTTGACAATTGTATGTGCCACTTTGTTTTGGTTTATTACATAAAATCCAGAAGAAATACATTTACGTTTGTAGTTTTAATGTGATCAAATATGAAAAAAGTTCAAGGGGGACATGATATCTTCTGAAGTCAGGCTGCATTCTCGTACCTACAACTGCCTCACAGCTGTGCTGATGTTCAATACAACGGCACTCATTCTCATGTGATATTACTTAATGAAGGCATTTAAAGTATTAAATAATTACCTCTGGACAGCTGATCTTGACTTTTCTGCTACTTGAGATCTGTGAAACAACATTCATGTATAGTAGATTCAACCCTACGGAACAGCTTTTTGGGTGAACTGGAAGGCAGAATGCACAACAGGCCTCGTTTTCCAACACAGTGCCTCTGAATTGCACTTGCAGAAATGGCCTACAAACCACTTACGTATGGAATTCATTTGTCAAAAGTGGAGTTATTAGTAAAGACAAATGTGTGCATAACAGAACTAGGATAAATAGGGCAGGCGATGTGGTGGTTTTCCTCTTGGTCTTCACCTGCAACCACAAACAGAGGTCAAGCCAATGGATTTAGTTTGGCGGGTCACTTCTGGGAAGGTTCACTACTGTTCCAAGTTTTTTCTCTTTGTGAATAATGGCTCTCACCGTGGTTCACTGGAGCCCCAAAAGCCTTAGAAATTAGTTTGTAATTGATCCGGGTTCTTATTGTGTTGCTTCTTTATATCTTTTAGTGTGCTTCACTTTGTCAGACACAGTCTATTTATGTGATTTTTTTTTTTTTTATTCAACAGGCCTGGGTGTGGCAAGTACAATTTAGCTTTCCAAAAATCACAGTTCATTCATGATTTAGCCAAGGGGGCAATTACTTTTTCACATAATTCACAATTTTGGGCAGCTGTTTTCCCTTAATAAATGAAATCATAATTTAGAAACTGTATTTACTTGGGTTATATTTATAAATTATATATTTATGTTATATATTAAAACTTTGTTTGATGATCTCACTTATTAAAGTGTGAAAATATGTAAAATAATAAAAATTCATCTCACACACACACACACACACACACACACACACACACACACACACACAAAAAAAAAAAAAATTCATGACACTGTACTGTATGTTGGCTCTCAGCTTATGTCAGTTTGCAAGCTTGCTTTTGGGGTTTTCCCCTGGATCACATCATCTCTCTGCAGAGTTTGGTTTGAGACAGACTGAGTTTTGACCACATCAGTCCATAAAGCCTGACATTTTATTAGTTAACATCTTGAAGCAGGATAGCAATAGTTGTTGGGGGATGTTGGGGGATGTATCCCCAACTGTAGCTCAAAAGCAAAAAAAAAAAAAAGAAGAAGAAGAAGAAGAAGAAAAAAATCACAAGAGCAGAGCTGTCTTTCTGCATGTTTTAATGCATGACTTCATTGCCTGGTTCGAGATGGAAAACAAGACCACGAAATGTGCAGATTTAACAAGCATTTCTGCATGAATATAAACATGCATTACTGTGCAAAAGTAATTTCTTTATATTAAATTAAATCTAATTAAATTATGTAGATTAAGTTAATTGAATGGGAACAAGTGGTTTACTGCGACAGGCTGCAAAGTGTTGCATTTTTTAAATAGTATTTTATGTACCAACCTCATAGTAGGTCACTGTGTGGTTTAAAAAGTCCTCTGAAACTTGACAAGTACAGAAAATAGACTGAAAATCAGAGACAACAACTATTCCTCAAGACTACATTAAAAATACAAGAAAGTCTAGCTCTTTGGAAGCACAATGTGAAGAAATCAGATGCTTATATAAAACTAAGGCAAACTTATTACTATTAAGGTAAAGCAAATTATGCTCTATTTATGTGTACTGTATCTACAGTATATTATGTAGGACAAATACAACAGAAAACATAAGCAGGAAGATGTAAAGCTAAAATGATGAAAACAGAGACCTTAGGGAAATTCCTACTCAAACCAGCTAATCTAATTATAAGAATTAATACTATGTGGTCTACAAGTACTGTAAGTGTCCTTGATGTCAGATTTCTAAGAACAACATCAATCAAGATGAAGACTGCATTATGTATGTAAGCCTTCTGTTTGCTACATTGCAGACACCAAAAAGCAGTGGAAAATTCATATTAATTTTCCATCATAAACAGACCAACAAGGAGCATGTAAGACACAATTAAAAGCCAGAAAGATCGCAGTAACACTAACAAATGTATACAGTATAATAATAATAATAATAATAATAATAATAATAATAATAAATACTATGTTATAGATTAATGAAAAACATATTGATTTAACAGCATAAGGAATAAAAAAATTATAAATCATTCATCTTCAGTAATCATTTTATTCTGGATAGTGTCATGATAGATCCAGAGCTTCTTCTGGGAACACTTTGTGCAAGACTGAAACACGTTTTGGATTAATTGCCCATCCATCAATTATAAATTCATCCAAAGTGTTTTGTTACTATTTGGCAGCATTTTAAAATATGTTATCCTTATGTGCTTAACAGTTCATTTTAACATGGGATTTTAATATTAAATTATTAAAACATTGACAAGACTGGCGTTCCAGAACAAAGATTTTGAACACTTCGCCGCACATCAATTATCTGTATTCTTTAATTATACTGCAAATTATCACATTGAAGTCCCTTGGCTTGGCAGTCATTAAAAAGAAAGTTTTGTTGGAATGAAATAGGATTTTATATATTCGTAAGTGAACCTACCTTAGAGTTAGCCTGATACTCCATCTCCGTCTATCTAGGAACCTCTGTAGTGCAAATAGGGACGGTGGAGGCTAACAGCAATTACCACTGACCTCCAGTCAACAATTAGACACTACAGGCTATTTCGGAACACCAATTAACCTAAACTTTGGAATGTCTTTGGAATGTGGGAGAAAGCCCGGGTACCTGGGGGAAACCCACCAAACATAAGGAGAACATGCAATCTCCATGCACACAGACCCAGAGGTGGGAATTGAACCTGGACCCTGGAGGTGCAAGGAGACAGTGCTAACCACTAAGCCCCCGTGCCACCAATCTGATGCTAATTGATCATTTTATCAGGAATGCCTACCATATACTGTACTTTTGTTGCACAGGTATGAGTGTATAAGTTGTATCTATAGTTTTGAAATGCATACCAGAAGCATGTTTGTCTGATATAGTATAGCCTTTATACACAATAACACTGCTGGGCCTGATAAAACTCCATGTCAGTTCCACGTCAGTGATGATTCTGTGGTGGTCTTCTCATCTGATGAATGTCAAATGTCATTGATTATAATAACCATAAAATTTCCGCTATGTTGCCAATCCACACATATTCAAAACACATGTTGTCATTTGCGAATATTTCCATCCTGTATTCATTTTAGCATGTCTTTAATCAAGTACTATAATGGACAATTTATGACATTTGAATGAACACAAGACAGCAATCAATCAAAAGACAGTTCACAAATGCTGACTGAATGATGGGAGAGAAGGACATGCAAGGACCCTGTGATGATTCTTGGGCCACTTCTCAGTAAAATAATAGGAGTAACAAAATCATAGGCTTTTAAAATATTAACCTTAAAAGGCACCAAAAATATCAGAAAATCCTCCGTTTGCGCGTACTGTAAGAAACTGAAAAGAATAGAGGCTTGGTAAGCAAAACTATTAATCATTAGTTGGGACACTGAGCCTCTCATGTAGCGCCAAAGAACTCAAAGGGCTTTATTTGCATACAATTTACTTGGCTAGAGATATTATTCTTTCCAGATGACTATAGATGCAAATAAACCATTTGACTTCACTTTAACTTGTACAGAATTCCTTTTTACAAAGTTCAGTTTATGCTTGGTCATCTAAGCCAAAAGCATGGACTGTGCTTCATCATGCATACTAGCTTGTGGTATGTAAAGTTAATAAGTCTTGTGACTTGTAAACAGCGAACTCGACTGTATACTTACAGCCAACACTTTTTAGTGGGAATATAAATTTCGTTTAAATGTTTGCTGAGGATCAAAACAGCAAGGACACAAGCATTTAATTAAGAGATACCTTTCAACATCACACAATTTAATTTACAATCTCAAGCTGAAGAAAAATTTATTATATGCTATGAAGATACTTTCATAATATTGAAGTGGAGAGAATTTCTTTTTTTTCAAAAATAATTTACAAATGAGAAGGTCTGATTGCATAAGTATTTATCCCTGCTGCTGGTGAAGACCGCCATGAAGATTAAGATGCTGTCAAAAAAAAAAAAAAAAATATATATATATATATATATATATATATATATATATATATATATAATAATCATGGTTTAGTTGTAAATAGTACAGAACATCCCCATTAAATCCATTAATCAGAATGGAAAGAAAATGGTACAACTTTAAATTTGCCTCAGTGATTAGGTGCCAAGAGTAATGCTTGAAATAATGCTACAATTATTGAACAACATGCTTTACTGCGGGAATAAAGTGATGAGTGATAGAACAATATTTGTCCTAAAAGTGATGACTGGTTTCTACCAAACATTGCGCTGTATGCCAGGGCCAACACCTCTCATTTGGGTCTCAACAGACCAGAGAAGCTTTTCCCACATCCTTTACTATGTCGCCAACATGCTTTTTGGCCGATCCAAAATAAAATTCCATATGGCTCACCACTCTTCCATAAATCCCAGCTTTGCAAAGCATTTGGTTATGGTTTTCCCGTGAATATCCATAAGCTGTAGATATTTCCATCTCCTACAAAATTACTCTTCTCCTCTTAGTTGTTCCTCTGATTAAAATACTCATTATGGTCAGCGACTAAAGGCTTATGGGCCTTCCAGGAGCCAGGGTATTTATGTTGATATCATGAGACACTTTAATTGCACACAGGAAGCCTCCATTCAGCTAATGTGACTTCTGGTGATAATTTACACCAGAACTTATTTTGGCGAGAGGCGAAATACTTATTTAATCACAAAGTGCTGGAGGGGCACTGGACTGCAAATCCCAACATGCACCACAAGTCACACTTCACAGACCACATGTGTATTGATTTCAGGGTGTGTTTCTGGGTTGAATAGATGGACAACCGATTTGTGTTTTCTTCAGGTTTGTTAGAATATTTAAGTTCCGTGTGAGTCGCATTTGCCTCGCACTTGTTATGTTTCTGTTATTGTTATGTTTGCTACTGCTACCCTACTGTGCCTAATACGCTAGTATGCTGATGCTAAGGCTAATGCTAAGTTCAGGTATCTCTGATAAACAAATGAAAACAAAAGGGGTAAATAAAAAGGCCATCCTTACCAATGTGGGCTATGTTGTGCTGATTAATGATGCATGATCACTTTTTATTTTTTTTTTTAGTTCCAGGAAGTGGAAAAGAAGGATAAATAGTTACAGTATGTAAGGCACTTTATGTGAAGAATACATACTGTATGGTAACATGCATAGCACAGAATAAAATACCTATTAACATACAAATGGTTAGAGGAACTAACCGCAGAACATCAGCTAAAATATGGCATTATGCTGTCAAATTGTTGAATACTGACCGTACAGTTCTCTGAAATCAATTATGTGAATTTTATACTATACAGTAAATACGGTGGTGTAGTGGTTAGCACTGTTGCCTTGCACCTCCAGGGTCCGGGTTCGATCCCCGGCCAGGCTCGATTCCCGTGGAGTTTGCATGTTCTTCCCGTACTTGGTGGGTTTCCTCCGGGTACTCCGGTTTCCTCCCACATTCCAAAGACATGTAGGTTAGGTTAATTGGTGTTCCCAAATTGCCCGTAATGTGTGAATGAGTGTGTGAGTGTGTGTATGTCTGTGTGCCCTGCAATGGATTGGCACCCTGTCCAGGGTGTACCCTGCCATGTGCCCCAAGTCTCCTGGGATAGGCTCCAGGCCCCCCGTGACCCTGAATACAGGATTAAGCGGTATAGATGATGAGTGAGTGAATGAGTAAATACTAGGTTGTGCTATGGGATGTAAATAGTTAGTTTTTTTTTTCCTTTAGATTTTCTCCCTAATATAATCATGAACAATTCCCACTATGACAACATATCCCCCATAACACAACAACTACCAACCCGGGATGGCAAAGTCTAACATGTGCTTCCTCTGATGCATGTGACACCAGATGATGGCTGCTCATTCAACAACAGGGGGTGGCAAAACACATTCCATCGATTCTTTCTGTCAGGTCTGCTTCACCGATCCACATCATTGGCAAGTGTCACTACAATTGCTGGGGTAGAGTGCGCCACCCAACCTTTTATGAGACCACACCCACGCCATTTCTGTAAAAGCAATCAGCTGTTTCAAGACTTCAAGCAACATGAAAACAATGCAATGAATGTTTTGTGTTTCAGCATAGCGAATTGTTCACCCATCACTAATTAAAAGCAGTACCGTTTGGCACTACCAATGTTATTGTTTCTTTCTGGCACGTCCACTTTATCTCTTTATTGTGGATTATAATATCATGTTCTGTATTTCTGGTTCTACCAAAACCTTTGTAGCAGAAGAAAAATGCAGGATCTTCCCCAGTTCATCCATTTGCTGAAATCCCCTTAGCCTTATAAGTGCATAAACGGGCCATTGTCTGTTGTATCACTTTTCAACTAGTTCTAAATCAGCGATTACACAATATAGGACAGGGCTTAATTCATCATAAGTCACATTATCATGAAAAGCTTTATTGATGTCAACATAAATATTACAAATGAAGTCAAGATTGCGCTTTATTAGCTCATATGTAAAATGAGCAGCCATACTACCAGCTGTATTGTCTGATTGTGTCTAATCTCACCTCATTTGGTTGAGAGGGCCTTGGCAGAGTCCATTGCCAAAGAACTAAAAAAATAAAAAAAAAGAAGAAGACTTTGGATAGAAAATTTATGTCAGATTGGCTTCTTACTGTAAATGTATAGTAAAAAAAAAACAACAAGAAATTCTTTTGACATTTGAAAGACTTAAATGGCATCAAATGTACGCTCACAGCAATACAGTAAAGAACTGATTGTTTTGCATTTAAACAAAAAAGTATTAATGGGCCATATAGCACATGTAGCCGTTTTAACATCGGAGCAAAACAAACTAAAGGCTGTAAATCAGAGAAACATATGGAACTCATCCAGCTAACAGAGAAAAAGTCATATTTAGGACAAACCACTCCCTGTTTGGGTTTAACCTTAAACGTTCCCTCACAAACTTGCACACAAACAACTTTTTTTTTTTTTTTAAACCCGAACAACCTCATTATTAACCTCTTTATTTGCATGGCCTTTCCTTTTGAGCAAAACCAACACCCAATGCTTAGTGTTTTCCAGCTGTTCACTTTCCACAGATTCACCATTAAATGCAATCAAGAAGTCAAGCTACACTAGATGTAACAGTTAAATTTGCAAGTTTCCTTAGTAATGGTGCAAAAAAAAAATAGATTCAATGCTTGTCATCCATTCAATCACATGGCAGCAAGTCAATACACTTAATCATGGTCAGGATACGCAAACTGACCACTAGAATGGAAAGAAGGGTCAATTACTGTAGGTTCTTGGTGCAAGAGAGGCTGGTATGAGTGTCTCCAAAATTGCTGGCGGAATTGGATTTTAGGTCTGACCAATTATAAGGCTTACAGAGAATGGTCTGCAGATAAACTTTATAGTGAGTAGTAGTTTGATGGGCAAAAATGCCTTGTCGAAGGAGAATTGACAGACTGGTACCAGCTGATAAAAAGCCAGTAGTAACTCAAATAACATCTCAGTTCAGTTGAGGTATGTTGAAGGGCAGATGGGCTACAGCAGCAGAAGACCACACTGGGTGCCACTCCTGTTAGCTAAGAAAAGGAAACTGAGGCTACACTTCATATGGGCTTACCAAAACAAAATTAAAATTAAACTTTTAATACTCGGCTGTAAATAGGCATTTATCAGGTGATTAAGCATCATTACTACTAGTATAAAATAAAGGTCTGACTCACATCGCACCCAGTCAGCAGCTCCGCTTGCCATAAGAAGTGCTGGCAAAGACTCGTTGAGAATGGTCCAATCACATGAGCCCAAATATTTAAAAACAATATTGATTTTTTTTTCATTGCAAATAAATTATATTAAGAAATACAGCAGAATACTATGACTACATGACTTTATTTCATTATTAAAATAAATAATTATTATGTTAAATAATTAAATAGTTACATGTTAAAGTAGCATTCTTCTCTGCCTAACTTTAAGGGGGGCGGCGCCCCTGCACCCCGTATTGACCGGCCGCCACTGGGTCCAACCCAGAACTAGCAAGCTGTACCTAATTTAGTGGCCAATGAGTGTATTTCCTGATGAGTTAAAAAAAAAAAAATCATTAAAAAATATATTCAAACAAATTAGGGTGATTGTATTTAATTTTATTTGAATATGGTTGTAAAAAAAAAAAGAAAAAAAAAAAGGTATTAAACTAACCTTAACCTTCAACCCCTTGGCATACCAACTTTTTGGATTTTAACTTTTCATACCAAATCTTAGTAATTTAGTAATATCTAAGATTCAATATTTAGCATATCATAACATTTGCCATATTAAAATTGGGTCCTCCAAAGAGTTCTGTGTTTTATTGCACATTAATGACCACAACATATACTTCTGCCCTTTTGTGTGATTTTTACATAATAAAACAACAGTCATTTGGGAAATAATGTTTTGGAAAAATGAAAAATATTCGCACCGCAAATTGTTCAGCTTCATCAAAAACATCTGTGGACAATCAAAACCTTCACCTCCCTGATTGTAACCTTCAATTATAGTCAGCCATAAATCATTACTAAATTCCTGTCTCGGGTGCCTACAATCTGACCAGCATGTTGTGCTGTAGGGTTAATTTAGTTATCACATGATTGGCCCAAGTTCTATAAATTCTTTATATTCGTTCTGTACATTTCTAACATAAAACTAGAGATAATCTTCTTAATGCCTTAGTCTTGTGCCAAATAAAAAGAACATTATGTCATTACTTCTGCACACACACACACACACACACACACACACACACACACACACACACACACACACACACACACACTTTTGTAATAGTTTTAAGATGAAATAAGTCAGCCATTCTTGGATTGTCTCAAATACTGACGTGTTTTGAGCCATGTGTGTTTGTTCGTGTTTAGAACAGCCAACTTATATAAGATCACCCAGTATGGCTATCATAGTTCCCTCCAAGAACACATACTGTATGAGTGTTCAGCTTCTACAGTTAATTCATCACTGGTCCATGACAATAAAGAGGTTCCAGGCCAACGTTTGAAGAAATACTAGACGCTTTGTTGGTGGTATGGTAATGCAGCAGGTAGCATGACTGTCTCAGGCGTCCTGGGTTCAATCCTGACTATCTGTGTGAAGTTTTTATTCTGGGTTTTGTAACCCAGGTTCTCCAGTTTCCTCCTACAGTACTGTATGTACCACGGACATGCCAGTAGGTAGAATGACTAGGTTAAAAGGTCTGAACACATGTGTTCACTGTGGAGTATGCTACAAGTGTCCCCATCTCATCTAAAGCTCAACCTATGGCTGAATATATTGATCCAGAATGCAGCTGCACGTCTTGGTTTCAACCTTCCCAAGTTCTCCCACACCACCTCACTTCTCCCCTCTCTGCACTGGCTTCCTGCAGCTGCCAGCATCAAATTTAAAACACTGATGCTTGTCCACAAAGCTAAGAATCGCCCAGCACCCACTTATCTCTGAGCTCTAATCACAACACACACCACACCATACCACGTTCCCTCCGATCCTCCAGCACTGCTCATCTGGTCCCTTCAGGACTGCGCTAGGTTTCTGTTCTGGCACCTAGCTGGTGGAATTAACTTCCTCTAGATGTCCGTATAGCTGAGTCTTTGACAACACTTTACACGGCGACTAAAGACGTATTTGTTTCTTCGATACTTGGACTAATCCCCCGTCCATTAAAAAAATAAATAAAGGAACCTTCCCAATGATGCCACTTAGTTAGTAACCTAGTGTAAGTATCTATCCAATGACGGAAACTTTGAAGCAAAAAGTCCCTCTGGATAAGAGTGTGTGCCAAATGCCTAAATGTAAATGTAAAGCACGGAAATGGAAAAAGTGGGTGAAATGAGTGGAAGCTTTGAATACGCCATATGAATTACAAATGTGTTCCTGGAAGCGTGGACCCAGCGCCACTGATTACTGACACCTGCGCGCTATCAGCAAATCCAATCACGGTCTCTTTAAATAGACCAAAGCCAGAGCCTGCCTCTAGTCTAATCATGAGGGCCTGCACTTTCTGTGTGCTTACATTTGCACCATACCAAACCTTCTTGCAATTCTTAGTTTGTTATGCTTAGTTCTTGTTATGCCAGTAGTTCAATTTATCCATGTCTCAATTTACCACCTGTTGTTTCATTTTTATTCTGAACTTTTTTTTATTCTTTTAATAAATTCCTGTCAATAATGTATTATGAACTTGTATGCAATGGTATTATGACACTATGACGAAAACCTTAATTAACTGTGCAAAACCCAGGAATTAGAAGTACTTTGCTGCCACTTTTTGGTCTTGAAAACATAATAGAGAAAGACTGGCTGACAAAAACATAACTGGTAAAAGTACAGTACCGTACATTTGAACCTGCTGGGATCTAATTTGATGTCCATTTGATGTCCTTGGGAGCATAAAGTGATATCATTTAGTATTTTTAAACTGTAGATATAAGTCCCAACACTATTACTGACACAAGTGGTACCACAATATTTAAAATATGTACATGTACAGAGGCTCAAACTGCCATATACACATGATGGACCTTGCGTTTCCAAATATGGCATTTAGAGCGACAGTAATGAACTGCTGCAGGCATGTTAGCCAAACCAATAATTTTTTACCCCAAGTAAAACAGCACTAATATGCCACAAGTAAGTCACAGTAAGGATTAAACAATATTCATAACATTTATTTCCATCAATGGCCAAATGTATTTTAACCAATTCCCACCCATTAGGCACTCTCCTATCAAGGCAACAACGGCCAGCCTGGGAGGGTGAGGGCATCTTTTCTGCCTGTTGCTCATACAATGTTCGGATGGCAAAACACACTTGGAGAAGAGCGCTGTCTGCTCCCTTCACTTGTATGAGTTTATAGATGCCATGTACTGCGTCGCGAGGGTCTTGTACTTGATGAAACAGAAAGGCCATCCAGAGTTACTGTTTGATCAGAAAGCTTACTTCTAGCGTGGTAATTACAATTAGCATGATTGGCTAGGGTCGATATGATTGATGTGAGGGTGCATGTATCCAAACCCTCCCTTTCAGATAGAGCTCAAGCAATGTGTTTCATAAAATGCCATGAGAGAATGGTGTCTGAACACCCAGTGCATCACACTCTGCCACATAATGTGCATGATACAGCTTTACTGGAAGCTAACATTGGGTCAGAGTTTTGCTATGATTTTTTCCTTGTTTGCTTGACTCCTCAACCTATCAAGGAGAGTAATTCCAGTGGATAAACTTAATGAACACATTCAGAACCATGGCCTAGTGGGTAGCACTGCCGCCTTGCTCCTTCAGGGTCCTGGTGAGATTCCTGCCTTGGGGTCTTTGTGCATGGACTTTGCGTGTTCTCTCCTTGCTTGGTGGGTTTCCTCCAGGTACTCTAGTTTTATTTTTCACAGTCCAAAGACTTACAGATTAGGCTAATTAGTGTTCCCAAATTGTCCGTAGTGTGTGTATTTGTTCTCCGCTTCATTCCCTAAGTCTCCTATGATAGGCTCCAGGCCACCATGACTCTGTATACAGGATAAAGCAGTGAGTAAGAGAAAATTTTGTTTCAATACGTTTTAACAATAAGCATTGTTGCAAAGCAGTTTTATACAGATTTATTTTTTAAATTTGGAAAATAGTTCCAAATGTGTGAGGAATTATGTATAAATTATAATTAACAGGATGTCTCTGATAGGCAAGCTGATGGTGACGGTGTCAAGAACAAACTCACAATAGTGAGATCATAATAGGAAGAAACCTTGAGAGGAACTAGAAAGAGAGAGAGAGAAGAGAGAGAGAAAACAGTTAGATATGATAGGTCTCACATAATAAATAACATCAATGTATATTTTATGCAGACTGCAAGCAGGGATGCTGACAGGACTAATTATGACAGTATACCTAAAAGGCAGAGCCAGGAAGAAACACAGACATGAGGGCTGCCTGGAAATAAAGCACCCCGTCACTTCACAATCAACAAACCTGATTGATCAATAAGAGTTGGGAAAACGGTATCCAAACATACCAGTTCAACATTAAACTCTACGTCCATGAGTACCCCAGAACTGCTCCTTTACCTATTACCAATCTATTCACAAAAGGCAAAATAAATAAATTGAATGTTTAACAATGAGTTAAACATTGAGAGTGTGTCTGAGTCATTATTTTAACATTACTGTACATGAAAAGTTGTTCCATAACTTTGGGGCTTTGTCGTAAAAAAATAAAAAAATAAAAAAAACACCCATCCCATGCTGAAATTTTCATAATACAAGGAACCAACAAACAGCCTGCACCCTTTGACTGAAGTAGGCATTGCAGACCACAAAATATTAGAAGTTCACACATGCACTTGCTCATAAGACCATTTAGTGCTTTATAGGTCAACAATAGTGTTTTCCAATCAATGTGAAATTTCACTGGGAGCCAGTGCAGTTTGAATAAGATAGAAGTGATGTGCACATATCTTCTGGTGAGGCTGCTGCATTCTGAACAGCTTTAAATGAGGGACTAAAATCAATAATCACACAGACAAACTTGATGAAACAAAAGGCCATCCAGAATTACTGTGCGATCAGAAAGCTTACTTCTAGCTGCATATGGTCCTAGAACCAGTACTTTTGTCTTGTTAGAATTAAGCAGTAGGAAGTAAATACGCATCCAGTGTTTAATGTCCTTGACCCATTCCTTAACTTGCATCTGTCTTTTACAGTATGTGGCTTTGCCGAGACATATAACTGTGTCATCAGCATAACAGTGTAACATAATCTTGTACCACACTTTCAAATAAAGTTGGCCAGAGGAGAAAATAGGAGTTCACCTAAAACAGAAACATCAGGAACACCAAACTTCACTTTAGCACACTTTATACAATAATTACCATTTACATCCACAAACTGATAACAATCAGTCAAATATGACCTGAGCCAAGAGAGTCCTTAATTCTTACAACATTTTTCTCAACCTATCAACGAGCCTAGTAGTAATACATGTTACCTTAATTTGGTTTGTTAAGGAAGTTAAGGGCACCTATTATGCAAAATTATCTTTTTAGGCATTCAAAAACATGAGCAAAATACTTTGCTGATCATAGCTTTGGTGATCATTGGTGGGGTGTGGCTTAGCATGTTAATTACAGAAATCAAAATACTAAAAAGTGGATTAACTTGTACATTGTCGCAAATATTATTTAGTATTCAGGGTAAACTGAGTGTTTTATATATATATATATATATATATATATATATATATATATATATATATATATATATATATATATATATATATAGTGCTATAGTATAGTATAGTAAGCTGTTGAGTTTTAGGGACCAGAACATTTATAATTTTTTACAACAACTTCAAGAATATGCAGTGTTTAACAAATAATGTATGATTTATAATGCAATAAACTTTTAATTGACCAACAAGAATAATCCCTCCTAGTAACCTCTCTTCCCAAATATTTAGCCTCAATACTGCTCAATCCTCAATACCAAAGGGTACAAAGCACTTAGGACTCTTGTTTACACTTACACTGTAATAACATAAGTGCATTTGGATTTTGCTCTTCTGAAACCTTCTGGCTTTCCTCAAATCCTTTGCTCTTAAGTTCTTAGAAACTCCAACATATTCATTCTGATCTTACATGAAAGTTTGACCTTTAAATGAAGTATTTATCATTGATGGTTTTCATTAGAGCAAATTCCACTGGGGCAGCTAATGGCACCTGATAAAAGTTTACAATGATACATTGGACTACATTGGACATATCGTTATCGGGTTCACAGGGTAAAAAGAGCCATGTTAAGCATGTTAAGATTTTTCTTCAAACTGCATGGATCAGATGGATGATATGAAGCTAGAAAAACATTGTTAAAACATTTTAATGTGAAGAAGGTGTGAACAGCTTTATTATGCCTTTTTCAGGAAGCGTAGCCAAAACACACAGCATGGCAACTAAGCATTTTATACTGTATGGGCGCTTTTAAGAAGACCAAGAAATGGTAGTTACAAGGCAGCATTAACCTACAAATGGGAATTATAAATAAAATAGAATTAATACATGTAAGAGTAGGTGTAATGAACAGAGTAACCTTAAAAAGTAACATGCCAAAAGTTAATACACAAAACATAAACTGCATGGATCAGATTGAAAGCAAGCAGAAAAGTTTCAGCAACAACAAAAAAAAAAAGGTCAATTATAGTAAACATAAATCTGCAGAGGAGCCCATTTTTGTTCCGGTACATTAATAGTGATGACTCTTCTACTATTACTCAAGGAAAATTAGCTCAATTTTAAAACACTTAATCAACCGAGTAATCAGTTTTATGAAGTTAACCAAGGTTCTCTGATTTACTCCCTTTTACGCCTGCCCAAAACAAACATGCTTGCAGGTTGATTGTGAGTGTGTGTTAAATAGTGTTCCTGTTATCATCTCCATGCTGACCTCAACCACACTTTCTGAAGACAAATTAATGAATGTGTGAATTAGTTAGTGATTAATTGATTGATTTGCAAGAAGACACTAAAGAATAATTGACACCCTAATGAAGCAACATCACGAAACGTTATATAGTACTAGGACACGCAGAGCGAGAAAAGAGGCATTACCATTCCATTAGCATAAGCCAGCACTTCTTTCAAAAGCACTTCATGGAAGAAAAAAAAACTTGATCAAGGGTTCTGCTGTGCCACTATAAATTTCAGGTTGCCATGGAGAAACTTTTTAAATTTAAACATACGTTGGTGGGTGACATCTAATTAAAACAGCCTGTGGAATGTAAGGACCAATAGCCAAGCGACAGATAATCTTCTCAGTGATAAATGTCTTCCCTTATCTGTCTCTTTCGTGCATAAAGTACCTAACCATGGCACATGATTGGCTGGGAGTACAGGGGAGATAAAAAAAAAATATGAGGAGTTACAAAACCCTGCAAAGAAATTAAAAGGAAGGAAAATAGTTAAAGAAAATTGAAAAAAATGTAGGTAGGCAAATGTAGGTGATTGTTTTAAGTTTTAAACACAAATGTGTTACAAATACTTCAAAGCAAAGAATGCAATAAGAAGCAGAATGCAAATTTCCTTAAATACTCAGTAACATGGTGTTTGAGGCAAAGGATTTTTTTTTTTAAATATACTGTATATTTCATAAACACAGCATGTTCAATATTTCCTTCATATACCAACCTTAATTTGAATTGAAATGATCTAAAAAAGCTGAAAGGTAATGGGCAACTTGCCTGCTGTCTTTAAATTGACTGTATAAACATGAAAATCTGTTGACATGGTGTAACACCAGCCAATGTAATAACAGCCCACAAATCTAATAAACCACAAACATCATACAAATCTGCAGCAGTTGCTTTTTTTTTTTTAACGTTTGCAGGGATTTGTCAAGTTTGTGGAAAGGTGCAAATCTTCAGCTTTCAAAATTGTACTAAATCCCCGCAAACTTAATATTATGTTTGTGGGATTATTATACAAAACTGCAGATTTCTATTACCTTTGTGGTTTGTTGCATTTGTGGGCTCTTATTATGTTGGCACATGCTACAAATGGCTCTTAGTGTGTAAATAAGTTATAACTTTTTAAACAGTGATCTTGGGTTTTACGATGTTTTTCGTGTTTCATGGTTATGGGACTTTTGGAGCTACAAATTCTGAGGGGATAACACGGAGCACAGCTTTTGCCGAATAGCCTTTGGTAGATGTGACATTTTACGTCTGTGCAGCATTGAGCTTATTTCCATAAAAATGACCATAAAAAGATATTTTCATGATCGGCACTATAGCCCGTTTCCAAAACAATACTTTAGTAATGCTGATGAGGGGCAAGGCTATGTTCTGCCTTTTGAAGAAGCTTTGCACCATGGTCTCTACAAGTCCCACTTTTTTTTTTTAGCTTTCTGACTTCCAAAGAATCCTGGAACCACTGCATCAAAGCTGTTCCATGCAGCTTTTTGTGTCCTGGTGAGCTTCTTAGGATAGTCCTTGCACTCCATTATCTTTTTATTGGTGGGCCTACGAAGATCCCTGCTTTCACTTAAACCTCGAAAAGTTTTTTTTTTTATTCCTGGAGGTACTGCAGATGAATTATCAAGTGCTCTGACTCATCAAGCCCAATTGTGCAATGTGCAAATGTGCAATGGTGGAAACAATACTTTTTGTGGTTTCTGCCCACATCGAATGCAGTTCACTCTGGCCAGTACCGTCTGTGGTAGTGTGCCACAGTGCTCCTACTGTACAATAAGCGAATATACAGTAGGATGCATACTTGGTGGAGCCGCCTTGAAGACCCATTAGGAATGCCACCATTTTTAAGTCTCTGATCACCTCCCAGCGGTAGTCCTCGTACTTCAAAGCATCTAACATGATTTTAACATTGCTGTATTGCTCTTTAATCTGCACCGAGTGAGCCAGTGGAAGAGATGGATACATGTTTCCGTTATGAAGCAGCACAGCTTTGAGGCTCCTGTATGAACTGTCAATCACTGGGGTTACAGGAAATTCCACTTGCTTTAAACAGACCAGTCACATCGTTGCAGAAGCAAAGCTCATCTTGACAGCTGAAGAATTTTGAAAAATACTTGTTCCACTATTTAAGTCCTGACGACAAAATCTCGGCTTTGGACTTCGCGAGAAACACGTCTCTCCCCAAGTCATTGAGGTCGTTCTGGTTGGGGGAGTACGAGTTCTACCTTTTATTGTATCTCTGTAATTTGTATCTTCATGTTCTTCTGAAGTGTTGGTGCGTGGAGCTCTGGATGATGGAATGTCTACATATATATATATATATATATATATATATATATATATATATATATATATATAAAATAGCAGGTGCATTTTTCCCACGTCGATGTTTTGAAGGGTTGACCATGCAAAATAACCAGTTGCTTCAAGAAAATCCTGGAAACTCCTAAAAACATCTACAAAATTATACTTCAGCAGCTTACCGCTGATTTTAACTAGAATTTTAAAGCAATTTTAAAGAGTTTTTTTTTAAATCACTGTTTTGGTTCAACAGGTTCAAAGTTTTACTTTCAGACCAAAGACAAGAAAAAGTAAAAAAAAAAAAAAAAGTGTTACATTGTGTTATCATTGTGATGCAATTCCCAACAAAATTTTAGAATTCATTTTTAAATATAAAGATCACACTTCTTGATTGAGTGGTGTAGGTCCAGATAAAGACATGATGTCTTACCTTATAATATATTTTAAATAGTATTTGTCAATAATCTCTTAATAACAGATTAATTAAAAAAAAGACATTTATTACATCCTCCTTGCCTTACTCAAACAAACCCATCCACTTTGTTTGCAATTAACCACAAATTTATGTCTACTGTTCCTAATTCTGCTTTATTATAGGCTCTACATGACCATTTTTGAAACCTGAAATGAAAACACCCTATGGTCTTTTGGCCATAGAGAACATACAAAGGAGGACTCCAAGCTGCTCTATTTGGAACTGGGCCTAAATAGCTTAACACATTATTATGAGTTATTCCTACGAGGATATGGATCCCTCAAGGCTGAATGTTCTACTTTCTGTTCTTTGTATTTACTAATGATAGCTGTTGCAATAATTCAGAGGTCAATATTTGTTGGTTTGTGGCAGGTCTATCTGCAAGGATTAGAAATTACAGTATATCTACAGCAGAGGGGTTATGTATCACTTGTCACAGTTGACACATTACAGAATGGAAATAAGTGGAGGTGAGTGGAGGTTGGCCTGTGTAGTCCGATCCAGTAGAAGAACTACTGTAGTTTCAATTGCTGAAAAGATTACTGTTGTGCTGGTGTCAGTATCATTAAACCATCTTGTGATGGCAGTTACAACATTCTTTCTCTTAACCAAGCATAATAGCAGTTTCTGATGTACTCTTTTCTTTTTACACTTCCCTTTTTTTCAATGCTTGTATTTTTTTTATAGAACATATATATGGTATATCAGGTACTTTAATAGGAACTTTTGCACACCTGCTCATTCAAAACAGTTCTGTGGTCCACAAAATAGTGGACCACATCTGGATCCACTCCACTCAGCCAAGAACAGGAATCAGAGCCTAAAGTAGGCACAGGTTCACTGAAATCGAGCAGTTTAAGATTGGGGGAAAAAAAACAACAACAAAAAAAACAGGTGATGTATTTCCAATCTGTGTCCTGTGTCCGCTGTAGCCTCAGTTCCCTGATTTCTCGGCTGACAAGAATGAAACCAGATGTTGTAACCAGTGCATCTTAGTTTTCTATTCACTGTTGTAAAGAATAGTTTGTAATTCAGTTAATTAAAGTGCTAGTTTCTTATTGGGAAGTGTGAAAAAAAAAACCTTTGTAGTCTATTCTATGTCATTTCCAGCTTGTCCAAATTTTGACATTCCTTTACAAATAATGAAACAACTAAGCCAAATCTTGTCTGAAAATTAGGGACCCTTGGAAATTAAATTGCAGTGTCAAGGAAGGACGAGTGCTTCTGAATGGAAAATGCTCAGATGTTAAATACGTGTGAAGCAGAGAGAGAAAAAGAGTTGGACATAAATCTGCAATGAGGAAATCAGAGAAATGTGAAGAGTAATGTGGAAACAATGTCTGTGACGGCAGCACGCCTGGATCCAACTAAGGTGCATTGTACACATTAAATCACAAACGAAAGAAATGCACTGTTGGATATGTCAATTTTTGAAATGGAACACACTGTTTTTTTATTCTCATAACGTCAGGCAAGTCTTTTTTATGAGGCAGTTCTGGCTTGGCGGACTCAACTAATTTAGCTATTTTGTTTGATTACACATTAAGTCACATTTTGATGGAGTGAGTTATTAAACTCTGACAGGAAAACATTACTGAAAACACAAAACAAAATTTTGCAATGAATTCTGGGACATTTATAAAGGTTTTCGTAAATTGCTTAATAACGTTTTTCTTCACCTCCGACACACACACACACACACACACACACACACACACACACACACACACACACACACACACACACACACACAAAGACTTGACTTGCCATTCCGCAATGCTGTTTCATGTACGTAATAGCCTTGCCTTGGCGAGATTGCAGGTGACTGTTGTAATACTGCAGGGTTCGTTCTCATGAGAACTTTTTTGAGAAAGATTAGTGATGCTACATGGAACACATTAACTACAACTGTTTCATTGTACATGGGACATTCCATGACCTCACTGTATTACTGTATCATCACCTGGGAGAGATTAGTTGCTAGCATAAAATAATGATATTTTTAAAAGCTGTGAACGTATGCAGTTTCATCTCCAAGTATGACCTGGTAACACGACTGTATGTGCACCAAGCTGTATTCTGCTCCTTCAATAATCAATAACAAGTCAGATATGGGGCTTGGAAGCATTACAGATATGTCTACAATAAATCGTGACCACATGTGTTCAAGAAGTTTCATCTATTTTAAGCAATCTTTCACATCACTTTACAGAAATCCAGCAGTGGCCAAAAGTACAGCAACAAAAGTGAAATTCAATGTTCTTATGACATTTTGATTCAAATTCTATATCACTTATCCTATACACGGTCATGGAGCGCCTGGAACCTGGAGCTGAGTTCGGGCATCAGTCGGGTAAACCATGGAAAGGGTGCCAGTCCGAGTAGGACACACGCACACAAACAAATACTACGCGCAATCTGGGAACGCTAATCAGACTATATGTTTTTGAAACCGGAGTACCCCGAGGAAAGCAACCAAGCACAGACAGAACACGCAAACTCCATGCATACAGACTCAAGGTGGGAATTGAACCCTGGAGGTGCGAAGCTACAGTACAGTGCTAATGACTACGCCACCATGCCGCTCAATGACATTTTAACATTTTTCAAATACTTATAATCAACATAGTAAGAGAAATTTGTTCTTTTATGCAATAAAAGTGATATACAAAAATCAAAGTTAGTACAAAGTTCTTTATTTTACATAACCTGCTGGATGTGCATAGAGTCAAAAGGACGTCAGCAGTACTATGGTGTCATTTGTCATTCCATGCCTGCTTAATTACTTCCTGGAGACCATGTACAGAAATCTTCCACACAAGTTAGTAATTCATTGGAGAATTCCTTATTTTTAGGCATTTTGTGCAGAGGTGGAGACCCTGGCTAAATCCCCCGATGACCCCAGCAGGTACTCTGACAGCATTGTGAGTAATGTTCACAACCAAAAATGCCACCAAGTATTCAAGTACAAAACAAATCTTGTATACATAGTCATTATAAAGAATAAAATGCAAGTGCTCTAGACCTTAACCAACTGGGGGGGAAAAGCTTGAAGTACTTCAATGCTACATCATTTTACCAATCTTGAATGTACTCGGTGTTTGGGGAAAACATGGTACATTGATTTGACATGCTGTTGAGTCCATATTTCATGGTAATTGTAGCATTTTAAAACATCTACCACACTGCACTGCAATCAGCGAGTTCTACAAACAGGCACCTGTGCTGAGTGCATGTGGAACATTGGCACTGGAATACCTCAAACCTCACCGCATAAAACCGTGACATGTGCTGTTTTTACTTTAGCTAGTATATGATGGATACTTAGGATTGTGTAAGAGAAGGAAACAATATACGTGTATATGGACATCTGTGTTGTTTAATATCTAGGTTCATTATCTCATAATCTTGCCTCGGCTTGAAGAACCAGTTCACACAGTATAGTGGTAAATACAGTCACTCTCTGTGAACGTGCCTACATTCTTGTTAGGTTAGTGGACTCTTTGTGTGATTTAATCAAGTGTTTGTATGCCTAAATATCATAGCAAAATGGACATTTCAGTTTGTGACAAGATACAGTATTAGTCCTGCCCCATAACATTTTAAAAACAAAGATGAGTAGAATGAAAGATGACGGGAGACAAATGAGAAATGTTTCAATGACCTAACAAAAAGATCTAAATAACAAGATACTGTAAAATCGCATTTAGAACATGACTGACTTAATTGATCAATGATTATCTCAGCACAGAAGCATGGACAGATACCAATTGTGTAAAGACACAAAGATAAGGCTCATGGTTAAATGATAGGAAAGATTTTTTAAACTCAGGTGGAGAGACGGATAATTCTGGAAATTAAAGTGATTTCCTAATGTCATGGGCATTGGTAGTTCAGTGGTAGGGTTCTTGCCTTCCTTGCAGAAGGAATGGCCTCAATTCCCACCCAATGCTGTGAAAGTGTTATATCAGTTTAACTGCTGTAGAGGCAAAAATTAATGCCCCGCTTGCATGAAAAAAGATTTAAATGAAAAAAAAAAGCAGTATGCAGTGATTTGTTTTTTTGTCATCTGAGGGTGTACCTGCTGCTGTTATTTATAGAAGGCTTTGTGTGCAGAATGAAGAAAGTGTTTCGTCAAAGAAGTGTGTTTGACTGGATAGACAATTCAAGGAATGTCACACAAGCCTTCAAAAAGGAAACGGATGCCCATTCACATCCATAGCTGCTGACAACATTGCATCCTCCTTAAAGTCCTGATCTTGCACCAGTCATGGTCCCCTGAAAGCAGCCCTATGAGGATGAAGATTCACTTCTGATGAAGAAGTGAAGCTAGTGGTGCATTTGTGGTTTGCAGCTTCTAAAAGTTTCAAGTAAAAAAAAAAATCTACAGCTAGAGTGTGGATAATTTTGCACTCACCCTCAACGACTGGGTTGTAAATGTAGAAAATAGATTTTACTGGAATTGGAACTCAATCAATTTATAATCCAATTAAATTAGATATTACGTAAAACAATTTAAAAGCACTAGTAGTTTACTTTGTATTGTATTGCGAACCTTTTCAGTTCTACAAACCTGTACTGTATTTATCAGGCCAGTGTATACACATACATACTCGTTGGCCACTATAGTGAGAACATCTGTACCCCTGTCCATATATCAGATACACAGACATGCATATGAGACATTAGACGTGACAAAAAGTGATTTATCGTACTGAAGAAAAACCCTACTTCCTTTGCAGATGGGGCACGCCATCAATCAGATTAGCTTAGATCAATTCAGAAATGGAACCGTAACAGATATAAGTGGTGTTGAACTCAATAAAATCTAAACATTTTTAGCATTTTTTTAAAATGTATCTCTCAACTTGGCAAGAAGAAGTACTGTAACTTTGAAATGGATAAAAAAAAAAACAGAATACAAAACAGCTGTGTTTATTACTGGTTGCAGTTGCAGAATGAATCTTGATGACCTGGGTGAAAGACAGAGACTCAGGGGGGAAGAAAAGAATTCTTTGTATAATTAAAACCTTTTTCTACAAAGCATTCCTTATACCTCCTGTTATCCACAAATTTACTATCATCGTTTATCCTTCGGGTCATTTTGACCGCAGCAATTTAAATCTCAAGAAAAAAGCCTTATGAAAAAAAGATGTAATGAAATGAAAAGATGTAAAGATCACCATAAAATCTCTCAGATTTTATTTGTAATGGGAGAAAATATTTTATGTGTTGCAATGATTTGTATTAGTTTTAAGCATAATTTTTTTTGTAATTTATAACAATATGACAATTTGTCCCCTGCACTGTTACCTTCCTTTTCAGCAGCATCCAAGCATGGGCGGTGGAAAAAAATCCTTACACATAATGTTATAACCAGTCAATCCTATAGCCACGTCTACTACCTCCCTTATGCCCTGCTCATTGGGGGGAATCATTATTTATTTGCTGATATAGTACATGTGCTATCATCTTTTGGTAACGTTACAGGATAAAAGTAAATATCCTGTAAATATAAAATAAATATAAAGTAAATATACCAAAGTAAATATGAAAGACTTCCCAGGATGAAATATAAAGTAGATATGAAAGACCTACCAGGATAAATAATTGATGCCAAAATCATGGTTACCACCAAGTTACCCACTGAAGTGCCACAGTACTTTCCCTGTATAGACCTATGATGTGCACCATTATATTGTCTGAAGTACTATGGTAATACAATGGTATATTATGATATGTTCTATAGTTTACCATAGAATACTATAAGACATACCATAGTAAAATTTCTTTTGCGTATAGTCTGAAGGGGCAGTGCCCATGAAATGCAAACAGTAATATGGGGGCGTGGAGTGTAAAGCATGGGTAACTGCTGAAACTACTTGTCCCATACATTCCATATGAGTGCTAGTTCTTCAAACTTTTATTGGCCTTGTTTCCCTGTTGTTAAAGTGTAAAACAGAAAAGAAAGCATGGTGGCTGGAACCATAATACTTCCAGTGTCAGGATTACAAAGGCTTGCTGTTGGTTCACCTTTTCACTTGTATACAGTTGTCTACTATAGGTGAAGAACACTGATGCATACAAAATGCGTGCAGGGGTATTGAAAACATAAAATCATGTTAATTTTATATTTACCCAATAAGTTAGTAAACACACACACCGTATCTCTCATTTTTGTTGGTTGCATGGACATTTTTTTGGAAATTTGAAGGGTTACTCCACTTGCACTTTGTATGCAATTTTGGAGGTGCTTCTAATAGCCTGCACAGGTGGAAATCCTATAAAATGTAGCCTTATGGTGGAAACATGGGCACTTCTTAAGACAGTGTCAAGGTCCTGTTTGACTTGATTCTCTATTGTCCTAATGACAAAAACTCAGAAACAAACCAATTATACTTTTAATCAAGACTCACTCACACCATCACCAGTATAAAATCACTATATAGCAAATGCTATTGAAGATATAGAGGTCACATTTGACCTGGAACACCCTCAATGTACCAAATTTTGTACTACTGTAGCTACGTGGGAAAAGAATTTACAAAATTCTACAGTATTGTAAATTGTAAAGCTGGAAAAATTCTATTTTTATATATTCTACACCATTTTGGGAAAAGTCATAAAGCTTTAGGTAACAATAATGTAATTTAGGAGTTTTTTGCTGATCAGAAATATCAAAATGGTTAAAAATTTAGTACAAAACTAAATAACAAAATGAAAACAAAATAACAAATTAAAAAAACAAAATAACAAAAGCAAAAACAAAATAAAAAAATTTAACAAAATACCAAATTCAAAAACAAAATTACAAAACTGAAAACAAAACACAAATTCAAAATAACAAAAACAAACAAAAACAACAACAACGACGACAACAAAAAAACTAAAACAAATTGAAAAATAAACAAACAAACAAAAAACCCGGCAAAAAAACAAAACAAAACAAAACAAAAAAGCCAGATGAAAAAAACACAACGGCAATTCAGTCAAACCGGAGAAGGTAAAGGTATAGTTTGCAATTGAAATTCTTGTAGATGATTGGAAGAGACATCTGTCACTCAAGACATACAAGAAGTACTTTCAAGTCAAGTCAAATTTATTTTTAAAGCACATTTAACACAGCCTAGTTGACCAAAATGCTGTAAATAAAGCCTAAAATACTGAAATTAATTTTACATTTACAATTTGTTAAATCAATCTTAAATTTCAAATCAATATACATTTAAAGGTCTGTGAGGCTGCAGTACTTTCTGTATATTTTGAGCAACAGATATTGACTTAACGCTGATCTTGAGTGGCAGATGTCTCATGCAATCAGCAGTATGAAAGTTATAATTTCATTTGCAAACCACACCTATCTATTGATTCTTACCACTGATTGGATGGGACATCTGTCACTCAAAATATAAAGGAAGTACCGCAGTTCAATCAGCAAATTTCATTCACAAACTATACCCGCTTATGTTTTCTGATTTATTGTGTTGTTTTCCATCATGTGATTTTGTTTTTGAATTTGTTATTTTGTTTTTGGTTCGGGCATTTATTTTTTATTAAAAAAAATTTTTTTTGTACTTTTTTTGCCCTTCTCAGCTACGGTTATACCAGATCACAAGTATTCATGATTTTTTAACCAGATTTATACCACAAATTTTACAGTTGTAATAATGTGCTTCACAGTTCTAAACCCAGTTCCAGACATTTTAGCCATCTCCTTCTCTGTTTCCTTTGGCAGGTGCAGGACAAAAATGTGACCTCTTTATTAATATCTATATATCTAATCTATCTAATAACTATAAATACTAATAACTTCATTAGTTTTGCATTTGGGTAACATCACAACAAGCAACAATAGTCCCCTGAGCCATGTGATAAATGAGATACCGTATATTGTATGTATCATTTTAGAAGTTAAGGCCCTGAAATGTTGTAATGTACAGTTTATGTTGTTTACCAAAAATGTAAAATAAAAAATGACTAAAGCTGTACCACTTTTGTATTTTGTATATTTTTGTTCCTGTTTATATTTTACCAGAATAAATGATAAATGTCATGTAAGGCAGACACAGGAAGGAAGCAGTAAACTAAATTAGGAATACTCATTTCCTCTGCCCATTCAGAACATTTCTCATTATAAAAAAAAAGTATATTTGTTGTTCAATATTACTAAATTTCATATGAAACTGGACTCAAATCTGCCCAAATGATCCAAATATATATTTTTAATAAACTAGTGTGTGACTGTTTCAAAAGCATTGGACTTTGGTAATATATAAATCTGTACCTGCTAAATATTTTAGCTGTATTCAAATTTAAACCCAATGTGTGTAAATGCCTAAACCTTACCAAAAAGTCCAAGGGAGAAAAAAAAGAGAGAGAAAAACACTTTCAGAATGGTGTGTAAATTCTGGTTGTGGTAGTTACTCAACCTTAGCTACAGCACTCCAGTTCAGAACTGGCCTTAAATAGAGATGTTTTATTTTTCCTTAAGGTTCAAATCTGATCAGTGTTAGATCTTTGTTTTGGATGGCACAACAACACAGACACAAAGCGAGGTCTTATGGGAAAAGGATAGTTTTGTTAATGATAATGGAAAGAGGGAAGGGAACTGAGGCAGGAGATAGGAAAAGATGGGAAGGAGAGAAGTGAGGGTTGCACATGCAGGTCCAGGCAGTGCCCAGCTGGCAAACTTAAGCAGGGACAGAGAGTGTTGAAGTGGGCAGTGGCCACGATCACACCAGCCTTTCTCATCACTGGGTTGGGACAAACATCCAGGTCCAGTTCTCATGCTCGTGCAGGTCTTCACATGACATCATCCGTATGGCAATCACATGGTGGTGTCCTGCTCTGCTGCCTGTGAAGTTCCTGGGGTCTGAGGCATCAACCTTTTTCCATGATGCATATGGTTTATGCAGATTCTCAGCAGTTTCTTGTCTGACCACCCTGGTGCCGTGAGCTCTATCCTGTGAATTGACAGTGGGCAGTCCGCCCACCTTGACACCCAGAGCTTGAACAGGTGCAGCGCATATTCAGTCTGGCTGCCTTTAGTTCCCACAGCAGCACACAGGTCCCAGACGCAAAACTCAAGCATTAGGCAGGGCAGCACTTTCGCCCGCTTTGGGATGGTGGCAGCACTGTTAAAAAGTCTGAGACAGGAATAAGGGCAGCGGTGTGTGCGTAAACTGGTACACCAATAACGCAGCGTGCATAGCAAGCCCTGACTGGTGCATAACAGCTTAAGCTGGTGCACGATCAGTGTTGCAAGCTCACCTTTGTGCCAGCTCTGGGATGCAGAGGATTGCCCTGCTCCCATGCCACTCACATGTGCAGAAGGGTTCTCCTGGTTTTTGTTTGTTGCAGGCTGTAATGCGGTTTAACTCCACCATTCACTGAAGAGACCAGCTGGCCCCGTCCAGCCATCCGTTGGAGCAGTCTAGGCATGAGGTCTGGTGACTTCTGATGTCCGGGCAGCTTACCCCCACTGGGCATGGGAACCTCATTTTATTCTTAGTTACATTGTATATTTGTACTGTACAGCTATTTTATTCTTAGTTAAATCTACTTCTTTTTTCTTTTTATATTTATTTCCTATAAATATTCTTGAATAGTCTTTTATTTTAAGGTCAGGGCAGTCGTCTAAGCATTTCACTGCATATCGTACTGTGTATAACTGTGTATGTGACAAATAAAATTTGAATTTTGAAACCTTTTTCATCAACGGCTGGATTGCAATAGGTGGTGCGTGGCATAGATGAGGGTGCCACGGCAGCACATGCTCTAAGAACGCCATGTGGTCTACTTGACCACTCGCCCCCAACAGGCGGCTTCTACGTCTCTCCTGTGAAATTCAGGCACAGCTTGTGTGCTGGAATGCCCGCCGTGGGCCAGGATCTCTCTCATGCGGTGATCAGTTGGCAGGGTTTCTTTTACTCACCTTTGAGGTTTCTGAAGCACTTTGTTTCTGGAGCAGTTTAAGGCTTTAAGCCTTAAACTCGGGTGTACATTTGTGCCGTTGGTACTCTGGACCTTTGGACCCCAGACTCTACTCCCACTCCACTCTCATTCATTAAATGGTCTCCAGCTTTGCTGAATCGGACGGCCCCGTCCCTTCCCACACCTGCCGAAGGGGATTCCACTTTTATAGGGAGCCTCCAAAATGAGAGTGGAGCAAAAAAGTTTGAGCACATGCCCGGTACTAGTTTACCATTTACTAGTTTATCTTGTGCCACCTCAAGCTTGTGTGACTTTTTTGGCCTGTATCAGGGCTTAGCAGAAGGTGCCATTAGACTATATATGTAAAATAAATAAATAAATAAATATGAACATAGCCACTAAGAGCTCCAACTCCAAGCACATGTTCAAAAATTAGTACGCATTTTTTAAGCACATGCCCGGTACTAGTTTACCATTTACTAGTTTATCTTGTGCCACCTCAAGCTTGTGTGACTTTTTTGGCCTGTATCAGGGCTTAGCAGAAGGTGCCATTAGACTATATATGTAAAATAAATAAATAAATAAATATGAACATAGCCACTAAGAGCTCCAACTCCAAGCACATGTTCAAAAATTAGTACGCATTTTTTAATTCTGTTTTTTTTTTTTGTGTGTGTGTGTGTGTAAAAACTTAATTTTAAAAAAATCATCTGATTGTAGCTGGTCTCAGTCTTAAGCAAATACAACCTCAAACAAATAGCAACATATAACTTTTTTTTTACTTGCAATTATTTATTTACCTAAAAAACAAAACAAAATGAAGCCAAAAATGCCTGTTGGCAATACTAACTACTCCTCACATGATTCAATAACTTGTACACCCAACTTTAGCAGCAATAACTTTTTAAAGCAATAAAAACAATATTTTTTCTTGTCTCTTACATCCTTGTGGAGGAATTTTTGTCCATTCTTCATTACAACATTGCTTCAATTCATTGTGTGTGTGTGTGTGTATATATATATATATATATATACACAGTGGAACCTTGGTTTACAAGCATAATTAGTTCTGTAAGCAGGCTCGTATTCCAAAATTCTCGTAAACCAAATTAAATTTTGCCATAAGAAATAATGAAAACTAAAATTATTCGTTCTACAGCCCAAAACAATAAATACATTAAAAATAATTAATACAACATATAAAGTAAAAATAAAACAAATTAACCTGCACTTAACATAAAAAAAGTCAAAATAAATCCAGACAGTTAAGTATTTCCTTTTGTGCGCACAGGCGCCGTGTATTTGTATGTGTGTGTGTGGAATTAGCCCCTTGCCTCGTCTTAAACAGTAAAACTCCTTCTCCCTCCCACACCTCGCTTTTTAAGTTTCACAACTAACATACACAATGCAAACACTGTTTTAACGGGGGGAAAAAACTAATCTCTCTAATGATACTTGCGTGAGCATACTAACGGAATCACTGCTGTAAATAAAAAAATAAAAAATAACAAATGAACCAGCACCTTACCTTTGAAAATAATCGCGACAGAGCTGCATTTTCTGTGTAAATAAAGCGCGTGTGTAAAGCGCCAGGGAGATCTGTGTGTGTTTGTGTGTGTCTGTGTCAGTGTCAAATTACGCGCGCACACACAAAGTAAGTGTGTGTGTGTGTAAAAAGTGTGTGTTGGTGTGTGTGGGGCACAGTGTCAAATTACGCGCACGCAAACAGAAGAGAGAGGGAGATGTTGATTATAAGAGACGAGCACTAAGACGATTACCCATAATTCCCGCAGCGCAAGAGAGAGAAAAATCATTGGCTCAGTTGCGATCACTTGCCATTCGGTGTCAAAATAAGAGTCGCATGCGTGATACATGATACTCGGCGCTCGTAAACTAATACTTGCTTGGTTTCCAACAAAAATGTATCAAATTTTGGAATTTGTGGAACACTTGTAAACCACGTTACTCGCAATCCGAGTTTCCACTGTATGTATATATATATAATATATATATATATATATATATATAATACAAGACCCACAATACAAGACCCACAATGATCAGATGATATTTATTATCTTTAAAAAAAAAACACACACATAGAACTGACAGAAGGGGTACTAACTTCTGAACATGATTGGACACTATAGCTCACTTGAGCACTGTTTGCCACCATCTGAAATCAATTACATGCAGTATATAAAGACTCCATGCCACACACACAAACACACTTTGTTGTTTTTCCTTACTGTGTTTTGCTCACCATGGGTAGCCCTATAATTTACTGCCTAGTTGTTACTGTTTCTGATTCTGTCTAGTCCAGTTTATGCCTATTTGCTCCTCACCTGACCTTTTCCCTATTGTCTTGTTGATATTATGTACCAATGTTTAATTGTGGTTGCTTGGTTCATACTAAAAGTCTCTTCCCTGCAATTACAAACACTCTTTGGTATCTAACAGAATGTAAAGTAGCAGAGAACCTAAATGTGTACAAAACTGGACTGGACCTTATTGGACATGTATTTCACTTGTGCCAAGATATAGTCACACTGCCTGCTTAACTATCAATGCCCCGTCTCCTCCACGGCTGCAGGCACCTCTGTCTCAACAGACAGTGCTAGACAACTGTTACATGGAATGACTCATCCTAAAGAGTACGTTAACTATCTCAACATCTTGTAATGCTTCATGCTGCAATGTGAAATGTTCTTTGCCAGATAAGAGGGGATCAATGAGCAGAAGTAAATCACTGAATTTATTGGACTGCTGACTGGCAAAGCCCTAACCTCAGACACAGCAGTCTGGAGCCAGGGTGGAAGAACATACCCACCTATTACTACTTCCTGGAACTGATCATGCAAGATCAGATCACATGTTAAACACACTCCTTCCCTTACAGCAAACTATAGAAAGCCATGAGAAAGCCCTCAATGTCTACAACAACTCTGGGAAGCTGAAGTATTTACAAAGCTAGCTCTACAGAGTGCGTACAGCCTGGTGCATGTAAGAGAGGATGATGAATGGAGGACAATCTTTAGCACTACCTTAGGCCATTATGATTACCACATGATTCTGTACATGCTCTCTTTAGTACCTGCAGTTTTTCAGAGCTTCAATAAAGTGTTGAGAGACCTGCTGGGCAGATTTGTTATTGCATATATTGATGATGTACTATTCTACTACACAGACCTTGAAACACACATTCACCATGTCAACCTGCTCCTGTCATCCCTCCTTGAAAAATAACTGTATATAAAATGAGGAGAATGTAAGTCTTATATGCCCAGGGTAGCTTTCCTAGGAGACATTATGTTGCCAGTCAGAATGCTAATGGACAAAGAGAAAAGGTTTATACAGTGAGGATTCATAGAGAAACTGGGAGTATCAGTGGGTTTAACACCAAGCTGTCAGGTTTACATCAAAACCAGCATTAAACTTGTCATCAGAACAAACTTTGAACATGTGCACTAATGACACACTCTGGTTCACCTACTGATGTGTCAGCACTTGAACTCTACTACAAGGCATAAATCCCCCCCTTAAGGCCATTAATTTCATCACCCAAAGAGAAAAATAACGCTATTTGTACTGTTTTGTGTGTTTGAGCCTATCTAGTTTTGATTCTGATTCTAATCACAGAACCTGACCTGTATTCTTGTCTCAGATAGTATGTACCTGTGTTTGGTTTTGGTTGCTTGGTTAATTTTAAAAGTTGTTACCTGCAAGTAAACCCACTCCCTGGTATCTAACATTTTTGCAGTATCCCAAACCTGACCATCTTGCACAGCTCTGGTCTCAGCCCGATGCCCTGAAAATCTTTCTGGCATGCTTTCCTCCCTAAAAATAAGGAATATTGCATCTCCATTTTTTACTGTATTTTTCTTTAATTAGTGACGTATGCCTTAAACTTATACTGCTCACATAATAGTCCAGTCTGTGCAAGTGAAACCTTACTAACCCTGGTGTGCTTCTGACAGCATGTCATTTACTGCAGTTGATTAAATTTGAGTTCCACGTCATTGTCGTATTACTTCCAGATGGATGGCATCATGGCATGTACATCAGACTATTACAACTGCATACATTAGCCAATGCACTGCTCTCTTGCGTGACATGTTGCCACACCCAGTATCCCACACAAATACAGTAATATGTTCAGGCCTCTGTAACCATGTGCACAACATCTGTTATATGCGTGAAAAATGAGGAAATAATGTAGTTTAAGCCTGTTTGTTTTTATGACATAAATGCCCTTGAAAGACAATATTTTTGCTTATTTATTTACACGCTCTTGGCTGAGAGCTGTATTCATTCAGTACAATTAAAACCATTATTTATATCCCTATTTTCTATCAATCCAGTGATCAACTTCACAGTTATTCCCATTGTCCAATAGCGGCATACCACACTAATCTAATCTTAACTGCCTTTTATTTACTGTGCAGAGTATTTCATTAATATTTTGAAAAAATATATATATTTGTGCCAAACTCTCACCCTTTCTTGAACAGACCGATTACTAGTATAATATAAATGTTTGCTTGAAAAACTATGGATGTACTCCTTTACGTCCACAGGGCTCCTCTAGTATAGGAATTTGTTGCTCAATTTTGAAATAATATTTAGATTTCAAAATTTTTTTTTTTCTTATTCAGCACTCATTTCCTCAAAAGATATTGGATCAAGCTTGAGCCCAAGGTCAACTTAAGGGGAAGTAGAAAGCACAAAGTATATTATCAAGTAATATTATACCTAGAACATAGAAGAAAGTGTAGTCAAGTTGTAAATGATCCAGTTGATTTATCTTGTGCTCCCAAATTTGTTTATTTGGAAAATTTGAAAGGTTGTATACCACTAAACACAAGACTGATCAAGTTCTTTACACCACCCAGAGCTGAAAGCGATCATGTCACTAAAGGGTCTTTAATAGATTTTTGTTATTCACAGACATTTAATGCCAGATGTTTCAACACACAGAACGGACTACACCCCCTCCAAGCTCGCGCTCAAATACCACACAATAGGAAAAGAAGGGGAATAAAGTTTCTTTACAGCTATAAATTTTGATGTTCTGCCACAATTGTGCACAACACTCCAAGCTAAAAGAGAGAGGGAAAAAAAATCCCTAGAGGGAATTTTGCCAGGTCCACTTGGCTCTTTGCATGAACTTGTTTTGTTTTGTTGAGGAAATGGATATGGGGCAAGGTGTGAACACACCAATTCTCTGGCTCTATGACAGTGCCAATAACCCACTGTATAATTAGGCTGAGGGGGTAGCTGGCTTTGGAATCGCTCTGCAACAATGCACTTTTCATGCCCTTAAGTAAATTTGTTCTTGTTACTTAAAGCTTTCCTTGGCTCTTGTTTTTCCATAGCACTCACATGTAATTAGCCTAAAGAAGACTGGTGCCAGGATTTTTAACAGTCAAAATGAATTGGCGATCTGTGATAAATAGCTAACAGGCAATGCTGGCACCTGGACTGAACTTCTGCTTTGAATAACGGTGCATCCAACCAGCTAATAAACCAAACGTTTCGGACAAAGACCCAGTTATATAATAACACGGCTGGGAGGCGGACAAAATGCCATCAGTTTCAATAAGGGTGAAATGTAATACGAAGGTAAAAGACTTTGAAGTGTGTCGTACCCTGTTCTTACAAACCAGATACTGACAGAGGAATTTGCATGGTAATTTGTGTACAATTGTAGGCTATTTTAGGCGCTCAGAAACCATATCATTAATATCAGCTGTATGAAGGTTTATGAGCACCAGGATGTTTTGTGCGTCAATAAATGAGTCAGCTTTAACAGCGCCCACTAGGTAAAAAAATAATAATAATAATTTAGATATCCAGGGCAAGTTGTGGATTGCATTGCTGGGCATTATGCAAAATTCATTTTCATCAGGATGTTTGCATTTCCGTTTAATTTCATCTGCGTCTCTGTGTTTGAGCAAAACATCTCAAGATGAACTGTAAATGATCCTTGCATTCTGTCTGTGTCTCTCTTTTAGGTCAAGCAGCTTTACTCTCAGTGAGTCACCCTGATGCTATTCTTCCAACATTCAGCTATCTGTCAATTTTGTTTAAAAAACGCTGTAGCAACTACTTAGGGTTTTTAGACAACAATAGTGAATGACATTTTGACGTTTCTGAACTACAACAAAAATCTCTTCCTTATAATTATGGTTAATTCGTAATCAGTCTTCATGTCTCCTGCCACCTGCTTAAGTCATTAGTGACCTGCCAGATTGGTTCCACATGTTCAGATTTACTGCTGTCCAGCATTGACTCCTGCAGAAGCTTGGCAAGGACTTGTTGATAAAGTGATATAACTTTTGACAGCTAGAGGCTATAGTGGATTTGGAATCATTTTAAAATTATTTTTTTTTTAATTGGTCATGCATGAACCCTATACTCTGTAAAGAGGTGCTGATTGGTTGTTAAGATGTTGAAATGAACACATATACCATACATTGACAGTATGGACCTCTTTAACATGTAAGCTTGAATATACAGTAAATGTAAAAGTATGAGATATTATTCTTTAACACTGCCCCTGTGGGAGGTTACATTTGCAGCAGGTCATGCAATTCGTTCATGGATTGCTATGGAGATGAACACACATGCAGACTCACTCATATACACACACATGAAAACTGAGGTCCAGAAGGATGACTCACAGCTTAGTGTGTGGGTGCTAAATGTGGAGTCAGCATGGCTGAACCAAAAACACAGAGTCTGGATCTGACTTACATCCACCCCAAACTTCCCCAACTTCACTTCCAATTCCAATCATATGCCTTCCAGAACTACAATCATCCAAACTGCACCCCCCCCCTCCCCTCCTTAACACAAACTCTTGACCTACCCCATTCTCGTAGTCTTGTTCTCAGCTAAAAACACACACCCCTTCCCACCCTCTATGGACAAAACAACAGCCTGCAACACAGACTTACACCTACAACACAGTGGCTCCAGCTCAAATCCCAGTGGCAAGCTCTCTAATGGGCAGCGAGACACACTGTCGCTTAATGGCACTGGTTTATTTAAAAAGACATTATTTTCTGTTTATTGAGCATGTCAGGCTATTTTTGTGTGGTGTGTATGTGTGAGTGCACAGCAGCACAGTAGCCAGATTGAAGTGCATTCAATCGCTTGATGCCTGAAAAAAGTGTGTGTCAAAAGCAATAATAAGAAACAGACTGATGTTCACAATGCGTACATAGCCACCGATATATATTAAAAGTGACTGACATTTTTGGAGCATGTTGGACACCGTCTGCTTGCTGATGTGTCCCTTCAGGAAAATGTCCAATGCTTTATGAAAACGACTTAACAATCATTGGGTGTTGCTTGAAAGTACTGTAGTAGTCTGGTTCTTGTCTTAGTAAGGACAGATCTAGAATATATCACCGGTGGCCTACTTTATAGACTTGAATGTGTAACACACTGAAGTAATTTAAGGATAAACATAATAATGGTTGTAATTAATATAAATCACAAATAACTTTGCATGGCTTTTAAATCTTAAGTTTAATTTATTAAATCTTAGTTATTGTACTTGTGGGCAACATGGCACCAACTGGATACAAACTAATCAAGAAATTGTATTTCTCAAAAACACATTTTTTTTTTTTTAAAGCATAACATTAATTTTCAGCTGTGTCAAATCTCTTCATCATAATGTTATATTGAAAAATATGCAAAAGAGATTCTCAGCTACTGCATACAGCATTTCCCAATTCTGACATTCAGGTGTGAGAATTTCTTCTACACTTTTTATTAATAAATTCTACCCCGGTTTTACTGGAAAAGAGCTGTTGCTGCAATCTGCACCTCATATTTTCATGTAATCAATCATTTTCATGACTACCTGCTTGATCTTTGTTCTCGTGAGGAAATTATACGATCTTTCCACTGGGACAGGAAATTATAGGGTCTATTTTTAGTGTTGAGAACATTTTTCATCAAGGGGGTCGCCTATGTCATACTTAATATGCACCTTTCCCCACAATTATATATACACTCTAGTGAAAAAAATCACATCATGGTAACCATTTATTGAGGTGTCATTGTGAATGAAAAGCATATTTTGATGAATCCGTTGATACGCCATTACATAAATATAAGTTGTGTTGAGCGTGAACAGTCACTTGACTGAATGGGTTGAAGACGCTAGTTGAAATAAGTCTGTTTTGACTGCTTACTGTGAGAGTGTAATATGTGCTTTCCCAATCTAAGTTTGTGTATTGGTTAACTCCCCAACAAGAACAACAAAAATAAATAAAAATATTTAAATATATTGTTTTTAACACAAAGAGAAAAAAGCATTATATACAGTATAGAAGCTACGGAAGCTAAATATTGTAGCTTCAGCAAGCTACTGAATCCCCAACAATATTTTGCTA
Source organism: Clarias magur (assembly GCA_013621035.1). Classification (NCBI taxonomy): domain Eukaryota; kingdom Metazoa; phylum Chordata; class Actinopteri; order Siluriformes; family Clariidae; genus Clarias; species Clarias magur. Next base: position 302,753 of record QNUK01000469.1, on the reverse strand, counting down.
AGTTAGCTAGTTAGCAACCATTGAAAAAGATTGTCCAAAAATGCTTTCCTCAGACTTTATGGGACATTTGTAAATTTGTTGTGTCAGTTCTAAACATAAAAAATATTTTCTAACAGATAGAATATTACTTGATTAAGTTGTACTCAAGTTGTATTGATTTCTGACATCAAATATACTCAAATCCTCAAATCTGTGAGGAAGGCATAACTTTACAGTATGTAGCCTTACTAGTCCTTATCCTCTCATGATTATGTCTCTAAATCAGCAGATTGTGCATGCACACTCAACAACAACAACAACAACAAAAATCCTTGGCTAACATTTGAGCTGTACTGCTTTGTTCTCTCTAAGATGCTACAGTATCTTGGCTTGGCTATTGTCATAATTTTGGCTTGAGTTGAACTACAAGGTGACAGATGGTGTCTGAAGGATAGCAGGTTACACATGCTATAGTTGCAGCAGTAATATGTTACACATTCTGTACTGTATGTAAACCAGTTGGAAGTCATTTTAAAATTAAAATATTAAACGGAGATGGGTTGTTCGTTGGGTGACATAGTGAGGCCTGTTTTATCAGGCTTCTAATCAGAAGCCCCACTAGGCAGAAATGTTATTTAACATATGAATTAAAGCAGCTTTTGCTTAACCCTAACCCCAAATCCTAACTCTAAACCTTATATAAATTTTCGGACTAATTTTCTTCTGATGTTAGGGCCGACCCCCTTTTGTTATCAGTTCGCTGAAACTATTCGTCTGCTGGGCAATTAAGAAACTGATAAATTGCGTGCATATTCTTCTTGTGATTTGCATGTGCTATGGATGTCTCCACCGGTCTGGACAGTATATTTACATTTTACAGCTTCTGAATATCATCTCAAATCAGTAGGATTAGTGTGGTTCCAATAATCTATTACCCACCTAGATCTATTTCTGAACCTACACAACAGATCAAACAAATGGTAGATTCATGACCAAATGGCACAACAAAGACATTATTAAGGAATGTTCCTCCTCAGTTGTGTTCCTAAAGTATGACCCCTGGACATTTTGGTATTTTCCATTTTGTAACTCTCCCAGCAGGCTGAGTTCAAGTTTTTAGTAGGCCAATGAGTTGAATTATTTAAAATACAGTAGATGAGCAAACACCAAAAATGGTGATGTCAGGATAAGGGTTACATTAGGACTGGGCTTGAGAAACGGTGCCTTATAGCAAACCCCAAACCCATTGAATCTGTTGCTGATTAAATGCTTGGTTCTACGTGCCAGATCAAGTCAATGGGAATATAAGATGCTGGCAAGAGCCCGAGCCAAAGAACATCATCCATCAGCTGAGTGCAGGTGCAGCTGTATGGGGTGATAAATGACACTGGCAAAGTAACATAAGAATTGTCCATTTTAGACCTGGTGAGGAGACTTCTTTATTGTACCAAGCAAAAATCTAAATTCTTTTTTTATTATCAGAAGACCACCCACTTCAGTGAATTCTTGTGGCAAAATAGTTGTGATTGCATTGTTGTTCATCTTGAATGTTTTCAATAAAAAATATCATATTTTTTAAACCAGGAATCAAGGACTTATTCAAAAGTGAGCAAACACTGTCTGTAAACAGCACATGTCAAAGTGTTATACAAATCATTCAAAACTGGCCCCAAATGTCATATGAATTTTTTAATTTAAACCTCAACATTATGTCATCACGTTTTCGTAGTGAATTAAAACCGTTAGACATCTGAACATCTGTAACTTTCTCCTCATTGAGGCAATATGCAAAAGCTTAATGAAAATCAGTGAGCAAATGTGTAGTTGTCGACATAGCCTGAAGTAATTGCCAAGTGTTCTTCTTCTACTCCTGCCATGGAAAAAAAATGTTAAGCTGACAGACCACAGAATAAATGCTTTTGTTCTTCTCATTTGATGAAACACTTGGATGGAATACAGTATGGCAATTCAAAAAAAATAATGTAATTAATTCCTGTGATGAAGATTAAAAGAAAGGACAGATGATGTGGACTAAATGGAAGACAGAAGACAGAGACAACAGAGGTCTCACCAGATCACACATAGTGCGTGTGCATGTGTGTGTGTGTTTGAGAGAGAGAGAGAGAGAGAGAGAGAGAGGGAGTTATAAAAATGCTTTAACATCATCTCTCCGTTTCATTATAGAAACAAGAAGTCTTTTATAATTCTTTTTGGTTGACATTAATGAGTATCATTATTAATGCAACTATAACTGGTGATTATTATATTAGTATTCGTATGATTAAGAAAATATTAGTATTGTAACTTCATATTAATATAATTATCAATAACTATCAAATAAAACATTTAAGCAGATCAGTTAGGATCATCACATAGGAAGAGGTAAGGGAAAGAAGGATACACTTGTTTGGATGGTAAAACAGTGAGCTTGCTTTTCATTAAAGATGCCTGTGGGTTATACAACCCAGAAGACACAAGCCAATTAATTATTTGGTTTCTGGACTCCAGTTTTGGCAGGAAAGACTGCCCAAAAGATACTCATGTTTTTTTCGTCTTTTTATATCTTTAGTCATATAACAGAGGAATGCCTGTCAGACACTTTTCAATTAAGGAATCGCCATGCAATATTTTTCATAACCATTCCATAAACAATGTCACACATCAAAGGGCAATGCAGCCAGAGATTCACACATGTTGTGTCTATTTCGCCAGAAAAAAAGAGCGATTACACAGTCTTCTGGTGGTCCACTGGGTGTCCTGCATTTCATTAGCACTTGCATTTGTAGATATTATAAGACTCCAAAATTCTCCCGAAACTGATAAGGAAACAAATGAAACTGTTTGTGCATTTATCTAGCCTAGAACAGTATGTCAGAATGTGTCCCACACAAAGATCACATCAAATGTTCCAATGTCATTTTGGAAGAGAGTGGAAGTCTGGTGTCTCCCTCAGATAAAAGATTCATGGCTATCACTTTGGCTGAGTTAAAGTTTTGGTGGATAAAACGCAAGTTTTATCGCTTGGACTATTTCACCTGTAACAAGGAGGCCACTGGAAAGAGGCATCAAGCCAAATGTAGAGCTTTATGCACCTTTATCAAAGTTATCATATCAGTCCATTGCCATGGTCAGGAAGCAAGCAGATAGCTACCTGACACAAGCCCATTCTCACAAACTACTTATATACAGGTCAAAAAAGAGTAAAAAACAGATTCCAAAAAAAAAATGACTAAAGAAAACAGATGTAAATTAATGGGAGGCCATAAAAACATAACCAGAATTGGAACTAAAAATAAGTTTTTTTTTTTTTGCCAGATGTTCTTCCTGTTCCCAGAGCTTTATCAATAATCTCCCAGCATTATCAACTTTAATTGGATCTCCATCTGACTCCACAGAACTTGATCAGACGACTGAATATTTAGTTGACAATTTGTTATACCTTAGATAATGTTGCTCCTGTTAAAAGGAAAATGATTAGGGATTAGAAAAAGCCCGCTCCCTGGTACAATGACGACACACACACACACACACACACACACACACACACACACACACACACACACACACACACACACACACACACACACACACACACACAATATAAACCGCACAAAAATTAGAATGCAAATGGCGTCTAACTAAATTGTTAGTATTTCAAATAGTATAGAAGGAAAGCATTCTGAATTACAAAAAGCTCTTAGTGCTGCTAGATCATTGTATCTCTCCACTCTTATAGAAAATAACAAAAATAATCCTAGATTTTTATTTAATACCGTAGCTACTGTAAATTAACTAGAAATAAGACTGCTGCAGGAATCTCCACAACAACAACATACACTACAGTAGTTTGGCAAAAATTCAGGCTTTGAAACCAGACAACTTAAGTGATACAGATGATATAAACTAACCACATCACATCAGAACCTAGAAGTCTTTACTCCCATTGAATAGAATGAAGTCATTTCACTCATCTCTTCTTCAAAATGGTCAACCTGTGAATTAGATGCATACCAACATATATTCTAAAGCATATAGTCCCAGCAATCACAAAAGCCCTGTGGAAAATAATTAACTCTTTACTCAGCAGTGGGTATGTTCCAAAATCCTTTAAATTAGCAGTTATTAAACCACTAATTAAGAAACCTGACCTTGACCCTTGTCAGCTGTTGATAGGCCAATATCAAACCTCCCCTTTATCTCTAAGATTCTGGAAAAGGTAGTAGCGCAGCAGCTATGTTCATATCTACATAAAAATATCACAAACAAACTGTATCAGTCAGGATTTAGGCCTCATCACAGCACAGAGACAGCACTTGTTAAAGTAGTAAATGACCTCCTATTGGCCTCTAATCAGGGTTATGTCACTATATTTGTGTTACTCGACCTCAGTGAAGCTTTTGACACCATTGATCATAGTATTCTCCTTCACAGATTAGAAAATGTACTGTAGAAGAAATTAAGGGAACGGCCCTCTCCTGGCTCAGATCCTATTTGACTGATCATTACCAGTTCGTAGATTTAAACGGTGACTATTCTGCATGTTCTTAAGTGGCCTTTGGTGTTCCACAGGGTTCAGTTTTAGGCCCACTGCTTTTTTCTCTTTACATGCTTGCTCTGGGCAACATAATTCGTAAACATGGTATTAGTTTTCGTTATCACAGTATGCTGATGACACACAGTTATACGTCTCAGCCAAACCAGATGAGAAAAACCAGCTTACTAAAGTTGAGCAATGTGTTCAGGACATAAGAGTTTGGATGTTACTTAACTTCCTTCTGCTTAATCCTGATAAGAAGTTCTAGTCATAGGACCACAAGCAGCTAGAAGCAAACTTTTTGATCACACTGTAACTTTAAATGGCCTTTCTGTTCTATCAATGCAACAGGTAAAGACCTCGGTGTGATTATTGATTCCAGCCTTTCATTTTAGGTAGATAATATTACCAGGATAGCATTCTTTCTCCTCAGAAATATTGCCAAGATAATGAATATATTGTTACTAAACAATGCAGAAAAACTAGTTCATGCTTTTATCACGTCTAGGTTGGACTATTGTAACGCCTTACTGTCTGGTTGATTAACTAAGTACATAAACAAGCTTCAGTTAGTCTAAAATGCAGCAGCAAGAGTCCTCACTAGAACCAGAAGACACGAGCACATCACTCCTATCTTATCCACACTGCATTGGCTCCATTGGATTGATTGGGTCAATTTTAAAATACTACTATTGAGGTATAAAGCATTAAATGGTCTCGCACCGCAGTATCAGAGTGAACTGCTAGTGTCTTATGATCCACCATGCTTACTTCAATCAAAGGATGCAGGTTGGTTGTCAGTACCACGTATTATGAAAACTAGGGGCAGAGCTTTTTCTTACAAAGTTATGGAATAGGCTTCCAATTAATGTTCAGGACTCAGACACAGTCTCAGTGTTTATGTCTATTTACCTATTTATTTAGCGATGCATTTTGGTAAATAGATTTCCCTTAGGTAAAGGAGCAGATCTGGGGGACTCATGGACGTAGAGTTTTATGGTGAACTGATATGTTTACATGCTGTCGTCCCCACTCTCATTGATCACTTAGGTTTGTTGATGGTTAAGTGATTGGTCGCTTTACATCTCAGGGAGCCCTCATGTCTGTGTTTCCTTCTGGCTCTCCCTTTTAGTTATGCTGTTATAGTTAGTCCTGCCGAAGTCTCTGCTTGCACTCTGCACTAAATATACATTCACTTTATACATTGTGTAACAGTGACCATACCTAACTGTTATCTCTCCCTCTCTCTCTCTCTCTCTTTTCCTCTACCTGTCTCTCTGTCGAGCTATACATGTCGCTCCTGAGCTGCCAGTGACCCAGACCTCCTCTGCCCTTTGGACCTGTCTGACCCATCCTGGTGTCCGCTTCGGGCTGGAGATCTCGTTGCATGGATGCCCCGTGTGGTCTGCCTAGGATGCGTGTGGTGACTGGGGACGGTTCCACTTTTCCACAAAGACAGTCCTAGCCTCAGCTGATGCTGACAGCTGTTGTCTGTAATCTATTTAATTTAAACACATCTCCTGTTACACTGAACTTTCTGTCTCATGCAGATCAATCCCTGCTATCCGTTTTCACCCAACTGAGGATGATTCCTCTCAAAGTTTCTTCCTACTGCCATCTCAGGGAGTTTTTCCTTGACACTGACGCCATCATCCTTGGCTTGCTCATCAGAGAAAATCTTATCACATTTCACATTTCATACATTTGTTCACATGTTCACATTTCATACAAACTTAAATAATTATTTTGATTGTGTAAAGCTTCTTTGCTGCTTCAATTCTCTGACCAGGTGTGGGACCAAACTGCCAAGAGACTATGGGTTGTACGGAGCATAGAATTAAGGGTCTTTCCCAAGGATCCAAGAATGACTACATGGCAGTGGTGGGGCTCAAACCACCAACCCTATGCAGAGCATCAACCACCTGAGGCACCACTGCTCATAAGTTGAATGCCAATAATGGTTAAGAAAGTAAATTTGTCCCACAAATTTATATTTATTATAATATATTAAAATTATATAGTATTAGAAATTATGTTTACATTTGACCTTTGTACACCACCGACATGGCTGAGAAGCAGTTGCATGGCCAGGTGTCACCTTTTTCCTCATCGTTTGCATTTGGTAGCTATTTAATCAAACTTCATATTGCAGCTGGATAATGACACAAAACATACAGTGAAAGCTACCCAAGGCAATGAAATGGGGTATGCTTCAATTGCCAAACCAGTCATCCACTCTCAACCCAATAGAGCTTATTTTTTGCTTCCTGAAGACCGAAGACAAGCAGACCCACAAGGACCCACAAACAGGCAACAGCTGAAGGCAGCTGCAGTAAGGCCTAGAAAAGAATCTCAAGGGAGGAAACTCAGCATTTCAAGTTGAAATGTTATTTGTCCCTTGCAGGACTATACACATATAAGTGTGTCTGTACGGCACAGACACACTTATACTGTATGTGTATAGTCATGTAAGGGATGACTAATTTGTTGCCTTTTTGGAAATGTCTTCTGATTATTTGCTTAAAACCACCACCACCAACAAAAACAAAAACATATTTCTTCCCAAATCTGAGGGGGAAAAAAGTCCAAATTAAAAAAATTAAACAAGTGATAAGGTGAAAAGACTTGAATTACTGATAACATGCAGAGCACCATGGTAAAAAAAATAAAAATAAAGTGCAGATTGTAACAGCATGGCAATCATGTGTAACAAGCGCTGCACAGCTGGAATTGTGTATGCAATCCCCCCATTCCCACACACACACACACACACACACACACACACACACACACACACACACGTCTACGTTTAATCCTTTTAAGTCAGACCAAGTGTTGGAGAGTGTACTGTATAGGGTTTCATATACAGTGAAAAAAAAAAAGTGGGTCTGATGCAATATCATGCCCAGAACAGTCCAACTCGAAACACACCAATCTGATGACCTCTTCAAAGTTTCTTGCAGGCGCACACTGAACTGCTTTATAATTCTCAAAGAATGGGGTGGGGGTGGTGTGTGTGTGTGTGTGTGTGTGTGTGTGTGTGTGTGTGTGTGTGTGTGTGTGTGTGTGTGTGTGTGTGTGTGTGTGTGTGTGTGTGCGCGTGCGTGTGTGTGCGTGTGTGTGCACGTCCATGCCCGGAGTTCATCCTTCTAAATAGGCTCTCTTTAGATGTGACAGGTTTTCAAGTTGCAGGAAAGTGCCATTTTGCAGCTCTACATACATCTGCTCATCTTTAGCTGGATATTTGCATCTATAACTTCAGCAGACACAATCATGAGTCAGTGTGATTAAGAATCAGTGTAGATAGGCATATGGAAGGCACTTCATCTGCCTGACAGGCCACTTGTTCCAGATCAACCTAATTCATAAGTAGTTTATTCACCGGATCAGCTTTCTCACGGCAGAGGCCACAGAAGCACAGCTGCTTTGGGGAGATTTGAAACCCCATAAGAAAGAAAGAAAAAAAAAAATGTTACGCAATGTGTCAGCATTGTTCACAGCCTCCATTTTACCTCCTGTCTAAGATAACCAACTTATGAGAGCAGACAGGACACTGACTGTCTGGTGTCAGTACTGACATTTCAGACCGCGCATACTAATACGCCGCACAGCGCATCTGAATCATTTCACTTTCAGTGTAAGCAGACAGGCAAAACATTAGAAGATGGTTTAATATAATTGTGCAGAAAAATAAAACACAAAACGTGTGTACTGTTATTAGAACACACACTCTTTTCATTACTTGCTTTCCCCCCACTTAACTTCATACTGATCCACACACTTGCACAGAGCTCCCTGGCACATTCCCCTTCCAATAGCAAGCTTTCTGATGATGTCATCCTCTCAATCACTACCAGATTGGGTTTTGGCTGGGCCAAAAAGTGAACCTCAAAGGGAACAGGACTTACATATGTGATGGGCCGTTACTTTCTTCTTGTCAGGCTGCATTTAAAGGGTCCACAGGCGATGCATAACACATATGCACAGACCCTTTGCACTCCCTAAACACACACACACACACACACACACACACACACACATGTATGTGTACTGTATATATTTAGTATTTATCTTGCTGCAACCCACTTGTAGTCGAACCTGTCGGCATTCATGCCAAGATCGGCATGAGTGACAGAACACATGGCTTTGATCATACCCCTAGCTCTGGTTTGAGTTCAAGACAAGCAGCTCTTTCACAGTCATTATCCTGTTTCATCCAACAAGTTTATAGGCAACTCTGGAATTACTGGCAGTCTTCAGGAAAACAGACACAATAAATTTTTACCAACTAATCATCACAAACCATTTATCTTGATCACATAGCTTTGTTCAAATAAAACCATTGTCTATCAATAACACACATTATGGCACATATTATTAATAAAATATAATATTTATACACTGTGCTTTAATAGAATTTGGCAGATTTTAACCCTAAACAAACACTATGCAAAACTTTGTACTCTTACAAAGAACCCAAAATCATATACCAAAGAACACAGGTAAGGTTTGTTAAGAACACGGGTAAGGTAAAAGCATTACTTTATCATGGATAACCTAACTCATGTCTCTCTTCTTATGGCTATCTGATGTGTATTAGTATCAAAAATACTAAAGACATTCTGATTGTGCATTTTGTCTTCACACTATCATACCCCGTCTAGACAATGCTAGCAGAGAGAGTGCCATCATGACGCTTCAACTTGGTGCAAAGCAAGCAGACGTGGCAGCATGGTTTAAACGTACCATTTCCAGGCTGTGGAACAGATTCCCAACAACTGAACTGATTCCGCTGCTGATCACTGTGGGCCTGGAATGGCCAAGAGTGACAATGCCAAGACGAGACTCACTAATTCGGTGGCGTCATTTGAGAAATCACACAGAAAATCCTGCCACTGCTGCTGCTAGTACTGCAGGGTTACACACGATACGTCAGACTATTCAGTGATGTTTGGCTGCAGCTGGACTTGCTGGACGTGCAAGGAGGCCATATCGTGGGCCAATGTTGACTCTACATCATTGTCAATGTCGTCTGAATTTTGAATTTCTGGTGCTGATGGATACACAGATTTAGAAAATCAAACTTTCGTATTTATTTAACGCTTTTCTTTTCTAAAAATAAAAATATGTGCAACATTTCCATCTGTCCATGAGTGTCCATGACAAATACAATACAATACAATACAATACAATACAGGTAATGGGTATATTGCATTCATAACAAATACCATAAATAAGCTATTAAGCAACCATTAAGCACAATCAGAATTGCTAAAAACAGTTCTAAAGGTCTGAAACAGTTGACCATTTTCATGGATTTGCTTGCATGAGTATAATGTTCCCATGTACAGTGATGAAAATGGTAAGTGCAAAGAAGACCCAAAATATCACAATTTAACTATTTTAATCACAAGCTGGTTGCAAAGACTACATGAGAAAAGGTTTATTCTAAAACAATTTATTGTTATATTTATTAATTTCACATTGGTTTTGTAATGAAGGTTGCTCATATTCCTGAATTTGACTGTCATTTCTTTCTTTCTTTATTCTCACAATCCTGCTACATGCCAAAAAATTATAGTGCTCTTAAAAGGGAAAACCCATCTGGACCTTATCAAACACTCCTCTAGCCTCCTAATACTAATCAAAGCCATTAAGCTAAAAGCTCTGTCACAGAAAAGTTGAACCTTGTGGTTGCTTAAGAAACTTATGGGAAAGGGGTAGAATTATACCATCTGGCTTCAGACTACCCAGATGTAACATGAGCATCCAGAGAATGGTGATTGTGCTAATTGTATTTCGGAGGGCCACGCCAAATTCCCACACTAGCCCAGCTGTACTGTAGCTGTTACTCCACTATAAATTTTAGTCCTAGATTGTTACAATGAGATTTAGCTGCATTTTGAAATCACATACTGCTAATTGTCTTCTGGCTGTCAGTAAGTGGAGACGCTTGGTATTTTGAAATTTGATTCTCCTGAATGTATCATACGAATCATGGAACTTTCCCAGGACCAGACCCAATGTTGGACTGATTGGTGACTGGTATTTAAGGAGTAAATCACTTTCCCTCTGAAGACTGAGGCTTGGCAAAAGATATCAATTGAAAGAAGGCACGTTTAATCCAAAATATGTATATGTTTAAATAAAGTAAGAGATGAGATTATCCGTGCAAACTGTGCATTATGCTGAATCAGCAGTTAGTATAAAATACCACTGTATATCATAAAATGCATGGCAACTGGTTAAAGCAACTGCTTAACATTGATGGGAACATGAACTAAAGCTCTCGACCGGTATCTGAATGATTTTATGCTTTCTTTGATAAATTATTGGCTGATTGGATAACTGCATAAATCGTACATTGCACATGTATTTATTTTAAAGTTGATCTTGTGGGTGTACAAAAACAAAACTGAGAGACAGATGTGTGGAAAAGAAGTAATATGTTTTGAGCAGAGGTGAATGTGGAAAATTGCTCATTCAAGGTCATGAAATCATGTAAATGGGAGGTATGATATTTTGTCATAAGTTTAATTTGTTATTTTAAATGGTTGAATTTATAGAACAGTGCTGGGGTGTTTATGAATTTGATATTTTCTCCAGTATAAAGAAAATATGCTCGCAGTTTGAATGGCTGCTGGTCCTGCTGGGTTTATAGCCTTTTACTTTATAGCCCTGCTGCCTGCAACATTCAGCCAACCCAATGTTACTGTCAAACCATCATTAAGAAAGTTAATGGCCTCCAGCACTCTTTTAGGTTAATAGGCACGTTGGTGGTTTTACCACCAAGAGCTGAGCTGCTAAGTAAGGAGTTTGCATGGTGTTTGGGCTAGCAATCTAATGCTAAGATGTGACAAAACACTAATCTGCATCTATAGAAAATGATGACGTCCCTTGTCTATGTATAGGCTATCCATGATCCTTTTTCAAATATATACAGTAAAACGCATACCTCTAAACAGCATTCATTTGGTTTTCTAGCAAGCTAGTGTATATGTAATGCTTATCTAATATGTCATAAGACATGTGGTTGGAATAGACAAGTGGGGAAATGAGGTTGCTGCTCATGTTATTACATAAACAACTTTTATTTTCTTGCATTTTTTGCACTTTACACACACACACACACACACACACACACACACACACACACACACACACACACACACACACACACACACACACACAAATACAAGAAAAAAAAAGTTGTTTATGTAATAACATGAGCAGCAACCTCATTTCCCCACTTGTCTATTCCAACCACATTCAGGACCACCAGTATACTAATCACTGGCCTGATCATCTGTCATCATCTGCCCCTGTTTTTCACTGGGTCATGCCTTAAGCTAGATGCTTTTTTTTGTTTTTTGTATTTTTATGCCTAAATGATTTATAGGTCACTGAGTGGCTTAAGAAGCAAACAAACAAACAAAAAAACATTTCTCTGAAACTGCTCAGGTGTGCAAATGAGAAAAGCTGCCAAAAACGAGAGCCAAAAAAGTCCTTCAGGAAGCCTGGAAAACTATTCCTTAATACTAAATAAAAAATACAAGAAAGTCTGGTTCTTTTGAAACAAATTATAAAGAAATAAGGGATGGCTAGAGACTTTTGCAAAAATGCTATATGTCACAAACTCAGTTTCCCAGAATCTTCCATAACCACTCTATTTTTCACAATATTGTAGACATGCACCCAAACGCAATCATTTTATCTGTTATAAAATCTAGATTATAATCTCTCATTCTCTCTCTCTCTCTCAAATTTATAGTTTACCCTTTTGGCTTGTTTGCTTTAAATTTGCACAATGTAATATCCCCATAAAATTTCCCAGAAATGTTATAGTAAGTGTTCTATTATTTGAACTAGCCATCACACACTAGCCAAAGTGTTTAAACCATGACATTGATATCTGCATTAATTATAATAATCATAACAATAATATTTTCCTGGGGTGGTCATGCATCATGTACGGGTGGCACTAGACAGTCGTTTAGCTATGCCTCTGACTAGGATTTTTCCATAAAAAGTAAGGATTGTTCCCTTATTTTGCAAATAGGTTTCATGTAATTAAATACACATAGTTTATTTTTATTAAGGGTTATTTTAATTATGTAAATTTTGGGCACATCGGTAATCATTAATATCTGCTAATATGAAAGCATGCATCTGAGTAATGTCTCACAAACACAGAGTATTCAGGCTTTCATGTGGAAAAGGTATTCAAAGTAATATCATAACTGTTTCAAAATTGGTTTCGCCTTGCTGTCATTTGGTTGCTTTGAACATGTGTGAATTTTTAAATCGCATCTGAAAGCTCTGGAGCTGCAAAACACTTGATTTTGGGCCAGATTAACTAAATTATTTCTAAAGCTTCTTTCCACCTGTGCAAATATTCTCATGACATTTAATGTCTCAAGACGAGACATTAAATACTGCCAGTGATGCGTTCCTGGTCGACTTTTGGATTTCAGGGAATGGTGAAAAGAAGTCTACTTAAAGCAAAGTACTATAAAAGGAAAGGACTTATCTCACAGTATGGCTGCTGACCTAGAATCGCTTTTTTTTTTTCCCTGCATGTGTGCCTTCATAGTGTTGTACATCTTTCATTCCGTTTTGTGTAGGTCTCTGGATTCCATCAGATCTAAGCAGTGACAAGTCCTCTTGTTTGGAAGTTTTATAAGATCGGTAGCAGACTAACGCACCATGGATTCACCTTACAACATTTAAGAATGATATTACTTGTTTCAAGGAAGTTACAAAACAAATATAAATCACAGGATATTGGTTTTATTTATTAACATTTTTATGAACATTATGGATCACTGAGGTTCTAGAAAGGAATTGTCCTAATGGAGTGGTGAAGCATTCTGTTTTCTCAGCAAAGCTTACAGTTAAAAGTTTCAATATGCTCGGACATGTTTATACTTTTTGGCTGCCACATGTTATAAAAACTCAGTAATGGCTTTATCCTCCCTTTGGACTTGATAACATCCAGTAATCTGTTCCAATAAAGGGAGTTTTTGTATTTGTGTAGAGGTCAGCAGTGTCACACTGACATGCATACACATGCAGTAAATGCTATGTGACAAATAGTCTAAGTATTCCCTTTGTAAGACTGAAGCAGTCATTTAAAAAAAAAAGACTACAAAAAGTATGCCTGTTTGTCTTTCTATTGCAAGATTACTCACTGATTTTATTTTATTTGTTTTTTGTTTGTTTTTTTTGTCTAGATTAAATTGGGTGGGGCGATTTTGGGAAAAGCCCTCACATTTCTTTCTGTTTTAGCCATGATCAAACTACCTTCCTTTTCTTCACCATAACCAAATTAAGTTAAAATTCACCTTTTCACAAAAAAACACGTCAAATAAAAGAGAACACATGACGATATGAAAATAACACATGGAAAGTGAGCCCTTTAACCACCGAACAACACAGGAGAAAAAAATGGTTAAAGGTTTTAGGGCGTAATTGTAATTTCTATTGCATTTCTTTAAAACAGTTCAGTGTTCAGATTAATTAAAGCTTAATTTACGTTTGTGTTTTGAATATTTATAAGAGCATACTGAAACTATTTGCAGGAAAAAGATCAACATTTTAGTTGTATGTACAGTACTTGTATGAACTGTATGTACATTTGTATTTCATGTAGTTATGTCAGATCTAGAACACAATTAACATTAACCAAATGACTAAAATAGTTACAACTACAAATGTGTGTATTCCTTTTTAACAACAGACTAAGGCCAAATTAGCCATTAAAATTAACATTAGCTTTACATTAGTATCTTGTAATTTTGGATTCTTCTAAACCTTAGAGAGGATTTGGAAAGAACAGGATTCCTGATTTAGCAACCTTTCCCACATTCCTGAATTTGATCCCAAACCAGTAAAATCTTGCGATTGTAGGAAATCCTAGGGAGATTGTAAGGAAGCCCTTGTATGGCTCGTTGCGGTTTGGGAGAAATCAAAGAAGAAGAAAAAAAAGCATGATTTAATCTTTTTTTAAAGACTATGAATAACTAATAAAACATTGTAGAAGAGAGTAGGTTATTTGGAGGTGATTCACAGCATTTCTTCAGAATGTTTTAAGTGAGTTTTGTCTCATTTAAAATGAATTGCATTAAAAATTCTAACAATTGGCTGCTATTTAACCTTGTGAAACCTTCACCTTAATTTCAACTCATAAACTTTCACCTATCAAGAATTCTGTTTCTCCTACTACCTGCTACAAAAATCACATGCGATGATTCCCAACTGATGCAGCACTAGATAACTAGTTAGTGTGGCTAACTAGTTATCTAAAACTTGACACTTTGTGTAGATTGATGAAATTGCTTTATTTACACCAACAGTGTAATGCACTTAACTAGGTAGGATGAAGGTTCAGCCCTAGGCAGTTTAAATGCTTACTTTTTGCTAGCTATGCTGAAGTACTGTAGGTGGAATGAAATTTAAATATAAGTAAGAAGGATGTTCATAAGGAGGTGTCCATAACGTGTGTATCCAGGTTGTTCTTTACAGGTGAGCTGACAGTACATGAACAACAAACTCTGAAAATGGATTGCCTTATATGTAGTCCATGCCCAAGTTTAGTCTTTACACAGGCTAAAAACATAGGGGATTCATGTGAAATAATAGGAGTTCTTGAGAAGTCTTGACAATACATTGAAAATGTGAGGTGTCAGGTATTTTATGGGCAAATTCTGAATGTTTGCAGACAGTTCGGATGAGTTCGACATGAGCATGTTTTGTAGCAGGGTCAAAAGTACAACATTTCTTGGCTAAGGGGGCTTTCCCACATTTCTGAATTTGATTCAGAATTGTTGCAATCTTGAGATCTTAGAAAGGATATGGATATGATCAGGAAGTTCAAAAGAGTTCAGTGCAGTGCCTCACAGTCATAAAAAGTTTTAGATTTAGAAAGTCTTAGTTGTGAACATTTTGAATGGTACATACCAACTAAAAACATAACAGTTGTTAAATTATACAGAGGTGGATTGTAGGAATTTTTAGGTGCTTTGCGCCTCTTCATAATTCATGGAAGTCCAACATTAGTCCAGATTGCTAGTTTAGTGTTGAAATGCCCAGGTTTAAACAGTCACTACTGAACCTCTTGAAAAAATCTCCCATACAAGATGTGGAGCAAATCAGCTAAATGCTAAATCTATATACTGTAAATAAAGGATGGTTTTGGCTGTACTCGTTCTTTCAATGATATCTTAACATTTCATACGTTGGAGAACTGGAAACCAGTCTCAGAAAATGTTTCTGCATGTCTGGCTAAACAGAGTTTAATGAAACTATGTTAGTACTTCGGTATTTACCTGACATTAAACCTACAGTATAAGCCATCAATGGAATCAAAATGTTGAGTAGAACTGAAGTTATGGACAGTTATGTGCCAGATTATGTACCACATCTAGTGCTTTTTAAAAAAAAAATTCTTCGAGGTGAGCGTGGCTAAATGCGTCACTCTACAGAGCTATTCAACGCAATAGTTTACAGTGTATGTATGATGTATGAGTATGCAGAAGATACACACGATGGTAATAAGCCTAATTTGGCTATAAGCCAAATGCTAAATGTATTAAGCAATCAACCATAGAGATAAAGAAAACCCAGGACTCAGAGAAATGTGAAACTACCTTTCAGTGTGGTATGATTTGACAAAATAAACCTGCCTTGGAGGTTATTACTTTTTGTAAAGCAAGTGAACACTTTGATCACTTGTAAAAGTCGGTGGAAGAGTTCAACGACTAACATAGCATTTAAAGTTTAAAGTATGTTGTGCTAGTGGAGATGCTAGGTTGTTCCCTCTGACTGGAGACAGAGATGTAGATATCAGGTCACAGTGTAAAGTAAAACAGTTGTTCTATCCATCATTCATGCATTTCACTGTCCTCTAATTCTGGGAAAGTTTCCCCCTATTAATAAAAAAGACACAAGAGACTGCTAGTCATTTGAGAGCTAGACAAACGTAACCACAGAGCTTGGAGCATTTTGTGCTATAATACTTGAGTTTAAGAGAACTCCATCTACCCCATTCAAGGTCAGTACCAAATCTTCGTCCATCATCTCCCAGACACATGCACAATGGAATTTTGTTTTAAATTTCAGCTTCAACTGCCAAGAATCTACACTATATAAAATACACTTTTTCAAGTTATAATTGGCTCAGAAAGGTAGCGTAAGATGCTAAATGCTAAAGGCTTAGCTCATTTTGTTCAATTTAAATAAATAAATAAAATAAATTCTGATCTAATGCTAAATAGTTAAAAAGGGAATGATACTAAAATGATGGTATTTTTTTTTACTTTATCCCAAAAGGAAGAATAATTGTCTCTTCATGGATAGTGTTAACGAAAAGTCTGGAAAGGTTAGCACCTTGTTTTCAATCACTCACTCATCGTCTATACTGCTTTATCCTGTATTCGGGGTCGCTGGCAGCCTGGAGCTTATCCCATGAGGCTTAGATCACAAGACGGGGCGCACCCTGGACAGGGCGCCAATCCATCACAGGGTGCACACACACATACACTCACACACTACAGGCAATTTGGGAATGCCAATTAGCCTAATCTGCAGGTTTACGGACTGTGGGAGGAAACCAGCGTACCCAGAGGAAACACTCCAAGCATGCGGAGAACATGCCAACTCCATGCACACAAAGACGGGAATCGAACCCGGACCCTGAAGATGCAAGGTGACATTGCTAACCACTACACCACCGTGCCACCCATTTTCATAAATTTTCTCTAATAATATACTCTCCAGCCATTCCATTAGATACACCTTGCTATTACTGGGTCAGTCCCCTCTTTTGCCACAGAACTACCTGAATTCTTAATGGCATAGATCACACAAAGTGCTGGAAACATTCCCTCCTATCGAAATGATAGCATCACACATGGACAGCAACAATACCCTGGTAGGCTGAGATATTTAAACCAGTTGGTACCAAGGAGCCCCCCCCCCCCCCCCCCCCCAAAAAAAAAAAAATTACCACAGTTGCTCCAACCCCACCAGCCTGAATCATTAATACAAGGCAGGATGGAACCATGTTTTCAAGATGTTTCATGTTTAAATTCTAACCCTACCATCTGAATATTGCAGCAGAAATCAAGAACCATCAGCCCAGGCATTGTTATTTGAGTTTCTGTTGCCTTTCTATCAGATGGAACTCGTCTGCTCATTCTCTTCTAACCTCAACAAGGTATTTTGCCCTGAGAACTGCTATTCACTGGATGTGTTCTCTTTTTCAGACGATGCTCTGTAAACCATAGCGCTCATTGCACATGAAAATCCAGGAGATCAGCAGACTCAGACTTACTCAGACCAGCCCATCTGACACCAACAACAATGCCACATTCAAAGTCTAAATCATCCTTTTTTTCTCCATTCTGATGGTTGGTTTGAACTTCAGTAGATCATCTTGACCGTGTCTAAATGCATTGAGTTGCTGCCATGTAATTGTCAGATGTTTGCATTAACAAACAGTTGAACAAGTCTTCATAATGAAGTGGCTGGTGAGTGTAAAATTACCTGTTTTATACCACCAGTCAAAATCATTGGGGACAGTTGGGGACAATTCCATGGTCCTTCCTAATTCTAAATCAAAGCTCGAGGAATACAAAATATACATAAAATCTCCTATGTACTGTACAATAGATACTGAGATGTGTCTGCTACTGTACTTATACTCTAAAAAGTATGTTGAACTTGTTGCAAATCAAATAAATTGTTGTTGCAGTTGTTGGGAATAGAACCCGGGCCGTTCACATGGCTGGTGAAACACTTACCACTGAGCCACCGGTGCTCTATAGAGTTTTACTTGGTGGAATTTTAAGGTGACGGTTACTGTTACTTACGTACTCACGATTACTTAAAATATCAAAAAGTTCTGAATACTCCAAAAGGTCTATTAATTTGACCTAATTGCAATTCTTTAAGTTAACAGTACTCAATGTGTTTAATTACCTTGAGCATTCACAATATGCGGTTTCAAGAGATGTGTTAAGTGATTTCCTTGAAAATCGATAAAACTCGTATAATTTGTGCCTCCACGTCCACAGGATCATCATCAAAAGCGCACGCCATGCTCAATAAACCTGTGAAACAAACTTACCCTGGAACATAACCTGCTACCGAGCAGGTTATCTTCAGAGAGTAAGCTGCTATGGTTACAAACTTACCCAGAAAGTTACCGCCGTTTTTGGAGCCGAAAGTTGAGGTTATCCACAAACTTACTCTTAAACTTACCCGGGTATGTCACATAACTTGCTTTCTGGAATACCCCCCAAAACAGCTGACATTTGTGTCTTAAAATAATAACTGAATGTTAATTATGTAATGCCATGTGTATTATTTAATAATTGAAAACAAAATATCCAGCATTTTCCTAAAATGTAAAAAATAAACTCAAACTTTTGAATGTTGTGTTTCAACTTTTGACTCATGTCTATAAACTTTTGACTGATAATATGTTATTATCCAATGTTATCCAGTGTAATACAATGGTGTTAACCAATGACAAGTGGAAAAAACTAAAAGCTTTTAATAAGAAACACACAGATGACGCTGCCATCAGTTAACGACACAGTTCAGCAGAATTAGATATAAACAGATTAACAACTAAATGAATAAAGGTTTCAATAGGCTACAACATTAACATGAGCGTTTTTAAAGGACACAAGGAGCATAGTTTCAAAATTGCAACGTTTATGTTCTCCAGGATTTTCAAGTTGTGAAATGTAAAATCTAGTAAAAAAATTCAAAGTGACACTACACTACAACTGGCATCTTGTGTTTTAATTACATTTTTAATTACATGAGATCTAAAACAAACAGCTTGACTTATAACTGACCATGTTTGGTAAAAAAAAAAAAAAAAGGTCATAAAGAAAGTCAGCTGACAGCCACTTTAAAATCTGGTGGGTTATTGTATTAGGGCTGTTTTGTGGCTGGTGGTCCAGGGGCACTTAAAGGATCATAAAATGACTCTAAGTACCATGACATTTTAGCCCCAGGTCAGCTTGCATCTGCCACAGGGGTTATTTACTAGGTTTTCAACCACAAACGTAAATCTAAGGCCCTGTCCACACGGAGACGCGTTTCGCTGTATACGTATACTTTTTTTTTTTTTTTATCGTATTGGCGTTTCGTCCACACGGATCCGGCGTTTTAGGAGGCTGAAACCGCTATTTTTTTAAACCGGGTCCCAAGGTGGATAAATCTGAAAACGCCACCCTTGCGGTTTCGTGTGTACAGCCAATCCGTATATTTTGTGAAACGATGACGTCATGCGCATGCTCAAAGTCTTCTTCTACATGTATAGTGTATCTCTATGGCAGAATTACAGCGCCCCATACTGGTCTGGCATATATATATATACTACACCGTTTTCAGTGGTTTCGTGTGTACGCAGCTATTTCTTGAGACGACGCCGAACGAGGAAAAAAAATGATCGGATAGAGAACGCACTGGCTTCGTGTGGACGAGGCCTAAATTATCACTCAAATGATAAATTTGGTATTTTGTAATGGTAATTGTAATGTAAACGTCATCGGTGTAATTCTCTAAAAAGGGACGTGACACCAAATATGTATTATAAGGGGGCCAAAATTGTGCTAAAATAAAATAAAATGTACTGTATATTTAGCCCTGTAAATGCCTTACTTAATAATTTTATTGTTTAATCCGTTTTGATTGTGTTTTGTTTTTGTTAGTTTTTTTTTTTTTCAATGAAAAATCTGAATCATTTTTATGGATGAGTAAACAAGAATAATAAAAAAAAAACGTATCATGAAAGGTATCATACTAAATTCCAAAAAAAAAAAAAAATGCATGTTTCCCTGATGTTACACAGCATTGTACTGTAATAACATTGTATAAGACTAAACCAAGAATACTAGGTTGGAATACAAAGATTTGTATGTAGAAAATAGGTAGAATTACCTAAATGTACTGTTTTACCATGAATGTGACTTCATAATGTATTTATAATGGTATACTGTCATTTAATGTAGGGGATGAATCCACTCTATTATTATAGCATGTAACAAAGTAGCATTGACAGTTGAGGAGAGTCAGGACGAGGTGTTATATAGTGATGAAGATCATACTGACAATCCAACTGAGAGACAGTGAGAGTCAGTATGGAGATGAAGATGAAAATAAGGATGAAGACAGAAGTAAATTTCTTTTGATTGTGTGAAGCTGCTTTGCAACAATGACAATTGTTAAACGCTATACAAATAAAATTGATTTGATTTGATTTGAAGTAACATAATGGTAGAAGAGCAACAGGAAAAAGTTCAGTGTGTGTGTGTGTGTGTGTGTGTGTGTGTGTGTGTGTGTGTGTGTGTGTGTGTGTGTGTGTGTGTGTATGCTTGTAAGGATAAGGTCAGAATCAGAATCAAAATCGAGTTTTATTCGCCAAGTATGCTGACACACACAAGGAATTTGATTCCTGCTGTTTGTGCCTCTCAAAGCACAGATCAACACAAAACACTCTACATTTGTTATAGACAAGACATTATACACAATAAATACACAACATTGAACTATAACTATATCTGTAACTATACAAATGAAATGAAGACCGGAAACAAAAATTCAGATTATGCAACAGGTATACTTAAACTGTATATAAAGTGAATGTGTAGTGTGTCACATGGAATAGGACATATTACAATATAGTTTTCCCAATGGATTTGTTTTTATTGGAAAACAACATTATAAAGCTTTAATAAGATACTTTGATGAGTTGGTTATATTTGTGTCCCACAATGATACAATGTTGCCTGAGAGTAACAGCTGGATATGAAATGTTACTTTTTATTAAATATGAAATGTGTAATACATTAAAGACTAGATAAATCCGTTTCCTCAAATGTTTTATTTAATAATTTTATGTTTTCAATATTTTTTTTTCCCTGCATAAAAATGTCAAATCGATTTATCCATTATGGTACAATGTTGCTTTGAGGCAACAAACGTTATAAATAAATACATTTTAAAATAATGAAAATGGATTTTGTTATAGTGTCCAATTTTACGCAAGAATAACATCATAAATAAATCTTTCCTCAATGATGTCATACCACGTGTACCAGAGAGGATTAAGTGATCGATGGGATTTTGCTCATTTTTAAAAGGATGTCAAAAAGTCTGGCATTGTTTTTAAAATGGGAGTAACACACCATGGTGTGAAGTGAGCATATATTTATGGTTTACAGCTAGATAATAAATAGTTATGTGCCTGGGAAAGAAACGGTGATGACAAGCTAATCTAGAATGAGTCATTAGAATGCTGAAGAACCTTTATTTCTCAAACAAGAGAACTATAATACAAAAAGAGGCCAGAATTCCTCTCTGAAAGTGTCGACAAGATGTGTGTGCGTGCGTGTGTGTGTGTGTGTGCAAAGAAAGTGTTGCTCTGCATTTTTCCTGTGGGTACACATCCATCAACAGTATCTCAGACTCCAGGCCAAATCTGTCTTATCCCTGCGGAAGTGTTCGGCTAAAACTGACAATATGTTTTGGTGCAGCGCAATCCAGAGCGCTGAGTGTGATAATGATAGAGCTCTGTGTTTGCAGATTCTTCCATTCTTGAAAAATATCTCACTTTTTCTGTATAATCTATGAAATGACAGTTTGGGTCTGTTAATCAGGGCCGAACCCAAATAACTGCTAAGAGCTTCAGCCCCAAATAAATATATATTAAATTAAGTGAGCACATAAAATAAACCACAGTAAGCAATCTGTTTTTTTCCATCATCTTTGTTTCTGCTTTCCATTCAATCCTCAATGTCTAATAAACATTCGCAGAAACAGCTGGGCGCTCCTGACTATTCCCGTAAGCTAAATTGGATTTGGTGCACTGATCAAAAAGATAAATGGTAGGCAGATCAGGAAAAGGCTGAACCTGGAGATTTACAGTGTGAGCGAAGAACATCTCAAACTAAAAGGATGGTAAATTTTATTTGTGAGCAAAACCAAAAAGCTCTGTAAAATCCTGGCGTCTATGAACCAGCCAAAAAAGAATTTTGGAAAGCCTTTCAAAAGAGAAGTTTCTTGGATGTTTACAAGCTGTCCATTAAACAGGGTGGCAGGTAATAAACAGCAAGTGCTATTAGGTGAGAGAGCATGGTTTGCTGTTTTCTGCTCCAACAAACGGTGGCAAGATTTGACTGAGATTTTCACAGTGACCCCAGCCAAGGAAGCTTTGCATCACAGTGCTAAGGAAAATATTTATTTTAACACTTTATTACCAAACATCCTAATAAACTAGTCTAATGGCTAGACACTAGAGACTAAACAGTTAGCATTAGTAGATAAAAAAAAAGAAGAAGAAAAAGAAAACATCTCATAATGCCAATAATTGCTGACATTCAGCTTACACAGAAACACAAAGCACTTAAACCATGACTCAATCACTAAACAATAACAACCCAGCAAATTACAAACAGGAAGTACTTAAACTGTGACCTCTGAACTTTGAAGCTTCTCCAGCATCTTCCAATACTGAGGCATCTTCTATAATGATAACTTGGAGCAACAAGCGGCTTGTTGACTGGAGTACGGCTAACGAGCCAGAACTGGAACTGGGCATGGGTCCAGGTGGAAGTTTGGTTTAGGGCTGTTAGGGAACCTGCATGGCTGCTGGAACCAGAAATTGATTGTCATGGGAGCTGTAAGTAAACTTCTCAAGAGGACCTGGAAATTAAACTTGGCATGGGTGCTGGGCCAAAGACAGAGCAACCATGATAGGGGTTAGCATGGGTGCCAGGTGGGTGTTTGGCATGCTGGAGCTTGATATGGGTGACAAGCAGGAGCTTAGCAAGAGCACTAGGCTGGTGGATGGCCCGGTGTAACTTGACATGGGTGCCAGACAGGAACTTGGCATGAGCTCTATTGTTGGAACTTGCCATGCTAGGACTTGGCATATGTGTATAGGAGCATGATGTCTTTGAAACTTACAGACAGGGCAAAGTTGGCGAGCGGTGCCTGCATGATGTCCGCAACGCCATCATGTGGTGCCAGCACAGTGTCTTGAAAACCTGAGAAAGATGTAATCAAAGCTTACAGGTCAGGTGTTCATGATACCCTTGAAGCTAAAAGGGTGTGGCGATGCTGTAAACTTCCCTTGTAGAATCATTCTAGTCACTGTGGACCTTTTGTGCATTCAATCCTGTTCTGACTGAATCACCCTGCTTGATGTGTGGGCCGTCCTAGACACCATGGTGCTCCGTTGCTCCTGACAACTCAACAGCATCTTACCAGCTTTAGGACCCCGACAAAAATTGCAGGGAGGCTGATCGTGAGGATCATGAGGAACTAATGACTCTTTTCAATAGTATAATGGACACTTCCAAGCTTACTAGACTCACTCATTCAAGTACAGTGAGCAGGTGAAGCATAAATCCGATCCATTTATACATCCACAGCTTGGAATCCATCTGGCTCCCTCTGTAAAACCAGTACTGGAGATGGCCCATCGTGCTAAGGTGGAATATCCATATTATAATCATTATATACTGTGATATATATTGTAATATATATAATTGTCCAAATGCAATTGCAAAAGTCTGCAATTAGTAGGGACTCTTTGAGGCTTTGAGACTATCATTATGAAGTTAAGCTTTTAACTTTAAAATTTTTAAGTATACAGGAACTCTGACGTCCTAATTAGTAGAGGAATATACTATATGTTTGAACATAAAGCTTGAACGTTTACCCATTGATGATTTAAATGACAGACTTCATGCATCCCATATATTATCATGCACATGTAAAAGTAATTCTCGTAGACCATTGGTTGCTCAGTATGCACATTCAGTGAATTACAGTACACATTTTTTTTTCTCTCATACAGTATGTTACCAAGCTTATATCATTTGTAAAAATAAAAAAAAAATACTCTAAAATATATTATTCTATTACATCAGGTGTTAATTTGACAGCAGCACACACAAATTATTTCTCACAGTCTTGTAATCAGCAGCAACAGGTACCATAAATAAATTGTACCTATCCTGTTGCATTAGCACCAGCCGCACCGTGGTTAATACACCAAAATTAAAAAATCAAAAAGAGTACAAGAATATGCTATAAACTGTTGGCCTTAAAAAACATTTTCTGGCATAATATTTGTAAACTGGAGCTGTTATTAAAAAGTACACTAATAGACAGCTATCACTAGTAGCTTTGTACAATAGAAATTTTTCAACTTTCTTAATTTTTATGCTCTCTGGCAAATTAAAGCATTTTTTTTCTAATTAGACTTGCTAACAACTGGTTTTCTTATACCCTGTTTAGTCCTACTCCTCATCACAATATTAAACCTAGCTTTTTCATATTGCATCTTCAACAAGCATGTGCACTGTAAAAGACATAATCTCAACATACAGTTTTCTAACAATTTGCTCAGTTTACGTAACTTTTAGAAACATTTGCTGCAGTTCACACCCATTTACCCAGTTCACATTGACTCAACTTGTCAGCTCAAGTAATATTGATTGTGGACTCCAATACAACCAGAGTGTGTGAATGTGTGTGATGATGTGTTAAAGCTATGTATTGCTTCATATTTAAAAGGGTTTAATATTTGGGTTTTACTTTGTCATTCTCAGAAATAACTACATGGTCGGAGTGATGTTTTAAATTTATTTGGGTTTTCAATTGGGTTTCCATACAACAGATATAACTTTCATTAGCTACAGTAACAGCGCTCACACGGCCGTGTGTGCTGGGGTGAAGCAGGATGCTGTTGCTGGGCAAAAGTCAGGGCAAAGTGGGGAAAAAAAAAGATGGATAGCATTATGAAAGTTTAGCTCCCTAAATCCGGTACAGTGCATTAACACGAAGCCTAACATTAGCTAAGCTCATCTCAGTAATGTCAAGGTGCCTCAGTATAACCATAATAGGAAACGCACCACCCTTGTGTATATAATGCTACTGTAACTATTTCATTTAAATAAATAAATACTTACTTACTTACCCAGAATAAAAAGTTCACAAAACAGCCATCTTCACCTCTTTAGTGCAGTTTAATAGCGTTAGTCTGGGATGGGGGAGGGTGGTGGGGGGATGGGAGTTGTAAATCACATGATTGCATCTAAGTGAAGGTAAATTGCTGGTTCAATTTGACTTTTTTTTAGTTTATTCAGTCTGTGGCTCCAAAGTTTTTAAGAACACAATATTACTTGTTGCCTCAACAAATACCACTGTACGAAGTTGGACCAACAGTACAATATTAATTAATTAAACATTTATCTAGTTGGAGTTTTTACAGTGTACTGTAAGTGAATAGTTTCCAGTCACATTTCTTCCATGATTTTGTAGGTCCAGTCCTATCCATAAATATTCAGGTTTCAATAATGTGTTGCAGGGTACCTTTTTGGCCAGGAAATGTATCGAGGAAGATCTCGACAATAACATCTCTTAAAGTGATACAGTAGCTCAGGTTTTATTAAGGCTGTCTTAAATAAAAATTGCAGTGCATATAAATACGTTACCAACAGACTTGGCTGTTATAAAGTTTCCTGCTCGGCACACATGAAGTTTCTCAGCAGGACCACAAGTAAAATGTAAGTATTCGGGGCAAAATTGCACAGTCAAGTTAGTAGAAAAGTGCATTCCAAAGTTTAGCTGAGACTCACATGAAGCTTCTGTTGTACCGCTGACCTAAATCCAGGTGATAGCTTTCAAAGTTATGGTGTATTTGGCTGGTTCTGTGGAAAAACAGGGTTAAATGGCTTGTGTTACTTTATTTGTAGGTTTTTATCATTAGTAATAAAACCATGTCCAATGGAATTTACAAGATATCGGAAGAAAAAAAAAATCAAGAATTGTAGCATTTCATTTGGGGATTCCATTAACTTAGAATTTTTACCTTGTTTTAATACTTATTTCTAAAAAAAATAAATAAAGGTTTTTGTTTCAAAGAGTGTATGCAATTGAAGTTACAGCTTGTCTTCAATCCATCTCCTCTTTTCTATCAAATCTTATAACTGGAGCTTTGAATCAATAAAACTAAAAATGCAGGATGTGTTCTGCAGCAATGTTCCCAACAGCAGGGCAAAGAAAAACAATTATTTTTTACTGAATCCCTGCTGAGTTTGACCCTGACCACAGATCTAGGTGGATAGCAGCCATAAAACTGTGCTATCATGACCCCTTTTCGAGCACAAAATATGTTACAGCCTGAGTGCCTACCCAGCATACTTAACTTTGCAGCAAACTCATTTTCAGGTTTAGCAGTTTCCGAGTCACTATACTGTACACTGTTTTTACATTACAATGTTTTTTATGATTCTAATTTCTGGACTGCATCACATTCGGCCTAAAATCAGTGTGGACGATTCCACGGGGCTCTTAAAAATGGAGCAATTGTACAATATTTTATAGTAGTTTACAGTACATGGTGGTTTAGTAGTTTGCCTACAGTACATGGTGCAGAATGAATTATTCGCAATCCACAAACAATACTTCAATTTTCTCTCCTCTTCTTGATCTTGATCTGCATTAGCCCTGCCGTCTCTCTACTCAAATATTGCTGTTGGCAATTGTCCTCATGTGATGCAAATTAATCAGTCAATTCTAGTTCTATTCTAGATCTATGCTTTTGTAAACACGTGGACAAAATTGTTGGTACCCTTCAGTCAATGAAAGAAAAACTCACAATGGTCACAGAAATAACTTTAATCTGACAAAAATAATAATAAAAAAAAAATTCTATGAATGTTAACCAATGAAAGTCAGACATTGCTTTTCAACCATGCTTCAACTGACTTATTAAAAAAAAATAAACTCATGGAACAGGCCTGGACAAAAATGATGGTACCCCCTAGAAAATACTGAAAATAATGTGACCAAAGGGACATGTTAATTCAAGGCGTGTCCACACCTTGGTTGATATAATCATAATACTACTAAGTCAAAGGTTACAAAGAAGGTATGTTTGTGTACAATCAACATATTTTATATCTATAAAAAAAAAATCACACTTCTTAGTCCATGTACCTTTTCTGTTGCCTATTTTACTCAACTGGTCAAAAGGTTTTCTTTTCTGTTCCTAGCACACTCCTTGGTAAACTGTACTGTAGCTGCACAGAACCAGAGAAAGGAGATGAATAGGCACCAGTCTATTTCCATAGCCCATGAGATGTGCTTCATGTGTTATTAATTCCATTATCTACAGTTAAGGGCTCTGTAAGCATGTATTACAATCCAAAACAATCCTGTACATGATCTTGTTCTGTTGAGAAAAGTTTCAACACAAGCTACATCTTTTAACAAGCTACAACTTTATGAATCTTTTATAGATTAGGATTATTATAAGATACTAAGAGTAGGGCATTGGTGGCTCAGTGGTAGGCTTCTCACCCACCATGGCTTAAATTCCTGCCTGAATCCCAGACCCCAGCCACTGGATGCAGTACCTGTCCTAAGTCTGGATAAAATGTTACGGTTGCATCAGGAAGAAGATCTGCTGTAAAAAAAAAAAAAAAAAGTAAAAACATTTTTTAAAAACCTTTGTCAAAGTTGTGTGCGGATTGGATGGTCCGCTATGGCGAACCCTTGAATTGGGAGTTTAAATATTTTTTTGTTGTCATTCGTTTTTTTTTTTTTTTCAATTAATGGCAATTAGTTACCTGAATAACTAATATTATAAGTGAGTATTGTTTATGTTGTAGCAGGTGGGGGTGTGGATTACAGTAGCTTGAGTCTTTTTTTGAGCACATACCAAACATATGTAGAAAATGTAACTTTGTAAAAACCCAACAATGCTTTAAAAAATGAGAGCAATGATTTCCTTTTTTCAGAGTGCTAAAATATATTTTATTATTTTATTAAAGTTTTAAATAAAATATATCCTGAAAAATGACCTTGTTGTTAGTCTTTCAGCCGTTCCCATCGAGGTGGTGCCACAGAGGACCATTCGATCTGCACACAACTGCACAGTTTTTCTACGCCAGATGCCCTTCCTGGCTTGGGACCGGCACTGCATCCAGTAGCGGGGGTTTGGGCATTGGGTGGTAATTAAACCCAGGCTTTTCACATGGCAGGCGAGAAATCTGCCAAACCTTCCACTGAGTCACCAGTGCTCCAAAGTTACATTACTGTAAATACTGTAATTTAAAACTCAACCAATCAGTATAATGAAAGCAGGCTCAGTATTAGTTTATTAACAATCCGAAATTTTCAAGAAAGATGCATTTGTTGTGATAGGTTTTGAAAATCCCAGCAATCAATAGGTTTATAAGAATGTATTTTTTAAAACCCCAAAAAACAATATCTTCAGGCACTACAGTGATGTCTTATAATGCTTCCAAATGACTCAACCCAGGCTTTCCGAGGGATTGTACACGTATTTAACAAATTTGTTTATTAATCTTGGACAGATTGTCCATGGCATGTTGTTGTCAGAACCTCTAAGCTCAAACATTTTATGGCATTTCAGGTCAAGAGCACTAAATGGAGCTGAAAAGACATTGAGAGAAAGCAGTTGTTATCAGACACTGTCTACAGTATGTCCCCCCCACCCAGGAGGGCTTAACCAAGCCTCCCCCATGCAGTCTACTTGGGAAATTCTGAACAAGACGCTGACTGAAGGATGTGTGGAAGATGCTTGTCTTCATCAGTTTTACAAATGCGAGCCAAACGGATTTATGTAGCGGCCACGGTGTCTTAAAAGAAATTTTCTTATCTAAGCCAAAACCATTGTACATGTCTATTTTTGATTCTAGTAGATTATTTATCTGTACACACACATAATCAGTTTTATCTGCCTTGCAGTTTATCTAGCTCTTTATAATCTTGAATCTTATACAACATTTGAAGACACCCCTGGAGCTCTGTATGGAACAGATGGAATAGATATATCGTTCCTGAGTTGGGTCATGACCATTTGCGGCCCTTGCGTGTGAAATCTCTGCTTGACAAAATGCTTCAGGTCCAGGCCATTTTCAGCCCACCAAAGTCATTTTGAATCAAGAAAGCTCTTACTGTGCCACTGTAATAACGAAAATAAAATAATATTTGTAATAACTCTCTTTTGACCAAAATAATAAAGTAACCTTGAGGCATGGTAGTCATCTTTTTGACCTGTTTGAAGTTATGTATCTGCAAAATATCACTTGCATGCATGGTACAATTGTAGGTTGATTTGTGATTTTTAGATTAGAATGAATGTTTAATAGAGAATCGCATGTAATAACCACTCGGCTAATCAAATATGAAAAGTCTAAAAAAACGTTCACTCTGGAGATCAAAACCAAGCAAACCAACCTAGTATATTAAAATATTTAAATTTAAAGGTGACCTGCAGATTCGTTCCTTCTTTCAAAAACTATTAAACACTCTATTAGATTTATCTCATGGGAAGCTGGGGAAATTGTATATTCCCTGAAAGAGGATTGTTGAGGTTTTCCAGCAGTGCAAAGGCCACACATACTTTGGCCATCTCCTGACACAGCCTGAAGGGATGAACACAAAGAACAGCAACAGCCGATCCTATTTGTGCAGATGAGAATAATTTACTGTTTAAACTATGCTTTCATTGGCTTGACCTTGAGGGAACATTGCACACCAGCCTAGCCAAACACAACAGAATGCAGGGCTAGAAGAGACTGGACTGTTTCTTACATGCTTATATCTGAGAAAATGCAAAAGCTGGAGAGAGTGAAACAAATCTCATGTATGGACTCCTCATCAATCCCACATAATAGCAGAATTAATATCAACTGCGTCGATTGAGTATGACAGTAAATCCTCTAGCAAAATAAACGATATTGCCCATCCATGCGAGATTTCCATGAAATTATGTGATGTATATAATCCATGTCTTATGTGATACATGATAGTTTTATTACTTTCATATGCATAGAGATCAATCCTGAAATTTATTTTAAAAAGCAATATTTTTGCAGTATGTTGCATTATAAACTATGACTTTGTTTAACTGAACAAGCGTTAAGCAAGGGGCAGAGGTGACTCCGGTGGTTGAGGGATCAGATGATTGGGGGGTTCAAGCCCCAACTTTGCCGGATTGGCAATGTTTGGCCCTTGGGCATGATATTTAAACCTATGACCATAGAAAATCTCTGCTGATGCCAGTCCCAAAGCAGAAGACTTGGGCTTTTCTTAAAAAACTCATGTGATAAAGGACAGTATATGGGCATTAGAATGTACTATAGACACCTGACTATCACACCAATATATGGTTCCTCCCCAACCATTTGCCACAAAATTTGAAGCACACAATTCTCTTGAATGTCCTTGCGAGCTGTAGCATGAAGATTATATCTTTTATTGGAACTACAGTAAGTGGCCAGTATTTGTTGTCATAACACTGCTCTTGTGAACAATGTAAGGTCTACAGTATAAAGAGGCTTGCCATTGTTGTTGTGGAAGAACTTAAACGGCTCTGCACAGAGCCCTGACCTCAACCCCAGTGAACACTTTTGGGGTGAATTAGAGAGTGGACTGCACCCCGGACCTTTTTCTCATCCATCATCAGTGCCTGACCTCACTAATCACACACAAATCCAAACAGCCATGCTTGCAAATCTTGTGTGGAGGTTATCATAACAAATGGATATCTGACAAGCACAAATGGGTGTAGCAAGACATATAGTGTAGCAACATATGGTTGCTGGTATGCCATTTAAAGGAACTGATATGCTAAGAGGATCATATTTAGGAATAGCAGGAAACAGGGCATCCATCATCTAGAGGCTATATGGCCAATTCAAGCAAATGATGGCTAACCTTTCATATTTTGTAGCATTTTCACACTCAGTGCCCAGGATATCATTACTGGCCTCGAGTTGAGGTAATCTACAATGATGTACATATTTATATGTGGTGCAAATTCTAACATGTCGTCTCAAACAATTTTTTTTATTTAAAAGCAAGAAATATCAAACATGCCTTTCTCTTCATCTGCTTCTTTACTGTATATCCTCTTGTCTCCTGCTGTTGCTTTACTGTGCTAATGATACATTTTTACCAAAGGTGTAAGTGTATTGCAGGATCAATATTCATCATTTTTCCCTTGTAATGCATTGGGCTCTCTTCACACATGTGGCTTTATTGTTTAAGCTTGGTTACTCCCTTCCAAAAGTATTACCACTGGAAAAGGTTCACATGTGAATGTCACTTAGGTTTGTGTCTTTTGGCATTTGATGTAAAAGTTCATACCAAACGGTCTGTTAGTCATTTGTGTCTTAATTGATTCAATGCTTTGAGAAATGAACGTAAGCTGAGATTTCATGCAAGGATGGTATTTTAAGCCTGATCTAGTCATAATTTGCACAGAATCTGTACATTCTTTCCCCTTATTTGTTTGAGTGTGCAGTAAAAAGAGCTATCCACTAAGTTTACATGGGGTTTTATTCAGGGACACCAAAACAACCTTTAGTACATCGTTTTTTTCCAGGGGTGGGAAATGTTCTGAGAAATTATAGTGTACATAATGTGTAAAAATTGTATTTGTTTTTACACATTACAGTATGTACACTTTCATTTCTTGTTCTTAATATTTACTCAAGTATTAAAAGGAAAATTTTAATGTTTTCAACAGGAACAAATTATGTTTACTTTGTAATCCATCCATTCATCCATCTAGGAATTGCTGTAGTCCAACTATGGATCATTGAGGCCAATGGTGACTATTGTATTTATTATCACTTAAATGACCTCCAGACAGCCCTCACATTCACACACTACGAGCAATTTGGATCACCAATTAGCCAAATCTTTATGTTTTTGGACTGTGGGAGATAACCAGAGAACCCGGAGGAAACCCACCAAGCACAGGGAGAACATGCAAACTCTACACACACAGACCCAATATGGGAATCGAACCCAGAACCTTGACATGGAACCGACAGGGCTAAGCCACCGTACCGCCTTGCTTCGTAAGTACCATTTACATTACATATCAGGTTATATGATCTTTATGATTCTCATGAAAAAGAAAGAGATTATTGTGTACTCTAAGGAGCGAAAGAATGTTTCCAAGAAGTTATAACCACTGTATCTAACCAACTGTAACAGCATCTGTGATTTAAAGCATTTAAAGTCTTTCTATCACATGTGTAAGATAACTGTAATACTATATTATAGGTGTTGTTAATATGTTCAACTTTTTATTTTTAAGTTTCTTTTATGTTTTCTTTTTATATATAGTTTTGTATATAGTTATATGGACATATGGAAACTGGACTTTATTGTGAAGTACTTGCTCATCCCAACATCTCATGCTTTCTCTGTGCATTTGGTTCTATTTAGCCCTAAATGAGTATTCCCTGTAAAGGCAAACATGCTGGATGAAGTACAATCTTGCTTACTGGTTTATTTTAGCCTACATAAACACATTAGCATCATCAGCAGAAATGCAACTGAGCAATCACTGCAAAATTTGAGCCATCTTTTGGTAACAGAAACAATGGCACCCCAGCTTAAACACACAACATGTGTTAATTTATAGAAGGCCTGGTCCTAAGCAGATCTTTCTCTACTTGCAGAAAATCCTGAATGGTTTAGGGAAAAGTCCATGAAGTAAAGGCTAATTCAATGTGGCTCACCCCTTATAAAAAATTACATTCGTTTTCTTTGGGTTGACTACAATATGCTAGAAAGAATCATAATGTACTTTGTTCAATCTTACTATGTCAAATTTTGTTATATTTGCTTAGTATAAAAGGCAAAGGCTTGTCTTGAGATACTGATTTGGTCCCATATTAAGCAAGAAATAATGCTGGGTGTGCCTTTATAGAAAAATAATCTATTACAGCGTGGTGTACTGTATTTCAACCTAGATTGAAGTTGATTATTTTTAAAGTACCTCAGTGATTTGCCAACTATTACAATTTTGAAAATATTACAAATAACTTTGTAATATTTAATTTCACTTATATTATCATTAACCACACATATTCTCTTTCTCTCTAACAGTATTTTAATACATCAATTATTAAGCATAGACCATCTGCCATGCACGTCACTCCAACCATCTAGGAACCTCTGTAGTCCAACTAGGGACTGTAAAGGTCAATGATGACCATTGTATTTTTTCCCATTTCCCATTTTTTACAGTGGTAGGACCTCCGATCAACAATTGCACATGCACATTCACACACTACGGGCAATTAGGAAACACCAGTTAGCCTAATCTGCATGTCTTTGGACTGTTTTGAGGAAACCCACCAAGATTCAGGAGAATATGCAAAGTCCATGCACACGGATCCCAAGGTGGGAAAATTATTTTTAAGTACAGCTACTCTTACTTGAGTACATTTTTGGCTACTCTACCCAACTATGTTATTTACTCACTTATTGTCTATACAGCTAACACCTGTCTGCATACAGGGTCACAGGGGGCCTGAAGCCTATCCCAAGAAACTCAGGGCCCGAGGAGGGTTATACCCTGGACAGCGTGCCAATCCACAGCATACGCACATATACACACTCACTTACACACTCATTCACACACTATGGGAAATTAGAATTGAATTTCGAAGGGATCAAATCAGAATCTTTATGGGATCAAATCAAAAGTCATTTTAATGGACAATTTCTGAACCACTTATAGTCCCTGAAAAACAAACAAAAACAGGTGTAATTACCATAAATGGTGCAATAAAATAGCACTTACAAGTTTCCAGCTGCTGGGGAAAGTGGTTAGACAGCCCCCATCCCCAGTAGATATTCAACCTAACAACAAAGGCAGACACCCAGTCTACCAATCCATAGTTGTTTATCAGCTCTGGATGACTACGATCATGGCCAAAATGAAGCAGACACAAGGTGTGAAAGCTCCCCATGTAATGTCAAAATACAAAAAGAGTTGTTGTTTTTTTTTCTCATTTCTTCATTCTGTCCAGAATCTCCAGGCAGATCATTCATCCTCCCCAAACCTCCCAAAAATTCCACATATAACTTTGCTTTGAGTGTGCTAAGAAGTTGATGAATACGACCTGCATAAGAAGTTGACTTTCTGATTTAATTTTCACCATCCTAACCACCAGGAGAAGTCTGTCTATTTATATATCATATAGACTTATATATTTCATTTATATACACTAATCACTTAATAACATAATAAATGCATCTGCCTAATATTGTGTACTGTAGGTCCCTCTTCTCTCACCCAAAACAACTCAAACCATCAAGACATGGACTCCACAAGACCTCTGAAGGTGTGCTGTGGTATCTGGCACCAAGGTGTTAGCAGCAGAGCCTCTAAGTCCTGTAAGTTGCAAGGTGGAGGCGATCATGGATCAAATTTGTTAGTCCAGCACATCCCACACATGCTCAGTTAGATTGAAGTCCGGGGAATTTCAAGGCCAAGTCAACAACTTAAACTGTTTCTCATGTTCCTCATATCATTCTTTATTGATTTCGCAGTGTGGCAAAGTATGTTATCCTGATGAAAGAGGCTATTGTCATCAGGGAAAACTTTGTCTGCAAAATATTTTGGTATGTGTCATGTGTCAAATTACTGTAACATCCACATAAATGCTAAGATCTAGCAGAACATTATCCAGCATATCACTCCATCTTTGCTGGCTGCCTTCATCCCATAGTGCAGCCTGGAGCCATCTATTTCCCAAGTAAGTGAGCCACACACACACACACACACACACACACACACACACACACACACACACACACACACACACACACACACACACACACACACACAGCTATCCACATGATGTAACAGAAAATGTGATCCATCAAGCCAGGGCACCTTCTTCCATTGCTTCATGGTCCAGTTCTGACATTCACATATACATTGGAGGAGATTACAGTAGTGGACAGGAGTCAGCATGGGCAATCTTACAATACCAGTCTTTTGCAATGCAGCACCATGCAAGCTGTGATGCACAGTGGCTTCTGACACATTTCTATCATAACCAGAAATCGGCTAGCGTATGCTTCACATGTGGATTAATGAGACTTGGATGCCAATGACTGTCACCAGTCTACCAGCTGTCCTTC
Organism: Clarias magur; assembly: GCA_013621035.1. Lineage (NCBI taxonomy): Eukaryota > Metazoa > Chordata > Actinopteri > Siluriformes > Clariidae > Clarias > Clarias magur. Next base: position 267,223 of record QNUK01000469.1, on the reverse strand, counting down.
CTTGACTACTTTTGGTACTAACCACTGCAGAAACACCTCAGAAGACCTGGTGTTTTGGAGATGCTCTAACCCAGCTTTTTAGCCATCACAATGTCTCTTAGATCCTTATGCTTGCTAGTTTTCCCGGCTTCCGGCACATCAACTTCGAAAATTGACTGTTCAGTTGGTGCTTACTTTTATAAGAAGATCATCAGTGTTATTTTCTTCACGTCAGTGATTTTAATATTATGGCTGGTTGGTGTATAAAAACACTCGACTGTTGCTCATTATCTGTTTTTTTCCCCCTTGTTAGAATTGTTGTAGCTCTACAGACTGTACTGTTCATGGGTTAGCTCTACAGTTACTGTATGCTCTTAGTTGTTGCTCAGTATAACCACTCCTAGCTTATTTTCAGAGTTGGATTGGGTTCTCATTCTGTGCATCTGTGAATTCATACTGCAAATGCAGTGTGGTAATTCTGCCTTTCTCTCACATGCACTTTCACCCAGAGTTGAAGTTACCTAGACTAATGTGCATACTTGGACTATCGTCGACATTCCATACATTCTCGCTTCATTCTCCCTGCTGGTATTCTACTGGCCTTCTCTTACAATACCACATGCTGTTCACTGTTAAGCGAGCTACATTAGCAGTTTTTCTATACACATCATTGGGGTCTTAGAGCAACATACATACTGTGCTTTCTGATTCATAGCTGATTGTGTGTACGATCATTCGCAGGGTGTGTTGCATTAGTGCAATAGAATAGAATAGAATAGAATAGAATAGAATAGTCTTTATTGTCATGGCAACAACTACAACGAAATTTTAAGTGCCATCCCTCAATGCAAAAAAAAAAGATTGGTGCATGCAATATTTTTTGTTGTATGCCCTGTAAGTACTTACTGTATGTTTTGTGTTGATCTACTATATGTTATTAAGAAAGCCCAATGAGTATAATTTAATCATTCAATATGAATGTATAATATTTTCAATATGAAATCATTTGTTTTTTATGTAGTTCAAATACCAAATAGCTTGAATGAATAAAAACCTAACCACACTTTAACTAACATTAACAAGTTTCTTGATGTTCCCAACAACTGCTTTTTCCCCCCTAACCTTCAGAAGTCACAAGTAACAATACAGAATTGCACTGCCGCTTTGAAGTGCGAAGTGAACTTTTATTCACTACATTTAAAAAACAATCTATTCCATCTACATATTTCTCAAGCAAATTCTCAACTAATTTAGACTTCCCAAATTGGAGACACTTTTGGACATTACGTAATCATAAATTGCAATACTTTACCCACTGTTCATTGTCTGTTCACCTACACTCACATAAGCAAAACAATTTGAACAAATCAAATTAATTGTTTTGGTTGGAGCCCTTGGTCTTAATGCTGCAGGATACAGTGACATTTTGAAGAACATCCAACAGCTTGTAAATTGGCCTTGCTCTTTCAGCATGTGCACAAAGCAAGATCTATTAAATAAATAAATAAAAACAAATGGTAGCACTTTCCAGCATGGGTTCATGAACTGACAACAATTGACTCTTGAAAAACTAATGAGACAATCATCAGGATTCAATGTGTAAGTCATTAACAGCTAAAAGGGCAAATTACGCATACGTATTTATCAGATGCTATTTTATCAGGAAATCAGCATGTTAGTGTTGATTTACAATATACAATGAAAATGTGCAACATCTTGCCCATTCAAATTTTTGCATTTATATATTTAAAACTATTCAACATTCAGAAACTGGGTTGCAATTTAAAATGAAATAACTTTTTAATAAATCCTTCATGCAAAAGGTCGGATTTTTACCACCACTAACACATGTGTTCACAGGATACATTAATGACTTTTTGATCTAACGGATTCTGTGTCAACTTGAAGGCACACTGTCAAGTAAATTGAGGACATATTGAACCAAATACTGAATACTAAAGAACATGGACATGGTGATGTTTGTTTTTAATGAAGACATAAAACCAATTGATATTTACAGAACACTTCAAGCACTGTACGGTGATGAGACATGTGTCTGTGGCCATACAAACACATTACAGAAACTCAGCTGGGAGTTATTGCCATATCCTCTAAAGAGTCCTGACTTCACTCCTAGTAATTTCCACATGTTTACCATTAGACAAGTTCCTGGGAGGCCAGTGTTTCAGACAGTCTTTGGGGCAGACAGTCTGATCATGGCTCCGTCATACTGACAAAAAATCTCCATCTTGATTGAAACACTGGGATGAGTGCATTAGTGTAGCAGGGGATTATTTCGAGAAATAAAAGCTAGTTTTTCCTCTTATAACCATGTCCTATTAATTGCACTTCAAAAGTCCAGTGTTGACTTGAACGCCCCTCATTTCTTTTCACTCAGCTTATTGCAGATAATATCATTTAGGAATTTATAAATTACTGTCCTGACTTATTATGACTTATTTGGTTAATTCTTTATAGCATGAGCACATTAGTTTTTCTGATCAGTGTGATGTTGATGAATATTTAGTGAATACACTTGAAAAAGAATAACTGTCTAGTTACTTGAATGTCACTTTGCTGCTTACAAATGTTAACGCTGGGTAAGATGGATTCTTGGCAGTAGCAAGTAGCAAGAATTTATGAATAATTTCACAAGATTAATTTCTTTAAAAAGAGTTATAAGTAATAAAGGAAAGGAAAAGGACATATGAGAATAGCGGAATTAATGCTACCCTCCAGAACAGCTGACAAAAAATAAATAACGGAAGATGTTAAGTGCTGTTCCCTTCAGGAAAGGCTTCACTAAAAATATTTTGCAACATTATGCAGTATTAAAATGCTTTAAGTAATACTGTACAAAATATAATCCACATTATATTTTAAGTAAAAAAAGAAATCCCACGTTTAAGCGCAAAATATCACTCAATTACATATGCTCATTTTTATTTGGAAATTTCCAAGAAATGCCAGGAGTGGTGTCAGTAATTCTGGGTTTAAATGCATGACTCTACAGTGTGGCAATATTCATTAAAGAAATATTATTACTTGCAGTGCAGAAAACATACACTATCTCATATTGTAAGGGCTATTGTGACTGCAGGTTTTCATTTTCGCTGAATCACCATTCACAAGATTAAACTGATTAAATAAGTGGATAAGACGCACCTTTTGATTTTTCTTTTTAAAGATAACATGAAATTGTCATTTAATACCTTTAAACAGAAAGCCAAGGGAACCCTTCCTGTAGTTGTTCAGTAACAGTAACTCAGATATAATCTTTACTACTGAAGCATGCAAATGATGGTGAGATAATAGTGTGGTGGGTATTTTCTTGGCACACTTTGGTCTCCTTTACAGCAATCGAGCACCACGTAAATGCTACAGCCTAGCTGAACATTTTTTTTGACCATGTTCACCCCTTTATAACCACACGATAATTCCCCAAGCCATGAAGCTAAACTCATATCAAACTGGGTTCTTGAACATGACAATGAATTCAATTGGGCTCCACAGTCACGAGATCCCGATCCAATATAGCACCTTAGGGAAGTGGTGGAAGCAGAGATTTGCATCATGGATGTGCAGCTGACAGATCTGCAGCAGCTGCGTAATGTCCTCATGTCAATATGTTGAATATGTGGCGTGAAGAATTAAGGGTAGTTTGAAGGCCAAAAGGGGTCCAATCCAGTACTAACAAAGTGCTCCTAATGAATTAGCCAGTAAATGTATATTGATGGGTGACATGCTAACTGTGCAAGCCACATCTGTATTAATGCCGACTTATGACGAAAACTTACTTGTGACATTTTGTTTCACTCGGTTACATTTTTTGCTCACAGTATATAGCTTATTTGTTTAAAGCGCTTCTTGTGCAGTAACTATTCTTGAGTTTTCTATGATTTTTCATTATATCTGTTTACCTGAGATGTACTATGCCCCTGGAGAATCTAAAGAAATACATTTCCTGTATAGAATCAATGAACATGCATGTGTATTTTTTCTTTATTTATGTATCTAAATTATGCATATGCAGGAATCATGACAGTGCAGCACACTTGAAGGAAAGTGGTATTTTCCTTTCACATGAGCCCCCTACATGACCTAAAGACATCTGCGACTGGAAGGGATTGCTATGACTGACAAGGTGCAGAGTGTGTGTCATCACTCCCACCCAACATTTTTTGCCCTTATCTCATGGCCATGAATGGCTGTTGCAGTGTCGGATTTAGAACTTGTGATCTTGGGGTGACAGGATGAATGTGTGCAAAGCTATTACAGCATGCCAGTGAATTTATATTAACGACTACACTTATTCATGTTTTATTAAATTATTTTAATTCAGTATTTCCTGTATTTTTTGCCTATTCTTTTGAAATATACTGTAGCTTATACAGACGCTTGCTGTGTCATATTTTGATTTCATCTTTATATTATGTTCTAATCTCACATATTTTGGATTACATTTTAACAATGGTTTCATTTATTCTATTTAACTGATTTAGCCGTTTATGCCTCATGGAATTCAAAAAGGTTGCTTTCTACATTCATAAAATTAGGTACAGTATATCATTAAATAGGTATAAAATTGGACTGCTGCAAGTATGCCATACCTACAGTATGTTGTCCTTATTCAATTATTTTGTTTATCCAGCTGTCAGACTACACAATAATTTGATAATCTCTAAATTAAAAAAATATTACAATAATAAACTATGCATTCTGGAATAAAGAGAGTACAATGATTAAAAGTAAAAACCAAAAAAGAAATAAATCAGAAGTAGAGACGAATGTGCATTGTTTCCAACCTGACATACAATATATCTGAGGAAGAGCATAACATTACTTGAAATTAGACCATGAAAAGAAGAGGGGGAGGAGGAGGAAGTGTGGCCACATCTATGTGAAGGTAACTGCCTTGAGGCGAGGCAAGGCAAGGCATGTTTATTTATATAGCACCTTGTGGAACCTGGTGTGTAAAGATGAGGACCAAGACTCAGGAGACAAGTGGAATTTTAGCCACGCTCCAGGCTTGCATTTATCCACTCTATACACTTTCCAATGCGCTTTCAAAAACTCAACAGAACAACTCAACAATCATAGGTCCATCCAGGACTTATAGCTTTTGTTCTGTTGAGTTCAAGTTCATTCTCTGTGCCGTCCACTTGTGCACGTCTTACATGCTTTACCAGCTATAAGGCAGTCTTTCTCTTCGAATACAGGAGTCCCTGAAAGCACAAAGAGTCCCATATAAATAAATTCATGGCAATTATACACTACTGGGAATCATCACTTGACAATGTCGACATCGGCACACACATTTCATACACAGACAAAATTTAAAGCAGTTTCTATAATTAAAAATTGTATAAAATAAAACTTAGTTATAATAAATATATATCATTAAAAATTGGTGCTTCAGTAGGAACAATTATTGATCTAAAAGGCATAAACTAGATATATGGGCGGCATACTAGGCAACCCAAGACTTGTGATTAAATTTGTCAAGAATGAAGGTGTAAAACTGCACAGTACAGTATTGAGACTCTAATCCGCAGTAAACCATTTAAATGGTGCAAACATTTTAAATGACAAGGTGGCCGAGGTGTACTAAACCTTGTAATAAACTTTGTTCTAGTAGAAAAATTCACCACATAATGACATTCATCTGCACCTTGTTTTGTCTGATTCGTCTGTATTTTTATAGTCTGTGTTTTAGTTTGGTCTTGTCTTACCATTTGATCAGTATCATTTGTGATTGTCCCTATTGATCGCTCCCTGTTTGGTTCCCTGCTGTGTTTTACTTTTCAGCTGTGTTAGCTTAATGATTAGCATATACAGAAATTCCTAGCCTAGCATCTCTAGCCATGGTCATAGCATTCCTGTTTCAGTTTAGATTTCTTGTTGGGGTTTCTACAATTAAAATGCACTTTATTAAAGAACAGTCTGCCCTTGTACCCTGTTTTAACTCTCTGTGTGACTGTGATGGAGAGAAAAACCTTAAATGGAGGAGAACCATTTTTCCACATGAATTGGACATCACATTTGTGTTCGCTATAATCAAAGCTAAAGGGGTATCAAACTAAAGATTGGTGTGTGTGTGTGTGTGTGTGTGTGTGTGTGTGTGTGTGTGTGTGTGTGTGTGTGTGTGTGTGTGTGTGTGTTGTTGTTGTTTTTTAAGTTCTTTTGTTTTTGACAGGCAGTGTACTGTATGTTATGTCCAGAACTACAGTACTGTCTGAGCCTGCTAAGAAAAATGTATGCATTTGAGGTCACCATGAAGATGTGATGTTGGCATTATACAGTTTTAAAATAAAAGTCAATATTTAAAGGTTTGCTAATGAATGCATGGCTTTTTGGCACAAGTTTATTCATGGATAAAAAGTTGAAGAGGACCATTTGGGATACATGAAAAAAGCAACAATACAAAAAAGCCATGGTCTTGGTCAGTACTGCAGAACATCCGCCTGGGGGTCTACTATCCTGCAAAATGTATTTCCTGCTAAACACAAAAGCACTTCAGGTGGGCTTATTCAGGGTCAGGACTTCTTAGAACAACATACTTTTCTGGAATGCGTGGAGGTTCAGCAACCAGTACGCCTAGAAGAATGGAGCCCTGTATGTGATAAAGGTCAATCAATTGTGCAGAATATGGTTCTTCTTCTTTGCTATGAAAGACAATACATACATTATGTATTGTATTGTATGCAATTTTAGTTCTTCAAGAAAATATGCTCATGTTGCATAGAAATTAGCAACTAAGCTCCAGAGTCCGATGATGACTTAGTTGTTAGCACTGTGACCCATCCCTCCAGGGTCCAGGTTTGATAACTGACTCGGATCTGTGTACATGTAGTTTGCATCTTCTTCCAGTGCTTGGTGGGTTTCATCTGGGTACTCTGGTTTCCTCATACAGTCCAAAGACATGCAGATTAGGCTAAATGGCATTTCCAAATTGCCCATAATGTGTGAATGACCCTGTGTGTGTATGTATGAGAGCTCTGCAATGGAATAGTGTGTACCCTGCCTCTTCCTAAGTTCCTAAGTCTCCTGGGATAGGCTCCAGGCCCCCCAAAGACTAAATACAGAATAAAGCAGTATAGATGATGATTGAGTAAGAGTGAGTGAGTCCTATTCATGATGGAAGTTATTCATGGAATGGTTTGCCCCTCACAGCTTATCCCCTGTGGCAGCTGAGTGATGAACTGCTTCAATGCCTCAAGTCGGCAATCTCCTGGTGCTTCCGGTTTCTCCACTAGTAGCCAAACTGTGGCTGTACTTAATGAGTATCAGCAAGTGAAAGCACTGACTGTGTTGTTCTGGGGTCTACCCATTGCAGGATCACCATATATTCTGGTGGATATACTGGATGGCGTGAATTTTTATTAGCTTTCATGTTTAGTTTTTTTTTTTTTTCTGTTAGCTTATGTGGCTATTAGTTGCTGTTGTCGCAGGGTAAAAGTGCAAGTCCTATTCCGTTGTGGAATATGTAAACAGGTCATGTATATGTATGTAAATGTCATGTATATGTATATGTAATATATGTGGCCTGGCCAGTGATTACAGATTGTAAGACAGGTTTTAAAAGGTTACGCTTGCTGTTATGAATGTTTTTAGGGCATTCACAGGGGGGAATTAAGGGATTTATTTAAATTTTTCCTTAATATTGATATGATTATGGCACAATCATTAAAAATGGATTTATCAGTGGCGGCTGGTGCAAAAAAAAAAATTTTTTGGGGGGGGGGGGGGGGGGGGGCAAACAAAATAAAAATTTAACTTTTAATACTCGCCTGTAAATACATTTACATTTAGGCATTTGGCAGACGCTCTTATCCAGAGCGATTTACAAAAAGTGCTTTAAAGTTTACATTACTGGATAGATACTTACACTGGGTTAAGTAGGTCAAAATAGGCCTTTATCAGGTGATTAAGCATCATTACTACTAGTATTAAATAAAGGTCTGACTCACATCGCATCCAGTCAGCAGCTCTGCTTGCCATAAGAAGTGCCGGAAGACTCGTTGGAAAGGACTCCCAAACGTGGGAGGGTACGGGGTCCCAATGATGATTTGAAAAAATCCAATCAGAGCTCAGCCTCAGGTCACATGCTTTTTCAAAAATGTATTTTGCCTACATAGACACTCATTTGTCCGGTGCCCCGCGTACACGAACACTAATGAACATAGTTTTGATTTTTTTTTTATCACAAATAAATAATATTAAGAAATACAGCGGAATATAGTAGCATTTTTCTCTGCCTAACTTTAAGGGGGGCGGCGCCCCTGCGCTCCGTATTGCCCGGCCGCCACTGGGATTTATGTCATCGTGATCTTTATAAGTGTCCTTGTTTACTTAATTCTCACATGATGTTTTTATCCTTGATTGTATTCGTCAAAAGGCAGACCAACTGGATATTAATGAGGGGTCTGTAAACAGTGAGAACTGGGTTGTCTTCTTTGGCTTCCAGGGTTCAGCACCATTGTACACTAGTTCAGTCATTGAAGAACATGTAGCAGATGGAACATTTTAGTCTGGTTTGGCTCTTCTTCTCTCTTTCTTGAAACACAGAATTAGGTAAATTCTCCACAGGTGTAACCACTTACGTTCTAACTTCCCCTTCCTGCCACAGACTGGCACTTGATTATTCTCTGGTGCCACAGCATACTGTTTCAAAAGAAAACCACTAAGCATGATAGTTGTATATATCCATATCCAAGCCCATTGGCTGTTCAGGTAGCAGGGAATGTGCAATATTCTGAGTGGGTAATACAGAGGTGGAAGGGTCAGAGGTAGCTGTGCAGTAGCTCAGTGGCATTGGACTAAGGTTTGGAAGGTCCCAGGTTCAAATCCCACAACCACCAGGTTGTCCCTGTTGGGCCCTTGAGCACGGCACTTAACCAATAATGAGATAAGAATGTAAGTCGCTCTGAATAAGGGCGTCTGCCAAATGCAGAAATGCAAAGTGTAAACCCAAACCAGTGAGGAGAATAAGGTGTGCATAGTGACTGAGTTTTTAGTATCTGAAAAACTTGTGGAAATATAAAGTGAGGGAAACCAGAAAAAAATATGTTGCAATAACACAGAGCAAGTTTGTACAACAGTGAACAATGGTAATAAATATTGCAGAATATACCAAATAATTTCCTTAGCATATTCATGACTGTAGTCACAACCTGGCATAAAGCTTCACTGCGTCCCCCCCCCCCCCCAAAAAGTCACCACATGGATATAACTAATCTAATGGGAATAACCTACTGCAGTTATTACTATTGTTCAGCTGGCAACAAGATGCAGTGAGTAGCTTCATATTGCTTAAACAACCATGTCCAAATATATCCACCCATATGCTGTGGTTGTGGTTAAGATATTACTCTATTTCAGAAGGTTCCATTTTTTGGGCCGCATCAAGAAAAGAAAACAACTACAGAGATCGCTGAAACTCAAATTGGGTTAAGAAGTGTAAATGGAAGGATAGTGGTTAACCGTCATCTTTGAGGAAAAACATCCTGAATGAGCATGATGGGAGATCAATTAAACACTTAGTGGAAAAGAAAAAAAAAAAGGCTATGTTTAATATTGAAAATAAGAGCATTTCCACAAACACCATGTGAAGATAACTCAAGGATTTGGAACTAAACAGCTGTGTAGCCTGGAATAAGAAAAGCACTTATCAGTGAGGTTGATCAGGAAAAGGGGCTGCTTTTAGCTAGGAATAATAAAGAATGGACACTGGAAAAGGTTAAAGTGGTCTGATGAACCCTCATGATAATGTGCACATCTGGGTAAGAAGATGGATGGAATGATGCACCCTTCATGCCTAGTGTCTACCATAATGTCCAAGGCTGGGGACAGTTTTATGTCCTGGGGTTTCTTCTGTTGGTCAGGTCTACAGGAGCTTTACCAAATGTTATGTGCCCAAAAAATAACTGATTAACTGAGTATACTAAATGACCAGACCATGTTATTTTTTTCTTTCCTGATGACATGGGCATATTTCAAGATGACGATGCCAGGATTCATCTGTCTCAAATTGTAAAAGGGTAATTCATGAAACATGAGACATCATTTTCACACATGGAGTCTAGACCTTAACCACATTGAAAATCTTTGGAATGTACTGGAGAAGACCTTACGCAGAGGTTCAACTCTTCCATCATCAATACAAGATCTTGGAAAGAAATTAATGTGACCCTGGACAGAAATAAATGTTATGACATTGCATAAGCTTATCGAAACAATGCCACAGCTGTAATCAAAGGTAAGGCAGTGCAATGAAATATTGTGAGTGTGTGACTTTTTCTTGGCCGGGCAGTGCAGTTACATATGGGATATATGTGATTTAATATACATACAAGCCAAAAATAAAACAAATATAACATCCATATGACAGAGTTATCTATTGCGAATATTGCACCATACAGTACATAATTTAATGACTGTATGCACAAAGAATATGCAGGTGAACCAAAACCTCAAAAAAGCAAAAGGAGTTGGATTTGTCAGATGCTTATTTTGTTTGTTCTGTGTCAGCCAGGGATCCAAGAGATAAGAAAATATGCATATAATTTCAAAACAGTTGGAAGTCTTGACAGACAACCTGTTTTAATAAAGTAAATCAGATGCAACGGTAGTTTGGCATGTTTTTGACATGAAATAACATTACTACATAACTTATTTTGTTATGAAAGTCAGTTGAATGGAAATGAGCCGGAAGGAACAAAATTCACAACCATTTTTTGTGTAAGACAAACAATATAAGGGCAAAAAAAAAAAATGCATCTTGCAGATATTTGAATATTACCACAATTGAAGCCAGGTTTTTCAGGTTTTAAATCCTCTATAACGTTAATGTCTATAAAATATACACACCTCATCCATAATAAAAAGAGATCAAATTAACTTCTGTAATTCGCTCTGCATAAGAGTGTTTTCCAAATGCCATAAATGTAAATGTAAAAATACTGTACTATTCTCAAGCCTTATCTTTCTGACTTTCATCAAAGATTTACAATTCCTGTCCTGTTTTTTTTTTTTTTTTTTTTTTTTTTTGGAACATATGTGTTATTTTCACATAAACCTTTATGACAGACACTTTAGTTCTGAATCACCATTTGACTGTTACACCCTTAAGTTTCCCACTATAGTTATCATTAGACATGCTGTGTAAAGGAAAACATTATAAACAGTGGCTTTTCATGTGCGTAACTGCATTGTCTGGAGATCATCATGGCTACATTTAAAAACTGGAATCGTTATTTTTCTGCCATTTTTCATTGCTGTACATTCATGTGCTCTTAATCAAATGCAAATGGGTTCGGCCTGTAATACTCTTATTGGGATGGAGTCATCCTTACTGATTAATCCTTAATTGACACAGCATGTGTGTGTGTGTGTGTGTGTGTGTGTGTGTGTGTGTGTGTGTGTGTGTGTGTGTGTGTATGTGTGTGTGCGTGCGTGTGTGTGTGTACGCGCAAATATATGTTGACCCACATGTCTGTACGCTCTGTATTGTTTTGTTCTCCTCTGTAAAAACATCTCTGCAGTTGATCAATGAGCTGCATATTTATTGCTTTAGCTCAGGGCAGTGACTGATTAAATGTGCACAGCATTAATAATAAAGAATAGAGATAAAGCATAAAGATTATCTGTAGGTTTTGTTATAGACACCATTCAGTGGAAGAAGGCTTTCATTTAAATCCAAAGCAGAAGTAACGACAGAGTAAGCCATCACAGGTCCTTGTAAGAGTTTCACCCAGGACATCCCTCAGTCACTTGGCCAAAACATAGCTCCTTTATTGACTCATTTTAGAATATCTCTCGGAGCTTTGTTCCAGGGACAAAGCACCTGTTTTTTAAGATTTTATCCTTTATCCATTCATTTTTCAGATTCATTACATTGTTTGTCTCTCCAGAGACCACTTTTGATGTTTAGACATGGTATTCCGTTCCAACTAGGAGTTCAGGCACAGATTTATGATTAGTCTGTTTTCTATAAAAGGAAAACAACTACAACAAGCACTTGTTTTAACTTGAAGCCAAATGCATGCAAACCTTTCTAAAGAAGCTGAAAACGTAGACTAAAGTAAACAAGTAAAGTTAAACCAAGGTGTTCATATTAAATTAACTATTACAATTATTTAAAGCTATAATGCTGTCTTTGATTGGACATATTATACATTACATACAGTAGATCACCCATAGCATTAACACATTACATTGACTATGAATGTTATACGTACAGTATAAGCTGGTGACAGGATCTTGGTGCACCATTGGCAAGATGCAGTATGGGGCCACTCTATGGGGCCCTGCAGGCAAAGATCCCAAGGTCGTTGACCCAGCCTTCAAACTCCCAACATCCCAATCTGATGAAACACCTATGGGATGTGCCAAACAAACAAGTCCGATCCATGAAGGCCCCGCCCCACAACCCACAGCACAAAAGATCTGCCACTAACGTCCTGCTGCCAGACACCACAGGCCACCCCCAAAGGTCTTGTGGAGTCATGTCCTGATGGGCCAGAGTAGCCGACTCAACACAATTTGCATTGTAATGTTATGGTTGATCGGTGTGTGTAAAATAGTGAGGACGTTATGATCCTAACCAATTGACCAAATGAACACAATCATTTAATCATGTCTTTCAGCATGAAGTATGGTAAAAATTAACTCATCATTTGATCATTATAAGACAAACCATGCATAAAGCATCCTATTCCTTACATTCAACATCTCATTTGTCATCCACTATTCAAAAATTTCAACAACAACAAAAAAAAAAAACACTGAAAAAGCCAGACACCAACAGTAACAGGAAGTCTAACCTCTATGGTTTATTAAAACCAAATTGTGCAAATAAAGAAACAACCAAACCACAAGGGTTATTTATGATTTTCAATGCCTAACATCTAGGGGCCCACAATCTAACCATAAAACTCCCACGCAAGTCTACTGTAGTAAAATATCTCACACTAAACTTGATGAAATTGTAACCCTTAATAAAATCCATCTCATTACATCCCACATCATAGAGAAAAAAAAACATCCTGATGGTGCTTATTGTACAGTCGTATGTTGGCATACAAATTTAATCTGTTGCAAAGGTGAGATCTCGAGGCGAAAATTCTTATTAATATTGCAAGATGTACTTTTCCATTGAAAATAATGTGAATGCATATGTTCCAGCCACCCAAAAATATTACCAATATTATAGTATTTCCAATACTATAATCAGATTTTTTGCATATAAAAACATTTAGAAAAGACATGTAAACAAGTTTTAAATGGATCCTGGACATCCGGGAGTCGTTCAAAACTTGTAGACAGAGCAACGCTCGTCGTAGGCACAAGCCGGCATTCGGTTCTGTTCGGGTTGGTCGCTTGCATGCCGAAAATGCTTCACATGCTGAGGCAAATTTCTAGCAAAATTTCAGTCCTTAAGGAGAAAAGCAGGGCATTTGTATGCCGATAGACCAGTTTACTATACTACAATATAAATAAGCAAAAGCACTTAAAAGATTAGCTATAAGATTAAAACCTGAAACATCAAGTTCAATATTGTATAGGTTCTGCATGTGCCGCCATGGCAGCCCTGGATCCTTCAGCCATGTCTCCACAAGGCCTCTGGGGGTACGCGGTGAACTTGGCACCAGAACATTACTGGCAGTTCCTTTGAGTGCCATGGATTGCTGTCTGGGGCATCTATAGATCAGACTTGTTTGTCCAGGGCATTCTATACGCACTTGGTTGAACGGAGTTCTGGGGAATTTGGAGGCCAAATCATCAACCTTGAACTATTTGCCTGCTAAGCCCCATACATGGTAGACTGTGATACAATGTGTTCCAATACCTTTGTATCTTGGCCAGGACTGACTTTTTTCAGCAATTTGCGCTACATGTGGGATTGGACCAGATGAGCTAGCGAGTGGCAGAAATGAGCCTTGGGTGCCCATGATCCTGTCAGCAGTTGCACAGTCAGTTTTATTCTGTTCAGTTGGCCGTTGTGTTAGTGTTGTGACTGATCGGTGTAAGCTGTATTTATATCATGTTTTCCACATGAAAAATAAAAATAAAAAAGCCTCATCTTTACACCAGCCCACTGATAGTAATGTATGTTATCAACTGTTGTTAACTGTTTCAAGAATAATGCATTTGTATTGAGTGGAAAAGGTGGACAAACAACATTAAGCTCTAAAACTTAAACACAAAATGTTGACCAGTGTAAAATAAAGTGAATATGATATGTACTATACAGTAAGTGTGGTTGATTCCTGAGCAATAACGTGTGTATTGGACCTCTCTACAAAGGTGTAATAATATAACATATAGAAATTAAATTGCAAAGTAACATTGGCACTCCTGATATATCACCTGGAGACCATTCTCTGCTGATGACTATGGGCCACATGTGGTTTGCATTAAAATAAATGTGATAACTGTGGATCGTTCCACTTAATAGCCATTAAGATGGCTTTCTAATGCATTTGATACAAACAGTTTGTTTATTTTTATGTGATGGCTTGTGACGGCAATTGCCCAAATAAAAGAAAATGCTGCAAACTGTTAAATTTTACCACCTTCTATTATACTGCATGTCTGTCCATTTATCCCTATAAACCAGACACAAGTTACGTTTGCTGTGGCATCCTTTGGGCATTATGTACATTGACATAAATGTTAGGCCTTAACCATGAAAGGCATATAAACGTGTTTCGCAAGAATGTGGCTTTTCGTGCAAATTAGTATTAACACAAGCCTGTGTTTATATCCAACGTGTGTTTATGTTAATTCTCTAAAGTACTGCATGAAGCCAAACAGGCCCATAAAAAATATTTGTTTTCATCTGTTTATGGAGAACTTAAACCATATGGCTGATGCCAACCTTATAAAACCTTCCTTTTGGGCAGCTATCTTGGAACTTACCCAAAGTTTAATAGCTTGTTGTGGCTTTGGAGGAAGAACATAACATCTTGTGGCTTGCAAAAGCTTACTGGACCTTGAGGAGCAATGACAATAGGTTGGCCTTGAAAGTTCTCACTAAGTGCTCTCGAATTCCCGGAGCTTTACAGTATTGCAGACAGGCTGCAGTTAGTCTGCGATATCATACAGTACATCTACTTTAAGCTAAGAAAAAAGCCACAACAAAAACCTAGCAAAGAAACAATGTTTACTACAATTGAATTAGTGCAATCGTTACAAGGTTTTAAGAAAAAAAAAAAAATAATAATAATCATCTGTAGCCGATTTGCTTGTTGTAATGAGAAATTGCCTTTCAGTAAAGTGAAGTCTTGGCAGGCACACTAGAAGGTACTAAATTAATGACTTGATCTAAATTAAATTGGTAGTGCAGTTTACACATGATTCATCCAAATGTGTTTTCCACATCACGAGTTTTATCGTCCCGATGATGAACTGTCAAAAGTTGGACGTCCATGGCTTTACAGATAAAAGAAAGAAGAAAAGAAAAGCGCCATAATCCTTAACTTATTCATGATCGTAGAGTAAGAAATGATAAATGGATTACAAGATTTCAAGTGGATTCGTTTCTTAGGAATTCATAAAGGAGGAATTAATTAGAGAAATTTAAACCTGCTGCATTTTATTGCATTCTCTCACAGATTAAAGTAAACATTTTTTTTTTTTTTTTTTTTTTGCAGTTGCACAATTCCACAATAGTTGAGAGCAGACAGGTACTGGAATCAAAATTCGCAGAAAATTTCACAGACTTGTACAACACATGAAGAGCAGTATGGTAAAAACAAACCTATATATGTATATCTTTGTATACTTTTCATATGTCAGCAAAGCACCATACAGTACTTCAGCTCATAACAGCTGATGTTAAAGCAGTTGTTGAGTTCTTATAATGTTTACTTTAGAGTTTACTTTAACTAGTAATCATACAATAGTTCCTGCTTGGATTTTGGGTCAGGTCCTACATTTGCATGCTCCTTGTCTCTGAGTTGTGGCAGAACACAACTCTGGTTTCCTCCCACACTCCAGAGACTTATTAGGGTAACTGGAGTTCCCAAATTGCCCATATTGTGTGAATGAGTGTGTGAGTGTGTGTACGTGTGCGCCCTGCAATGGATTGGCACTCCATGGTATATCCCGTCTCGTGCACTAAGTCTCATGGGATAGGCTCCAGAGCATAAAGCGGCATATACGATGATTGAGGGAGTGAGTAAACCTGCTAAAGGCAATCTTCACTGGGCCATTCTTTCAGTTTTAATGAAAACTTCATTTATTATCCATTTGTCTCTCATTATGGCAGCAAAGCAAGAGCCCAACATTGCTTTCATAACCATACATAGCCAACAGCATGTTGTTTTACACATATTGTGTATTTTTGCTGACATAATATTCTGTAATATTGTTTTGATGAAAAGCAGTGAGGAGTGGTGTTGATCACTGTGACAAAGAGGAACATGTAACCTCCTGAACAGCCTTTTGGCCATTCGAAAACAGAATTATCAATTTACTGTGAGAGATGTTCTTGGGTTCCACACAAATCCCTAAACTAATAGACTCTTATAGAAATTAGCTAAACTAGGGGGGGGGGGGGGATTGATGTGTACACTAAAGCAATGTAGGAGTAAAACTTGGGAGTGTATACATGTAGCTGACTTACATCTGGAGACTATCAGGAAAAATGACTAATTATGAATGCATTCAGTTATTCATGGTTTGCTCTTTTGGGGGTAAATGCATACCTGCAGCCAAGACATGTTTAACCTTGTTTGGAACTGACATCATTGCAGGTCTCCATAACACTGGGTGTTTTTAAGGCATATCACAAATCTCACAATTGCAGATTTTTGGATGGTTGCTTCATACCAATGTCATTAGCGTTGACTTCGACCACTGTACCCTTTGGTTTACACATCATGATTGAGTCATTTGACCATTAAAGGCAATCTTTAGAACAGTCTATGATGAGTTTGATAGCCATCTGAATCACAGACATAAATTATGTTACTATGCATGCATGGCGGACAAATGGGGCCTTAGGTGACCCATCACATTTAGTTTAGTTTTTTTTTTAATCATCAGCCACTTCTGAATCATCTATTCATGTTCCAATGGCTTTGAAATAGAACAGCTTTGAATACAAGAAACCAGTGATCTCATGGGAATCTTGCCATGCCATTGTGCCAGCCACAGCTAACACACCCACACCCATTCTGCTTACACCCTTCAGTTTAACTGTCAGGATAAGATGCAATGATCAGCAAAGTAAATCATTTGTTCTCTTTAGCGTTCTGTCACGAGAGGTCAAATGACTGAAAACAACAACATGTTCTGTCTTTATACTGTCGGGTCTGTCTCATATTTGTATATAACATGGCACAACAGTTTAATACACTGAGATTTTTGGCAGAGTGATAAACTAACAAGCAGCCTAATCTTGTTTGGACAATGGTTTCATGGGTCTAAAAAACGCCAGCAATTTTCTGGAAGACTGCAAGCTAAATCGATTCTCTAAGCATAGCATTTAATCTGCAGTAAATTTTAAGGTGATGCATCGAATTGCAGTACTGTTACTAATGAATGTCTCATGTGCTAAGTGCCAGGCTAAGCTGGCACCTTCCATGTATATAATACTGCAGGATGTTTGGGCATGTTTGGATTCTTTGTCATTTCCTCATTTTATAATATTAGTTCATTTTTCATAAAGCAGCTGGCTCTGAAATTGCTGAAAAGAATTGTATGTTTAATGGAAGACTGACTTTCTTTTTTTTTAATGGCCTTTATTGTTACTCAGTGTCCAGATAACATTAGAAAATCTATCATAGTCCAAATGTAATAACATTTCTCCCATATCTGCTCATAACAGTCACCTCACAAACATTCAAAAACATGTCAATCTGGAGCGCATTATGGAAGCAGATGAAAATGCTGATACTGCTGACTCATTAGATGACTGATCTCTCAAAGCGTCAGCACCATCTTAATTCAGAACATGTTACAGACCTGAAATACATCACTGACAGATTTACTAAGCAAAGAAAAATATGCACTGTGTGACTTAAACAAATGCAGAAAGAAATGCACTTGTTGGACTCAACAAGCTGAGACAGCCTGAGGAGACATGTTTGCCTTTCCAAGAATATCTAGTGTAATATTTGCATGTTGCGAAAAATTCCTTAAAGTTTTTAAAGCTTCATAGCTTCCTTATACATAGCCCAGTCATAATATGCCACCGGGGCAGCTCTGGCCCCTTGGGGCATGACTCCACATGACCTCTATGGGTATGCTGTGGTGTCTGACATGAAATTAACAGCAGATTCTTTGGGTGCTGTGGGCTGCAGAATGGGGCCTCCATGGATCAGACATTTTGTTTGACAGATTGAGATTGAGATCTGGAGGGTTTGGGGGCCAGATCAACAATCTTGTGCTCAACAATCTTTGCCTGCTGGGTCCCATATGCAGCAGACTGTAATGCACTGAGTGTTCTTGTACGTTCTGATTAGTGAATATTTTGCTTAGGACCCTTTTTGTGAGAGAAATTCTATTGAAAGTAATTTACATCAAATGTTTATGAATCTTTACCGATATTTAGATATATTTCCTTCACTACAATTTGCTTGTTCTGTGACCATCGTTTCAACTTAAGTCCAAAGCCTGCTTGTATATCAAAGCACTTGCATATCAAAGCTGGGAGGGGGTTACTGTATAGTAAGACACACACACACACACACACACACACACACACACACACACACACACACACACACACACACACACATGCTGTGTCAATTAAGGATTAATCAGTCAGGATGATTCCATCCCAATAAGAGTATTACAGACCCATTTGAGCCAGAGATTCAAAGGTGTTCTTTCTCTCTCATAGAGATTCTCACTCACACAAGTGCGCGTGCATACACGCACAGACACACACACACATAGACACACACATCCACACACACACCAGCAGATACTCTCACTCACATAAGCGTGTGCACGCGCACACACACACACACACACACACACACACACATACAAACACAAAATATATCACGCACATACACATCACATGGTCACAGTGTTATAGTAAACAGTATAAGCATGCATGGATGTTGATTATTGCTCATATATCAAGACCTCGCTTGTTTACCGAGTTAAAATGTCTTTCACTTTTTTTTGCAAAACACTCGCAGACCAACGTACTCGCAATCCAAGGTTTCACTGTAATTACTTAATCTTCTGCGATTAAGGATAAAATCATCCAAAAGTCTGATATTTTCATCCTCAAGGACAAGAAAGCTTCAAAACCTTAATCGTTGCATGTGGAATTGCTCCCATGGACCACATGCATAAATTTATGTTTTTTGTTTGTTTGTTTGTTTGTTTGTTTGTTTGTTTGTTTGTTTTAATATGTAACAAAACACATAAACAATTAGAACAGTGCCTGCTTAATGTATTTCCACACTTTGCAAGCCATGCCCTGCCCACCATGCAATGGAAGGCTCTGTCAGTACTTGCTCCTTGACTTTTCTTTAGTCTTAACATTGTGCATAAATAATATTATGTGTCTTAGGGTTCTTTGAAAAGTCTAAACTGCTGAACCCATTAGGGCACTAGATCGAACATGTATATATTTTTAGTTTGTGATTGGTTACAGCTTTAGTTTATACTTGTTTACAAATTAATCTCTGGTTAAAAATGAAATATTTAAAATATAAGCGATAGTCAGGGTTAAAATCTCTTCTATTTAGATTCCATGCCACTGCGGTCAGTAAACGTTTTTGGATAATGTCTTGCTGACTTCATCAAATAGGGTCCCAAGCTCAAAAAATGATCAACAGAGGACCTAATCTAAAAATATCCACACTGTCATGACAATACATAACAAGTTGACAGTAAATGAGCTATACTGTATCTGAAAGCTTAAGCCTGAAAAAGAAATTGTTATACAATGACTTCATTTATGGAAAAATGACAATCCATGACAAACTTGGCTAGAAATTGATGAGATTATTACGAAAAATAAGTAATTATATCATTGTGTCTGTACTTTTAAAGCCAAAAGAAATAAACAAAGCAAAACATGCAACTAATGGTATCTGTGCTCCACAGGTTGCTGTTGGTGACCTCACTGCATTTACATTTGAGGATAAAATTTAACCTAGTCCATGAAAAATAAAAAGAATTCCCATCATTTTTATTTTTGCTGTGCAGAATTTCAGTAGTAATACATGAAATACATGTTTTAAAGTATTAAAGTGGGCTCTTATGGATATCTAGCAGACAGTTTTTCTGCAGCTAAGCTGTTATAGTGAGCTCATAACCACACACCTGGATTCATGCATACGAAAAATATGCATCAACTTAAAGGGCTGACAGCTTTGAGCAGTGTTTTGGTAGGATGGTAGGTTCTAAGAAACAAACCAGGAAATGAACAAAGCAGGTATTATCATATTCGGCTTATTCAAGTGTGAAATACCATAAGTGCTATTGCTTTTACTTTACACTCAATTATTATGTGTAGTGGCTCTTAAGTGGCTCGACCATCACAACCAAGCGGTCAAGCCAGTGAAAAGAATTCAACATTTACATATTAAATTTAAATGTACCTGTCAGGAGCCATGTAACAAACAAAAAAACAGAACATTACTTTCATTTAAGACAATATTTCACAAATAAACAGAAATAAACAGAAACAACCAACAATAAAAATCTTGCGTGTCTAAATCATGCACTATCATAGCTGCAACTCACTTTTCAACCCCAAGCAAGTCTTAATTCCAGAC
Source organism: Clarias magur (assembly GCA_013621035.1). NCBI lineage: Eukaryota > Metazoa > Chordata > Actinopteri > Siluriformes > Clariidae > Clarias > Clarias magur. Next base: position 246,491 of record QNUK01000469.1, on the reverse strand, counting down.
ATGCCTAACTATCCCAATTATCATCAATACATGCACGCACTGCATTAGCCTATTTATACATACAAATTAGCAGCTACAGAATACATTACATGGGATAATCTGATAATTACAATTTACAGGACTTTCCTCATACTTTTTAAACTTTTTAAAACAATTTCCATGATTTTTTGATTCTGTAAAGCTGCTTTGTGGCAATGTCCATTGTTAAATGTGCTATATTAATAAAACTGAAGAAACATTCATACAGTAGAATCCAACAAAACATAAAATAAAGATGAAATAGACCAGTTTTTTATATTTTTAATGAATTCATTTTCTAATAAGAAATTCATTAAATATATGGACAAAAATGTATTTGGCCAAACTATGTTAATTATTAAATTTGAGTATTTCAATCAGGCCCCTAAGCCCAAGTCTTAATGCTTCAGTATAGCAAGACATTTTATACAATGCTACTGTATGCTTCCAATTTTTTAGGCAAAGTTTTTATACTAATGCAGTTTAGGGAAGACCCTTTTCTATTCCAACACGACTGTCCCCCGGTGCACAAAGCAAGGACTATAAAGACACAGTTTGATGAGTTCTGCGTGGAAGAACTTGACTGGCCCGCACAGAGCCATGACCTCAACCCCATTGAGCACCTTTGGGATGAACTGGAATGAAGGTTGCGAGCCAGGCCTTCCCGTCCAACATCAGTGCCTGACCTCATAAATGCTCTACAGAATGAATGGGCACGAATTCCCTAAGAAACCAAGGAAAATCTTGTGGACAGCCTTACAAGAAGAGTGGGAGCTGTTATAGCTGCAAAATGGGGACCAACTCCATATTGAAATATATGTATTTGGATACAATATTAGGTTGTAGGTTTGGCCAGTTACTTTTGTCCATAAAGTGTGTAAGGGGCATATTTTGACCAATCCTTCAGTCACACATTAAAGATTACAATCAGAAAAAGAAGTTGTTACTGCCATTTCAGTCAATTAAAGAGGGCATGGGAATAAACATTAAGGTCAGAGAAAGACTGAAACAGAAATGAGGAGTACTTGGGAAAGAAAATGCGATTCTTCCCATATGCCTTGAGTGTTAGACCTATTAAACCCACTGGGGTATAGCCATAGTGGCTCTTTTTTATTTTTTGGCAAACCATAAAAGATTATGGGATATGGGATAAAACATTTAGTAAATGTCGAGTCCTGGAAAAAGAAACAAACCATAAATATATGCAGTACCCTCAAATGCACTGTTGTCTCTAGTTTAACCCATCTCATCATGAGACAAGTCTGTACTAGCAACGGCCAAAACACTGATGGTAACTAGGGTCTACTCGTATCACTGTGACTTGAGACACTGTATCACTATTACCATAGAGCTGGTAACAGCACTTACCTCACAGGTTAAGACAAGGTCACAAGAATGAATGTTTATGGAGGATTTTAGGGCCATGTGGGAGAAGATGAGGAACAGAGACATCTTTATACATCGAACAAATTCTCTGGGCTAATGACAAGTTGTAAATGGAATCAACAAGTTCAATTACATTCTCCTTGAAAAACCTTATTAACCAAACAATATACACATACTTCACAAAAGATTTTTAAATGAACACTTTTCTTTTTCCAAAACGCTTACAGATTTTAGTGTAATACCTGTCTAATTTTTAATATTTAGTGAAATTCAATTTGAACTAATATTCAAAATAATAATATTCAAAAAGTTAAACAAATATTAAAGCAGATTATAAAAGTAAAATAAAACTGTCTCTGTCTCTAAACGCCAAATCTATTCGCATTGTGCCAAAATATTCAAGTTATATCTCTGCATAGGAACAGCCATATAAAATCCAACACCAAAATAAACTTTTGATGATTCTGTAGTTAACAACAGTGTGAACTAGCTGTAAACAGCAGAGATAGTAACTTGAAGAAGTCACATACTTAAAAGCTCCTGTAAAAGAAACGGTAATTTCCTGTAAGTGAAACTGTCTTGACATTGTGATATCTGTTCTTTATAGATAAAAACAGAAAACAGGTCATCTAACTGTTTAATACTAAAATCCAAAACATTAAACTCAATATCGTGTAGCTTCCCCTTGTGCTGCTGGGGAAGCTTTGTCCCCTTGAGCCATGACTCCACAAGACCTCAGGGGTGCCATGTGGTGTGCTGGCACCAGTATGTTAGCAGTGGATTCTTTGAGTGTTGTGGGTTGCGAGGTGGAGCCTCCATGGATTGAACTTGGTTGTCCAGTGCATTCCACGGATGCTTGGTCAAACTGAGATCGGGGGAATTCAGAGGCCGGATCAACAACCTTGAACTCTTTGCCTGCAAAGCCCCATATGGGACTTGCTATCACTGATCACTGATATATGTTTACTGATATATAATTGATCATCAAAGATATTCAATTCACCTTGTAGTAGTGTTAGTGTTGTGTCTGATTATTAATGATGCTCTGAGAAATAGCTAAAGAGTACTGCAAACAAGGCATACTGTATACAGTATATTGTATAGTATATGGACTCAGGATGGGATGACAGTCAATTGCAAGACACCCTTGCACACATAAATTTCTACTTTTCACATGTATTCAACTACATGGCAATTTTTAGTAGCCAAGCTACTGTATGTTCTGTTTTGACCAGAGAACCCAGAAAAAAATTATAATGTAGACAGGGATGTCTTTGGTTAATTCAACTGTAAGTTGTAATTTATTTTATTTTTTATTTTTAATTGGGGGAGGGGGGGGGGGCTAAGAGTTTGGAAGGATATTATTGTCTGTTTGTTTGTGCATGCATCACATAAAAACCACTGAACAAATTTTAATTGGGTGTTAATTTTAATACAGGTGTATTTGGCTGATCCTAACACATACACTTTGATTCATTTGTGAAGTGAAGGGATGCTCCTTTGAAATTTAAATGGAAACGTATCATAAAAAAATTCCCCCTTGGAAAAATTATTATTCCATCTCAAAATTCAACAGATGGCATTGTACATTTTTTAAACAGGATTAAATTCCAAGTTGCGGGAACATTTAGTTCTATATAAAATCCTGTAACAGATGATTCCCCACCAGTTTAGTCAGCTCAAACCATTTTCCACCCAAAGATCCTTGTTTTATTATATCAAACATTATAAAATCAACTAGACGTTATAGATGTTCTTCTTTTCCTACTTTCAGCTGCTGCCAGTAGAAGGCACCACTGCAGATCATCCAATCATCATATTTGATCTGGAACAGATGCAACCCTCACTGTTTTTATCTTACACTTACACTGCACTGGTCCTACCCCCACACACACAACCTCCCTGACAAACCCTGTGGTTAAATCAACCTTTTTGATTCCTCTGTCCCCCAAAAGAGTTTACACAACCGTACAGGCTACCCATTATTATCACCACACCAAAAGGCCCCAAAATGGGATCAAGAGGAAAGATTAAAGTGAACCTTTAGTGGAGAAAGCTGAGGTATTCAAACCACCATTTGATCCAGCCAAGTGGTTACAGTGCTTTTTCATCAGTATGGCCACTACAGTGTTCCTTGATCTGGAATTAAGTGTATACTGTACTGTAGCTGCTTGTTGGAACCAAAACCATGCACCAAAACAGACTTTGTGTATTAGGATGCTGCATAATAATAACCCTGCATTGTGTATGTAAACATCGTTAGAGATTATTTTTGTGAGAGTTAGAGGTGGATGGTATCGACTTTTTTTTTAAAAGCCTTAAGCTGATTTATATATCTGTGGGCACATATTTGCAAGCAAGGAAGGGCTACACAGGTACTCTTCAACCTTGCAAGTTTTCATGTGCACACACATACATACTGGTATCATTAAAAATGTTAGGATGTATTTTCTATATGCTGGAAAAATACTGGATATTTTAACACATACTGTATGGCATTATATTATTTTGCCTGTGAATATAGGCTAAAAATAATATTAATATAATATTAATAATATGATCATATTTACAAATACACTCACCTAAAGGATTATTAGAAACACCTGTTCAATTTCTCATTAATGCAATTATCTAATCAACCAATCACATGGCAGTTGCTTCAATGCATTTAGGGGTGTGGTCCTGGTCAAGACAATCTCCTGAACTCCAAACTGAATGTCAGAATAGGAGAGAAAGGTGATTTAAGCTATTTTGAGCGTGGCATGGTTGTTGGTGCCAGACGGGCCGGTCTGAGTATTTCACAATCTGCTCAATAACTGGGATTTTCACGCACAACCATTTCTAGGGTTTATAAAGAATGGTGTGAAAAGGGAAAAACATCCAGTATGCGGCAGTCCTGTGGGCGAAAATGCCTTGTTGATGCTAGAGGTCAGAGGAGAATAGGCCGACTGATTCAAGCTGATAGAAGAGCAACTTTGACTGAAATAACCACTTGTTACAACCGAGGTCTGCAGCAAAGCATTTGTGAAGCCACATCACGCACAACCTTGAGGCAGATGGGCTACAACAGCAGAAGACCCCACCGGGTACCACTCATCTCCACTACAAATAGGAAAAAGAGGCTACAATTTGCACGAGCTCACCAAAATTGGACAGTTGAAGACTGGAAAAATGTTGCCTGGTCTGATGAGTCTCGATTTCTGCAGAGTCAGAATTTGGTGTAAACAGAATGAGAACATGGATCCATCATGCCTTGTTACCACTGTGCTGGCGGTGTAATGGTGTGGGGGATCTTTTCTTGGCATACTTTAGGCCCCTTAGTGCCAATGGGCATCGTTTAAATGCCACAGCTTACCTGAGCATTGTTTCTGACCATGCCCATCCCATTATGACCACCATGTTCCCATCCTCTGATGGCTACTTCCAGCAAAATAATGCACCATGTCACAAAGCTCGAATCATTTCAAATTGGTTTCTTGAACATGACAATGAGTTCACTGTACTAAAATGGCCCCCACAGTCACCAGATCTCAACCCAACAGAGCATCTTTGGGATGTGGTGGAACGGGAGCTTTGTGCCCTGGATGTGCATCTCATAAATCTCCATCAACTGCAAGATGCTATCCTATCAATATGGGCCAACGTTTCTAAAGAATGCTTTCAGCACCTTGTTGAATCAATGCCATGTAGAATTAAGGCAGTTTTGAAGGTGAAAGGGGGTCAAACACCGTATTAGGCAGAGATGACACTGGTCATCTCTGGTCTGTCATCAACTGGTCTGTCATGTAATATGTCGCTTTCTTTACAGCCATGCAAATATTATTGTGTAATATTATTTAGTCATTAATTTTAGTGTATCTTTGTAGGGAATGGTCTTGTACATAATAATGCAGACATAATAATCTTATATAACAAAAATTCTACTACAGATAATATGGCGCCTAAGACTTTAGCACAGTACTGTGTGTATATACCTCCTGCTGAAAATCAAGAGGTGGGTTAATTTAGACAAACTGATAATGTGGCACAGGCATGTATCTCATATACTGTGTATATATACTATATATACTATATATATGCCTCATATACAGTATATGAGATACATGCCTGTGCCACATTATCAGTTTGTCTAAATTATCCCACCTCTTGATTTTCAGCAGGAGGTGTAATCACAAACAGCTCGAAGGTCTGCAGCCTCATTCAAACAGTGGATGTAATTATACATGGCTTGGCCAGATGAATCACGGCTGGCATGGAAAAAGAAAATACCTGTCTGACGTACCTTAAGGAAGAGGTTAGTATTAAAGCTCCAGTGGCTTCATTAAAAAAGGAGATGCATGTTCAAAACTGTTTACATGACTGGCCTTATTTGGCTGACAACACCAATTCCTGGATGCTGAGTTTATTAGCCACTAAAACACACGTGTGCAAAAGAAGAAGAAAAAAAAAGGGTCCTTGTCTTTCTTTGAATCTCTTTGATCGTGTGCTCTTGATGTCAGCAAGTCCTTGGCTAGCAGTCCTGTCACAAATGTTCTCTTACATCAGCTTTCAGTGTTCGGAGCTGATCCAGAATCGGCTGTCAAGAAAAAGTCTCCAATGTTCTTTGATACTTTTAATGATGGGACAATTGCCAATATACAATCAGAGAAGAAATACTCATTTTGTTTTGAGGACAGTGTTTGAGACCGGGTTAATCTCATGCCGTTTCTAGTAAATGTGTTTTATTTATTTATTTATATATTGTTTTAAACTATAAAAGATTGTTACAGTGAGCCATTCTTTTGCATTCTCTCCCACAGACTCACTCTGTTTGGTCTATAAAGGCCTATTTCTCATCAGAGACCACACAACTCAACACTCAGCAGGGGTTCTGCCAAACAACTCCTCCTTACATAGCTCAGAGCGATGGTCGCAAACCAAACAGCATGTCTTTCTCAACAAAACTGCTTTAACATACTTCGCCAGTGGCTCACTTTCTCTTTAGAAACCAGGAAAGTAGAACAGTGCTGACCAGGAGTATGAAGATTCAAACTGAATGTGTCTTTGTGTGATTTTTGTACTCTACATAATTAACGGTATAAAACTATAAGAGTAAAAAAAAATATATATGCTTGATTTTTTAACCATAAGAACCTTGAACAACAACACTTTTACATTTTCTTTACCTTTTTACAGTCCCACAGGTAAGTTTATTTTCTAATCAATAATAGCTGGGATTAAGAAAAGGAAATGAGAGATACAAAAAAATCAAGAAATGTTGTCAGAATATACCAAGAGGTTCCCTGACACAAAACAAACGTTTCACAACAAATTGGTGAATTTATCAGAATGAGCATTTGCTGCTTTAGTAATTTGCCATGTCTTGCAATTGCTCATAAAGCACCTCCGTGTTATACAGTAGATATACTGGATTTTCCCTACATACAACCTCATCATACATTCTCCTCCATCTTAATCCCCTTTTCTCTTTAACTCGAACCCCTCCCCAATCCTAAACTAATGAAGTTTTTATGAGTGAAAGCTCACAGTCAAAGTTTCTCCAAACACCTGGGCAATAAATCAAAAGGAATCAGGGCTTTTACGTAGGTTGGAGTCTACAAGCAGATGGACGAAGATTAGATGAAAACAGAAATGAGGAAAGCTGTAGGTGGGATGAAAATAAGACTGATCGGTATCAAAAATATGTCCTCAGCCGACAAATAGAAGAAAGAGAGAGGGAGAATGCAAACAGAGAGTCAAAATAATGTAGTTAATAATAAATAAAAAAAAGGACACTGCTTACTGTGAAGAAATTTCTGAACACTGAGAGATTAAGCATTTTGGTTTAAGAAGTGGGTTGAGATACATTATTTACACTCCACTCTTCAAGGAAGGCTTTTTACCAGTGTTCGGAAAGTAGCCGTGAATGGATTTGCCAAATCGGCCCCGAGTGCATTAGTGAGGTGAGGTACTGATGTTGAGCAAAGAGGTCTGGGGTGTAGTCAGTGATTCAATTCATCCCAAATGTATTTAGAGGGGTTGAGGTCAGGCCTCTGTGCAAGCCACTTCCTCGACACCAGACTTTGCTGGACCTTGCTTTATGCACAGGGGTATTGTGAAGCTGGAACACATTTAGGTTTGGGCCTCTAAGTTCCACTGGAGAGAATCCTAATGCCACAGTAAATAAAGATGTTTTAGACATTGTTTTATTCTTCCAAAAATCTGAAAACAATTTCCACATGTGATAGTCAGGTGTCCAAATGTTTTTGGCCTCAGTAATTACATGCAAATTAATAAAATATATGAAGAAATATCTTTATGTTATCCACAGCCTTTAAAGAACTCCTCTTGGATCAGGGTAGATTGTAAGGAATTCCTGACAAATATAGGACACAAAGAAGTGCAGAAACTAGTTCAACAGTCTAACAGAAAACAACTAACAAGGTGAGGAAAACTGAGCGAATGGAGAAAAAGATAACCTGAGAATTATTGTGAGCGGAGGTCTGAACAGTCATGATCTACAGTACAGTTATTGCAAGACAAAAAGGCTGAATATTAGTCCAAGCCAATGTTATTGGATCTGTATGGCAAGACAGAGAACATCATTCTATCAGCTTCTACGGTTAGATGAGTAAACAATGCTGTCATGAAAACCTGGCAACAGGGGGACCGATATCACCTAAGACAATGATTATGGAGACATGGATTACGGCTTATGGAGACATCGAGGCATTATGACCAGGAGAAACTCCTGAATGAGTGAATGAACGAACGAACAAACCCCCTGTTCTGCCTCAGTGCCTTTTAAACAGAACAGCGAGAGGTAACGAAAGTACTCCTTTAATGGCCCTTTCCTTTAATGGAAAAAACAGCCTAGTTTGCAGGACAATGCATGACCTCATAGTGCCCACCGCACCACTTAAACATTACAGGAACTTGGCTGGGAGTTGAGTTCCACCTACATCCCCTTGTAGACTCCTGACTTTGCTCCAAGCAATTTACACATGTTTGGGGGATTCAAGGAGTTCCTGGGAGGCCAGCATTTCAGACATGAAGCAGGCAGTCTGATCATGGCTCTAGTATACTGAGAAAACGTTATACCATGATGAGTATACAGTGCATTAGTGCACTGGAATGAGTGCATTAGTGTAGCAGGATATTATATAGAGAAATAAAATGAGTTTTTACTCTGTGTTCGTTTATTTTGCACAATCAAAAGGAACCTTTATTCTAATAACACTGTTATGTGGGTTGACTTCCAAGGAAAGTTTCTATGAGTCCTTTGAGGCTTCTGTAATTCTTAATCCTGAAATTGTAAACTCCAAAATGCTGCACCAAAGTCCCTAAATGTGCACATGAATTGTTATCAGTAACAACATAAATTATTTCATAAATAATTCAGTAGTTTAATATTTAATTTAATTTTAATTATCTGGCACTGAATTTATAAGGGTGTACTAAACTATGTACACCCATGTTCAAATGTTTTGATTCTATGTACCCCCTGTCTTTAATATAACTTCTTTCACTGTGCCATTATTTCTTTAACAAAAAAATTAAGCCAGGACGGAAACATCAAAGTTTCACCAAACATGGCAGTGGACTTAAAGCCCAAACAATCCATTTGGTCTCATTTGCCAAGTTGTGCTCCAATGTTGCTTTTAGACAGAAGAGGCTTTCTCCTGGCAACCCTACCAAAGAAACCATACTTGTTCAGTCTTCTTCTAATTATGCTGTCACTGTGTGACCTGAGATATAGCTCTTGTTTTGTTTTGTATACAGTATCTCTGAGCATGGTCTGACCTCAGGGTAAATGTTCTGATACAGTCTAGAATGCTTCTATTATTTGTATTTGCCTAAGGTCATATCAACACGAATTTTTTAAAAATGGGGAAATAAAAATTCTGTATAATTTGTACAAATAATAATAATTACAAATAAATCTGTCCACGCGACCTACATTTTAAAGATATCTTTGTCCACATGAAAACGCAAAAGTGCTGTCAGGAGCGTCCCTAATCGACAGGGGGCCAATCAGAAGCCTAGACAAAATGTCATTACCTGTTGCGCTATGTAGAATTCCGACAGGTCTCTTCCTAAACCGCCGTCGTTGTCTGCAGGATCTGTGTTTTCAGAGTTTCAGATGTAGTAGCAGCAGTGAGCTTCGTAGTACATTCAGGCACCTCTGTTAACGTTAACGTAATGTAATGAGTAACTGCGCTGTATCTACTGTACACGCATGTAAAAAGTCCAGTAAGCAACGTTAACACAGTCACTAGTTTACTGTACCCATGTCCACCATCGTACAAAATATCCTCATAAACAAAGCGGACGTCAAATCAAAGAGACTAGTGCATGGATATTGACATCATCTGCAAACAACTTGACGTGACAACAAGCCAAAATCTCTGTTTCCCTGATCCACACAACACCACTGAAAACTGAGTTTTGGAAAATCTTCACTTTGGAAGGAATTTTCCACAAGCTCCATTTTCAAAAATACCCAGCTACGTGTGGACATGGCCTAATACTGACACCCGCTCTGAACTACAAGTTCCAATCTACCATCTACGTACTACAGTCTTACTGTCTTTCTTAGTCCTACAATCTATTGAAATCATCAAGATTTGTTTTCCCAATGAGATCATAAGCCCTTGCGCCATCAGACTGATGTTTACATGAAAGATCTTTCAAGGCGAGCTTGCATGTTAAAACCACCCAAAAGTGTTACCAACTAAAATCTTGTATCAGCGTTTGATGATCGTGGCTGTACAGTAAAATGGCTTCGAGCTCCAAAGAGCATCGATGGTATGAAAACATAAACATATGTCTTTGTTGAAATGTTGAAAATGTGTGCTTAGTCTACAGATTCTGCACATGCTGTTAATCCCATATCCACCTATAACACCATTCCCATGGGGGGGGGATGAAGGCATGACTTCATGGAAACAAAACCTTTGTTACAGTACTCAAGCTTATTAAGCAAAACTGTTAACAGCTACAGTGTGATTAGTGTGAGAGATTCAGTCATGGAGACACACTTACACTAACTGCAAACACTCAGCCTTTGATGAACTATCATTCTTAACCTAATCCGTTTGAAACTTAGCCACAACCATAATGTCATTTCACCTTGCTTCATCTTTTTCAAGAATAATCAACTGTCCAGAACCTTTTTGATACAAAAGCACGCTCAATTTCCTGCATGGAAAAACACCATCATTCAATTGGCCCACATTAACACAGGCCAAGAGCTGTGCAGTGCAGTGTTGAGACAAGTAATCCATCAGTGCTGTTTGCCCAACAGAAAATGTTTTGATTTTTCATTTTCACAAGTGCACTTGTAAAGCCTCAAAACCAATCCTTTCCAAACCACAAAAGACTAAATTAGCTTAAATCAACAGTCAGTTAAATGTGGATGATCCTCGCACCCCAGACTCAGCTGTACTGAGGATCCATATACACCGCCTGTGCAAAAAAAGAAATAAAGATTATCATTTCAGAAGGCTCACATTATTGGCCTGCATCAAACAACGAACATTCAAACAACCCTCCATCACACTATTAAAACCTGGAAGAATAGTACTGAACCTTCAACCTTGTGGATGAATCACTTGAGAGCACTTAAATGCTTGGGGAAGTTGAATCATTAAAAATCGACAGTAGAAACCACAGCTATGTTTAATAGTAAAATTATGAACATTGCACAGGATTTGGACTAAACAGGTGTGTTCCCCAAAGAAAAGCACTTAATGTGACTAATCAGAAAAATGGCTTCAATTTCTTAAGGAATATAAAAGCTGTACTTTGGGGAAAGGAAAAAAAAAACTGTACATGCCTCTTGAGGCATTGTTATGATCTGGGGTTGCTTCAGTTGGTCTGGTCAAGGTTCAGCAATATTGTGTGGCAATAAAATGAAGTTAACTGACTACATGAATGTACCAAATAACCAGGTTATCCGTTCAATGTTTGTTTGTTCCTTCCCTGATGGTGAATATCGCACAGTTCAAACTGTGAACCATATTTATCGGAGTATGATGAATAATTTTCACAAATGAATTGGCCACCACATTGCAAAAGGTTAAAGGCTTTTTTTTTGTTTTGTTTTGTTTACCAGGCAGTGTGTTTGTAGCTACCCTGGGTCAACTCCAAATAAATCAGTGTGAATTTTTAACCCACTTTCTCATTTTAGATTTAATTTGCAGTATTTCTCAAGGTTAATACTTTACCTTGTGTAGCAATGAAATACAATATAAACACATTTTTTCAGCATAACCAGACAATATATCCTAATACGCTGTGTGTATACAGTAGATATACGATAAGAAATGTCTTAAGGTGGCCTATATGGGAATGCAGAGAGCCCAAATTTCTTTGAGTCACTTCAGTGCCTGTGTTCAACATCATTCTGTCCTTGCCCATTAACATGTATGTACTGCACATTGAAAATCATCTGACGTTTAACCGCACATGAACATACAGTAATCACCTGAAGGATGCACTTCATAAAGAAAACACTTTATTTGACATCATCAAGCCATGCTTTCTTTTTCCAATAATTATTCTTAAAAATGAAATTTTCAAAAAAAGAAAAGGATTCACTCATCAAGATGCTTTTAATGTGCAATGGAGAACTCTGTAACAGTGTTTCCTATTAGAGAGTGTTGTAAGTAGGGCATCTTTAAAAGAACCATTAAAAATTTCTGGTGTAATAGTGTAATACTGAAAGGAAGTAACTCTGGACCCTCAGTAATAGAGCAAATAAGAAAGTATAACATTTACACATTCAAGCACAAGGATTATACATTCTAGCCCTACAGAATACAGATGTAACCTATTAGGCACAGCAGGGGTTAAAGACCTTACATCAGAACCATGTATGAAATTGTTTAGGTCCAAGACCACACCAATGTTTTACCTACAGAAAGTTTTTCCTTTTATACCCTCTGACATGTTTTAGGAAAAAAGCCCCATGAGAGCCACAAGTTCCAGGACAGAGTTAAGCTAACATACTGTAGATTCAATTCGGAGTGCAGGTGTACAGTGAATCCCACTGCTCCCGTTTCCGAACACCACATGGCCGCGTTGTCCACCTGCCTCATTGTCATGTGACTGACATCAGGCATTCTGTATGATCAGAGAAAAAACAATTATTTATCACAATCATGCAAATCTGGCCTTCCTAATTCTCTTACTCAACTTCATTCCTAATCCTTTTAATCATGGACCAAATGCATGTTAAATTACAGGATCATTTAGAGTAAGATTCAGCATTTGTGGAACACATCATAGAACTGACTGAATCATTTATTTTGGTTGCACAGCAGTTAACCAGAAAAACAGTTCCCAAACATTGACCTCAACACTCCAGGTTGTGTCTCTGACACTGCAAAGACAAAACAAATGAATCAGAAGTTAGTGGAAACCTAGACATCACAACGATTTAACTGCAAGAACATACCATGCTTTCTCTCTCATATCGAACTGTTTACTTCATAATGAACGGAAGAGGAAAATGTCATATGAATGAAGTTCATACACAAGCTTCACACGTCTCTCAGTTGAACTACAGTATGGAATGCATTTTTGCAAGGAATGAGGGCTGTGGATTTTGGCCCCAGTCACTTATATTGTACTTGAGTTCCGGGTAAAAACACTTAACAGTCGGGATATAGAGCAGGAAAACATACAACAATGAAGATGGTAATTCACCTCAATTTTGATTTAAGGCATATTTAAAAAAAATAATAATAATAATAATCCAAACTAATAATGAAAACAAGATCATGAACACAATATCATTGAATCACATTTTTATGTAGCTAACACATAAACGTTATGCTATGAGCACATGTTTTTATTTGTATTCCCTGGCCATTTTGTCAAAATGGATTTTATAAAAATCGTTGATGACAGATGATTTTATCTAAAAACATTGGAAAGGCATAGCAAACTCTGAACCATCAAAGGAATAGGTCTTAAGGAAACATACATTTTGCTTGCTGTTTGAGAAGCTTGATTTCTAGAGAAAGCCTGATGACATGACCTTATCTGTCTTTCTGTCACCACCAAAATGTGGATACGATCAGGGATAATGGTGCAGATGGACACAAATGCAAAAACTATTTATATAAGCATCATAAAATGAACAGGCTGAATGAATTAGGCTATACACTTTAATCATGACCCGATAGATAAATAGATAGATGGACAGATCGAGTACTTTATTAATCTCAAAGGGAATTTGTAGGATGAAGTAGATTAAATATGTCATAAGTGCAACGAAAGTGATACAATGTTAATGAAAAACTAGAACTTAAATCTTAAACCAGGACATGTGTGTGTAGAGGTGATCCCTGGGAAGTGCAGTCAAGCACCTCCATGATATACACAATATCCCTGCTTTGTCAAACACTGCAATTAGCACAATTGACTACCGAAGAGCTCTGGAGAATGAGAGACTCAATGCAATTACACACTTGAAGTATACATAAGTAAAGGAGCATTACTGGTTGTTATCATTGGAGATATTAGCTAAAAAAAAAAAAAGAAAAAAATTGCAAACAAATGTTGCTTTCTTGAGGCATCCTGGTGTTTTGTACTTTTTACGTCTGCTTTTCTGCCCATATAAGGCACCATTCTGAAACACTTCAGATGTGTCGGAGCTGGAGGAAAACGAAATGTCTGAGTCCAAATATTCTAACAGGGTATGTCTGAACGGCAAGAAGACAAATGATTTGAGTCATTCCAGCAGCCAGTTGAACCCTCTGGCTTTCTCCTGAGTTAACTCCTTGCCGGCAAAAAACAAAAATAATCATGAGCCTTCCAGTGCATGTCCTGTCTGGCTTCCCCTGGGCTGTGCTTGCTGCTCCGTAGCATATCTGCAGATTTATGGCATGCCTAGCTGGACAAAGACCAGAGCACTCTTTAGCTTTTTCCAACTCAAACATGTTCTGCAACAACATGCTGATATTATTGGGTTTCTGAAACAAAATGCCTAAGGGGGAGTGGGGTGGGGAATGTCGGCTGGAGACAGACTGAAAAAAGAGAGTGAGCAAGAGAGATGAGTGACTGTATTTTCTTTCTGAATGAGAGCACTGGCATATTTTGCACACATTGAAGTGCTAGTGTGAGTGGTTTTGCTTTGAGGAGGGGTCAGGGTTCTGCGGGTCGGCTGTCAAGGCCTAGGCAGGCTGCGATGTTTGTTAGGTTAGTGGTGTTGCATGTTTCTCTCCTCTATACACCAGCTGTTTTTCCTGGGGCAGTTATCTGCAAACATTCAAAATTTAAAATAACTAACAAGTGGTTTCTCCAAATTGAAAAAAAAAGCCCACTTTTAGAGCACAAATTTGAAAATCAGGTGTTGTCTCAAGAACACCTGAAGCAACTAGTTAAATCGCTCCGGTGTACTTAATTTAGAACACATCGAGAAATTTGTTGATGAAAATCTTTGAAGTTAGGACAAGAAAGTTGACTGTAAAGTTAAGAGAAGAGATCGTTGCCCTGCACAAACAAGGTGTAACAACATGGGTCAGAGCTGGGTACAGGCAGAGCCGCAGCCACCGAGACGCATGGTTGCCAGTTAATAGCACCATAATGGCAATCTCCGCAAATGCGCTGCGCACTTCTTGCAATCATTAAGTAGCATCGGTACAGGTATCTAGACCAAAGACCAAGTCAAAGCACTTTAAATATCAAAGGCAAAGGCCAAAGACCCAGCCTCAGTCCTCATAACAAACTGGCATGACAGAAAGAGAGAGTGGCAAGCAGTGCGTTTGGTGTACCCACTCGCTTTCTGTTTTGTCTTCCCGTGCGTGTCATACTGTAAGCTCTCTCACATACTCATATTTCGTTGACTTCCTCAGAAGCCCCTGCTTATTATTATCATCACATCTTGTGGCTCGGCCCTCCAACCCACACCACATACCACAAGTACAAGGATATTTTTTAAAAATAACAAAAGTACTAGATGTTCCAGGAAATACAGAATTAAAGGAACAGTGGCTACACTACCTGGAGATGGCAGAAGGAAATCACCTACTGCTACCAGATTCCTGAGAAGGCTAGTGTTGAAAAATGCTCGATTGACTGCAAAGGCCCTAGCGAAAGATTTGGGCAGTAGGGACTGAAATTTCACTCTGTAGTTTAAGGCGCAGACTGAACACTGAAGTTCACCCGAAGACATCCTCCGCCACTGACCCAAAAACACAAGAATAGTCAGCTTTAATATGCTAAAAATCATATTTAAAAAAAGAGCTAGAAGTTTGGGAAATCTGTTCTATGGACTGATCAAGCAAAACTACTTTACAGTAGTAGGGAGCTGAAACTTTGGTGGCATTGGACATTCCAAACAGGCAATGATTTCAAGCATACTTCAACGTCCTGGGGGTATCACAGTTGCCTGACTTGAATCAAATAGAAAATTTTTTTTAAAAAGCAGTTGTATCTTGCAAACCCAAGAATCTTATCGAACTAGAGGCCATTACCCCTGAGGAATTGAATCCCTCAGAAACACTGCGAGAAGCTAGTGTCTGGCTATACATCACCAGGTCATAATAGGTAAAGGAGCCCCTAATAAGTACTGAAGATGTTTCTCATCAAGGGGTTGAATAATATTGAAACAGTAATAGTCATTAAAAGTAGCATTTTTGATTTTTGGAGAAACCACTTTTTATATTAGTTGTGTTGAGCTATTTAAATTGCTCTTCTTTCACTAATTTATGACTAATTTATAACAGCTGCAAGTTAGTAATTTTTGCCAGAAATTTTCCATGGAGGCTGAATAATTTTGAGTGCAACTGTGTATAAATTATTATTATTATTATTATTATTATTATTATTATTATTATTATTATTATTATTATACAGTGCAGTGAACCCTATACAATGCCCCTTCCTGCTTTTTTTTTTTTTTTTTGGCGTGCTTATACTTATAATATAATTGAGATCATCATAAAATTAAAATATTACACATAGATAACTCTAGTAAATACAAGTTGCAGTTTTTAAGTTATTAATTATAATTATATTATATTAATTATAAATTAAAAAGCTTTCCAGACCTACCTGGCCCTATGTAAAAAAGTAATTGCTCTCTCTTTCTAAATCATGATTGAACTGTGATTTTTGGAAAGCTGAGTTAAATTTCACTCCCACACCCAGGCCTGATTACTGCTAGACTGCTGTTGAATTTAAAAAAATCAATTAAATAAAACTTCTGACCTCGTGAAGCATGTTAAAAGATCTCAAAAAGCACCAACATTTAAAGAAATTCAAGAACAGCTGAGAAACAAAGTAATTGACATGTATCAGTAAGGAAAGGGTTACAAAGCCATTTCTAAGGCTTTGGGATCCCATCAAACCATGGTAAGAGCCATTGCCACGGATACAGAAAAGAACAATGGTGAACCTTCTCTATGAGTGGCCAGTCTACCAAAATTACTCCAAAAGCACAACATCGACTCATCCAGGAGCACATACAGTAAAAGAACCCAGAACAACATCTAAAGAACTGCAGGCCGCATTGCCTCAGTTATGGTCAGTGTTCATGATTCAACAATAAGAAAGAGGCTGGGCAAAAATGACATCCATGAGGGATCCAATGATACCTCAGATACGAAAAACACCCACAAAAACAACAAACCTTGTTGGCCTAGTCAAAGTAGACTAGTTTTGAGTGACCTAGTCAAAGTCCGGACTTAAATTCAATCAATATCCCCAAACAAGGTTTTCATGCACAAAAACCCTCTAATGTACAGTAGCCAAATTAAAACAATTCTGCATAGAATAGTGGGCCGAAATTCCTCTACAGTGATCTAAAAGACTCATTGATCATATGGGGAACACTATTTTGTTGTGGCACTCAGGTGTCCCTTGATGTAATTTCCATATTGTGTGACATTAACATGCAAAAATAAAATTGTTATTTGTTTATTTATACAAATAGTTATCTAATCTAATCCCACTATCCCTCAAATCTGGTCGTGATTCTTTTTGCTTCCCAATCCTCTGGCTTTAATGCCTATTTCTGTGATTACATGTAAGCTAATTAACTCCCCTTAACACTTTTCACATTCCAGCTTGGTAATTGCAAAGACAACAAAAAAGCAGCTGGCCAGACACAAGCAGCAGGGGTTTGAGCTAAAAAGGCACAGTTAAAAACATCATGCTGAGGTATTTTGTTCTTTCTGTATTGGGGCATTATGCATTCCATGAACATATTGTATAAATGTACAGTATATGTTTCTACAGACCTTAATGGACCTGAAAGGACTAACTATTTTTGTTTCAGTCCTTTTAAGTCCACACTGAGGACAATAATGGATTTTTATTATGGGTCAAAAGAAGGGCATAAAGTATGTTCATGTATTCCATATGATCTGTATCAAGCACATGTGAAGAATTCCATTCCCCTGTATTGTGTGCTCAGCACTGTACTGTGTCTTTAGTGGAATTCTGCAGACACTTTTGATTTGAGGTTTGACATTTCTACCTTACCAATGATGTCTGTAATAATCTATTCTTAAACTATTTTTGGAATTGATCTTTTCAATTCTGTGTAATAACTAATAAATTATTGCATTAAATCTGTCAGTGATACAAGTTAGGTTTTAGATGTGGATGAGTTGTTGATCGATTGCATGCTAGGCCAGTTTGGTGTGTGTGTGTGTGTGTGTGTGCGTGTGTGCGTGCGTGTGTGTGTGATGTGAGAGAGAGAGAGAGAGAGAGAGAGAGAGAGAGCATTTTATACGTTTCCTGAACTATCACTACACTGAAAATACTAAATGTCACTTTTCAAAAACAGCTATACATCATCATTGCTTGGAGTTCGCCATATTACTTTTAAGACCAAATGTGCCATTGTAGGATGAAAATATGTGAATAGAGAAAACAGATATTTTTAAATATACTGTACAACTTTGATAAAAGTTTCCATTGTTTAATATTTTACCATTTTAATTCATTCATAATGATTCCACTCATATTTAGTAAACTTGTAAACATAATCAGTACTGATTTTGATGTAAATGGGGAAAGTTTGTCATTATAGTCCAGTACTCTGTGAACCACTAAAAGATTCAGTGGCAGTATCCAGCACTGGAAAGACAGCAGCTGCCTGCTAAAGCCCACATTCAAAACCAAGCACAGAATAATTTTCAGCAAGAAAACCCATATTATAACATTGTCAACTTAAAAATCACTGCTTCAAAGTCGTACAGAATTGCCACTGAACCAACTGTGTTTGTGTTTTGATCTTTTATTACTGCTAGTAAACGTGAGCTTGAACTTCTGCCAATACACTGACAGGTTCATGGCTCATTTCACTACTTGGTTCATGGATAGCATAAACTATAACGCTAACTAGCTTCTAGCTCAAGGCTGAATGCCAAGTCCCTCTCTAACCACTGAACACGGACACTACCCTGGTGTGTGGAACAAGGGATTCTACACCTTACATACATACTGTACTGTGCTAGCATTCCATTTTAAGCTGAGGTTTTCACCTCAGAACATAATAAAGCTAAAGAAATGGAAATATAAAGAGAAACTTTTGAGATATACAGGACTGTCTACCAACTACATCGTTGTTTTGCTTACAAAGCACTGGTAAGAATGTACTATAAAACTACTTTCACCCCCTGTGTAAGACTATACCTGGCTATAACAGTATGTTGGAGTAGATGCTCAGAACATTCTAGAAATTCAGCTATGCACCAGAATGAAAACAGATGACATAATCTATCAGCCAGCTCCATTTTTTCTTCTTCCTTTCTTTCCCCATATTAATGGGAAACATTAACCCCACTGTGAGGCTTTGCTGAGCCGTGCCCATGGATTTTTTTTTTGGCCATGTTTGTTCTCCTACATATTACCTTTCTTCATTGGTATGCATGTTTTGCTCTTTATGGGCCATGTTTGTTATCTCTTTTATGTTTTAATGTTGACAGAAAAAATGAGAAGAATTTCAGCATTCGATAGGTGTTGCCAAATATGGTCTTCTCAGATACAAAATTTTTTTCTTTTTTCTATTTTTTTTTTTTTGCATAGAAACCACTCAACCAAAACTGGTAAGAAATATACAATATATTATATATGTGGGATGCCACCTACTTAATTTCTTCTGAGGTACACAGTACACAGGGCATGGCTAACGTTACCCAAGCATCTGGCCAATCGCACGCCAAGTAAATTTCAATATTTTTAATTAGGCATTCAGTACCGTTTACTGCAACAGTACTGCATTATTAACACAAATATCTAATCAGATAATCACAGGGGCATCAACTCAATGCATTTAGGTATTTAGACATGGTCAAGTTCAAACCCAGCATCAGAATGGGCAATAAAGGTGATTTAAGTGACCCTGAATGTGATGTGGCTGTTGGTGCCAGAAGGGATGTTTGAGTACTGTATTTCCAAAACTTCTGATTTAGGGTTTACAGACAGTGGGCTGAAAAAGAGAAAATATCCAGTGAGCAACAGTTCTGTGGACAAAAATGCCTTGTTGATGCCAGAGATCAGACGAGAATGGCCAGACTGGTTCAAGCTGATAAAAAGGCAACAGTAACTCAACTAACACCTTGTTACAAATGAGGTAAGCTGAAGAGCGTCTCTGAATGCACAACTAGTTTAACCCTTGAAGCAGATGGGCTACACCAGCCAAGAACTGTACATTTATATTATGGAATTGTGTCTTTTTTTTTTCTTATTCCTAATTTTTGATCTGACTTCTCACTCACTCACTCATGTTGGTATAAAGATAGCCTGCTTATTCATATACATTATATCTGCTTATACATACTATATATACAGTGGCAGCACTGCGGTTAACACTGCCACCTTGCACTTCCAGGGCCTGGGTTCAATTCCCGGTCAGGTTCAGTCTCTGTGTGCATGGAGTTTGCATGGTCTCCCCATGCTCGGTGGGTTTCCTTGAGGTACTCTGGTTTCCCTCCACAGGGCATGCAGATTAGGACAACTGGCGCTCCCCCATAAATGTGTGATGTATGTTTATGTGCGTGCCCAGTGATGGATTGGCACCTTATCCAGGATGTACCCTGCCTCATGCCTAAGTCTCCTGGGATAGGCTCCAGCCCCGCCCCTTGACCCTGTATACAGGAAACAGCAGTATAGATGGTGGGAGAGAGTGTATATACAGTACATATATTAGTACACATTAATGTATTTCCATTTCATTAAGACCTCTTCCAAAATAAAGGTTAGATTCCAGTAAGATTCTCATCTAGTGCTATGGTTAAAGGGCAATACATTCCCAATTTATCATAATAAATAGGCCAGGGCTTGTGGGTTGAGCATGAACCACAGGAAATGTTAGTTACAAAAATCTGTCTCCCGTGATTGTGTTGAATAATAAAGAATCTGTTTTTCTGAAAGATATTCTAGCTCATACTTCCAGAGTAATTAATAGTAGGGCTGCACCCATGGCGAGTGTACGTTCCTCTCTCAAGGGTTTTTTACAAAGAAAGCTGAGATGATGATGTAATTTGACTTTGCTCATTCTGTATAAGAGAGCAAAATTGTATGGTATTTTTTTATGTTTTGCTGTGAAAATATTTTACAGATAGAATAGAACAGATGCAATAGAAACCTACCCATGAGCCACTAACCCCATGTTACTGTATATGGAGTACATGAAGTCTAAATACTGCAACTGTGTCAATGGTAAGGTATGGTAATATAATTTATTCATTTTGAAGTCTTAAGTAGATGAAGTAGTTAAAGATGTTACTCTCTCACTCATCATCATCTACTGATTTACCCTGTATTCAGGGTTGCGGAGGGTCTGGGCCCTATCCCAGGAGGCGAAGGCCACAAGGAGGGGTACACCCTGGACAGGGGAACACCAATTAGCCTAATCTGCAGGTCTTTGGGAGGAAACCAGAGTACCTGGAGGAAAACCACCAAGCTCAGGGAGAACATGCATACTCCATGCACACAGAGATGAGAATCAACCCTGGCTGGGAATCGCACCCGGACTGTAGAAGTGCAAGGCGACAGTGCTAACCACTACACCACCGTGCCACCTTGAAGAAGTTATGTCATGGCCAATGAACTCGTACTTATAAATTGAGTAACACAATCACAGAGTCTGAGTATGTTTCTTCTAAAGAAATGTAGAAGTTTTTTAATCCAAAATATCATTTCAAACAACCATATAATTAAAAACTTCAACTATGACAGGAAAGCTACTAAAGGTGAATGAATGGTAAACACTGTAAATGTGTAATTGTAATCGCAAATTTAAGCTAAAGATACATAGCTGAAATTTTACTTTCTTACAAGCTTCATGTAGTTATTTTTTTTTTATTTATTATTGTTTGTTTTTGTCCCACCCTGCGGGATCCTGGTCCCGATACAGACATCAAGTCTCAACCAGATTGCAGATAAACAATTGTATCAATATTAAGTCTTTTTTTTTAATGATGTTCTCATTTGGGTTTTACCTGGCTAGGGAAAACAAAGGGGCTATTTTAATATTTCTAGAGTAATATTGTTTATGAATTACAAGTTGTTCTTTCAGCCACTAAGTGGTTGCCAGCATGAATCATCTGAGCCACACATTTAACTTGGCACAGGTTTTACACCAGATGCCCTTCTTTGTGCAGCCCTACCATTTTTGTCCAGGCTCGGTACTGACACTAAGAATGCAGTGCATGTGCACCGGCTCAGAAACCTCCCCATGAGCCACTAACCCCATGTTACTGTATATGGAGTACATGAAGTCTAAATACTGCAACTGTGTCAATTATTTTGTGCATTTGGTGTGAATTTTTCTGGCTGGTTATAGGTGGGTTGATGAAAATGAAGAGAACCCAGAGGAAACCCACCGGGGATGTCCAGGGTTGACTTAGGAACAATGGAGCAGGGCAGCAATGGTGTCACTACAGTACATCGCCATCTGCACATGAAGTTACAAAGTATTAAGCATCACTAAGCATTTCTTAATAGGTTTGGATCTTTTTTATCATTTCAAAACATGATATACATAGTTCTAAAAAGTTTTTTTCAAATGTAGAATTTATCGAAACAATATGTAAAGTTGTTGTCTAGGTGTTTTTTTTTTTCCACATTCACTATCTCTCTTTTTAGAAGCACTGTGAGAGGACAAATATTGACATGTTTGTGAGTAACTATTTTCCTGGACTCTGGGTGGACAAATAAATGTAAATGTTAATTGTTGCTGTAGTAAATAGTGTATGTTCTCTTCCAAGGCTTGTAAAATACCACATGGCTCCACTACATACACATCAGTTTGCTACAGGCATTGTTCTGCACTGGTAATCAAAACACATGGAAAGAAGAAGAAATTAATGGGGGTTTACTTGAGGTATAACGTCTACATAGACGTCTGTATGTGATTATATACAGTACATGTTTGGTAGTATACTGTACTGTACCTTGATGAGGAAAACAGACAATAAGTGAATGGAGTCCAGGGGACAGGACACAGAATGACCGTCCCTCTACAGAGACCAGTCTGACAACCCATGGAGAAGCTCTTTGTTCAGAGCTTTAAACGGAAGTTGTAGGAGCTTTCACATCACTTCAAAAGAGCCAAAAATCCAGAATAGCTATTTGAGCTTTGATGCATTCTGTTTGAAGGCTTATTATGGTTTTAACATGAATGAACATGGGTGAGAAAAGATCCATAAAGCAGGGTATTTTAAGTTTAAAACTGAGTAAAGATTAAAGTTAAGTAATTTGGGAGGGCTGCAATATGAGCAAAATACATTTGCAGTGCATAAAAATGATCCAATAAAAGATGTTTCTGATGTATTTAAGAAAAAAATGGAACTATTTTGTGAATTGTAATTGTACAGATACTAAAAATGGTGGAATGAATCCATAATTTTCTAGATAGTAAACAGATACCAGATATAAACCAGATATTTTTTTAATAATATTTTTTTTATTTAAGATAGCTTTGGAGTTGAGAAGTCTTAGAAATAACTACACCTCTAATACAGTAGTTATTGGGTGCAAAGCAACCCACGTTGCTCCTTTTTGGATTGCTTTTTATTGGGTAAAGCCAAAAACACTATATGTTCACACTATAAGAGTGTGAACAGTACAATTTTATGTGCTTTACCTTTTTTTGCATTCTATGTCAGAATCCACTCCTCTGGAAAGGCTTTCCATTATTTGAATGTTGGAATGCGGCTGTGTGGATCAGACCCAAGAGCACTGGTAAGGTCAGAGACCTAGGGTGCTCTCACCCTTCCAGTTCATCGTTAAGGTGTTCTTTAGAGGGCCCTGTGCAGGGGGGCTCGAGTTCTTCCACTCCAACTATTGCACACCATGTCATTGTGGATCTTGCTTTGTGCACAGGGGCATTGTCATGCTGGAACTGGGAGGGAAAAAAAGATGCTTCTGATATATGTCAAGCTCATATATGGATATTTGGAGCAGTAAACAGAAATCGATATATACACAGCGTAGTATTGCATTGTGTTACATCATGAGTTAGTTTTGTTTATTCTTGAATGTGTTTTTTAGGTTCAAAATTTGTTCATCAATTTAAATAGACAATCAGTGCATAAGGGTGTCTGGGATTTGAGTGTGACAGTGAGAAAATGCAGATTGTATTGTATATCCGTTTTTTTTTTTTTTTTTAATACAGTCCATGTTGCAACTAGCAACAGCTACCACATTATTATTGTGTAGACTGAAGCACAGGATGTTTACCAGAGGCTATGTCTACAACACTAACTATGCGTGACTGGCTGTACAACAGAAATCAATCGTATATGCATGTATAAGGTAAACAACAGACAGAAAAGGGGAAAGAGCAAAAACAATGGCTGTATTAAAAAGCCCGATGAATCGGCTCCAGTGCAATCCTGTAAGACAGGGAGGGTAGACCAAATATTTCCATGGTCTGGCCTGATAAAACTTTGTTTTCAATAACAGTTGATTCAAATATTCAATTTTGCAAGAAGATGAATTATGCGGGTTGTCTTCTGGTCCACTGAACCAGTTGGATGAAGGAGAACTGCAGGCAGTGTGCAAGAAATGTATCATATTTTATTGAAATAACACAGAGCCCGGAGCGAACGTCATGGAAGAGTGTCTATGTGTCATAAAAATCAGTAGAGTTGTTTCAAAAAGATACCACATGGTGCAGGTTGACCTGAAAACATCCTGTACTCTCTGAGAATATTTGAGCAGTCAAACTGATTAGACTGGCATGTTTACAAAATGTCATTATTACTCATGAAACAGGGCTTCATCAGTTCGAATAGCTGGATCATGATTGATAAAGCCCCTCTACAGTAGATGGCATCAATCCATCAGTCCAATATTGGTAAGAGTCTAATACAATAGAAAGTGATGGATCAAATAATGAAGGGAAAAAGGACGAATTCTGGTATTATCCTGGAATTAGTGCACTTGCTATTAAAAAATGGTACTTATTGTTCACATTATACAGGAATATTTCATTTATTTCATTCTATCAGTTCATGTAGCCCTTAAAGCTCAAAGCATTTTAGCCATTATTTATCTCTTTTTTTAAATAAACATATATAGGACTCAGAATTGTGCATTATACAGTAGAGTGTAATATCTTTTTTTATATCTCTATATATAAAATTACAAAAAAGGCAATATGATAAACTGAATTTTAGTTCATTTTAACCATTTTTCCAAACATGTCTGAGCAAAAAATTAGGATCTGGGTCACATGGGAAAAGAAGTAGCACAGATACACATGATCTTGTGTTTTTATGGTTGTATATCTTGTGTTTTATGGTTGTTTCTACGACCAAAAAAAAAAAAATTTAATATGATTATTTTGAGAGGTCTACATGTGTTGCGATATCTTTCCCATATTCCAGTAGTGGTAAAATGCACACATTATATCAAATAAACAGTTTGAAGTCTGTAGACTCCCCACTAACACACACTACAGTAGCAAGGCTTCTATATAAGAACATTTTTATCGTCATTGACCTATGCTGAGTTGCCGGCTAATATCTGTGCCACTTGGTTTTGTTTTTAAACAGTTGCATAATATAATACTTATCAGGTATTCTGTATTAGAGTGGAAAAAGTGGTATTGCTCCATCTCTAATACCATACACCAATATTCCCTGTGCTCCACATTTGTGTGTTTCCCTGCTTTACCAAATTCCGTTCCATTTAGAAAAGTTTCCTAAGTAGCTCATTAGTTAAATCAGGTGAACTCAGAGCAGAGAAAACACTATAATGTGGAAGGTAGGGGGTACTCAAGGGCCAGGGTTTATGAACCCTGCTGTACAATACACTGCTATTAGTAGAAAGCCCATCTAAAATGATGTACTCTGATATGGAAAATTCCTCACTGAACTTTATGAAATAGGTGACCCCCCATGGTGAAGTGGCAATCATTAGTTATGGGATTTATTCACCTTACAGCTGGATTTAATGCAATCTGGTTTCTACAGATTTTCTACTATGACATTATACTAAAGTCTTTCCTTTAGTGTAGTCTACCTTTAGTTTTAGTAACTGAAGATGGAGTCTTCAGACTTTCCTTTAGTTTTGGTATTTGGTTTTTTGGCACACTGACTGAAGATCAGTGCTCCCTGTGTGCATGAAGCCCTGTGTTACCATCTGTTGGCATGTTACAAAACTAGTCTTGAAACATTTTGATGCCATCTTGTATAACTTTCATATGGTCTTTATAATATTCTGAAGCAACAGGTTTAAATTGGTAAGAATTCCTTTATGGAAATCCATAAATGTCAATGCTTTTAGGTGTCCATAAAATTTCTTTTAAGTGAAATATAAAATATAAAATATTACTTTACAATACATGGCCGCTTCATAAACTGGGTACAAACTTTGGGGCCAAGGGTAATTTGTGGCATAACAGACCTAACTGTATTGATGACCCATAGACTCAAATAATCATGTTTAGTACTAAAGATGAATAAGCAATAACTATGTCCAGGTGTTCTGTAAGACTTCATTTCTGCCACTAAATAGTGGTTTCATTACACATGAATTCGGCATGGCGATTTAGTGGTTTGCCCTATTTGGGGGGTTGAATGTTCTCCCTGTGCTTTTTGGATTTCCTCCAGGTACCTCCCACAGTTTGCAGACATGTACAGTAGGATGAGTGGATTTCCAAATTGCCCAGAGCATATGTTTGGGAGTTTGTGTGTGTGTGTGTGTGTGTGTGTGTGTGTGTGTGTGTGTGTGTGTGTGTGTGTGTGTGTGTGTGTGTGTGTGTGTGTGTGTGTGTGTGTTTTTTAATCTGTGATGGATGGTGGCACAGGGTGTATCCCAACTTAAATTCTCCCTGTGCGACCCTACACAGGATAAGGGGTACAGATAATGTATGGATCAAATTTGCATGTTTATCAGACATTGACCTTAAATAATCAGGATTATGACATTCCAAAGCCCTAAATTTGTTTTAGCACCTTCAGGAACTATTGGCATCAACTGTTGATAAATGTGAGCAATTTAAAACAAAAGCAATTCAAATCTAAGCAGTCAGTAATTGAGTCGGTTATGTCTGTCTTTCTGTACCTGCTCCCCATCACACACTTTATACAGTCATGAGGAAGCATGCTGACCAATGCCCTGATCTCATAATTACTGTGGTTTTCCTTTGCACCACAAACACTTTCATCTTGCTACACTTTACCTCACCCATTACCACAAACTATTCATTCATCCACTGGGAGCAGTTCTCTCTCTCTCTTTCTCTCTCTCTCTCTCTCGTCCCTTTATGCCAAATTCAGACAATTTTGACATACATCTCTAAAAGCTCTTAAACAGAACTAGGAAAATGGAAAAGCCTGTGCCGTTAGTTATTAATAGCCATAATGTGCTATTATTGTCCCAGAAGAAATAAAGTAAAATTAGACTTTTCAGCATGCATTAACTCTGCATTAACATTACTTGTATGCCAATATATTTTGAAGACAAATCCTTCATAAACATGACACTTTATCTGTCTCCAGGTGCACAAATTAGACTTTTTTTTTTTTTTTTTAGGAAACTTTATACTGTATATGGTACAAAATAAATGTAATCAAGATTTTCTCCAAATATTCTGTTAGTGCAAGTTTTATGGGATTATATTGCTATATCATCAGTCAAGTCATACCAAGGAGTGGCTTGAGTTTTTTTTTTTTTCTTCTTCTTTTTTTTTTTCTAAAAGTATTCAGTTTCCTCTAGAGGGTGCAGATACCATGAGCTTCCTCCAGTCATGGAGACACCAGACTGAAGAAACTTGCCAACCGAGGAGAACTGCACAGTATCACACTGACACCCATGAGAAAAAGTGTAGATGTGGAACTACATTACACACAGCTGTTTAAAGTTTCCCTTTCTTTCCTTTAAGGAATTACATAATATCATAAGGAAGAAAAATTCTCACAATTTCTCTCTCTCTCTCTCTCTCTCATACACACACACACACACGCACGCACACACACACACACACACACACACACACACACACACACACACACACACACACACACACACACACACACACACACACCTGTCCTCTCTCCTGGTGGTAGAGTTATATTAAAAAAAAGAAGAAAAAAAAAGAAATATAGTTAGCAGTCTAGCCCTGTAGATGAAGAGTAAGCTTTTATTACATGGTTATTTAATATCTTTTTCTTTTCCGACTAACAGCACATGAATTTGGCAGGGGAAAAAATGTACTGGTGGAAAAAGCTTAGATATAGTTTATAGTTTTAGAATGGATTTCGGACAAATCTATACGAATGGTAGGAATTAACAGCTATAAACCATTGGTAGATCAGTAAAAGTCCAATACAGTGGTGAAAAGACTTAATAGTGTAACAGTCAGTCAACACCACAGAACTTCATTAAATATCCTCAATCCAGTTATAATATTCTCCCCCATTTCTCTTCTCAGATCTTGATTTTTTTTTTTTTCTGGGATCCCCACTGGTTTTCTCCCACAGTAAAAATATTCTTCACAGTTATGCTATGTAGCTAAATGGAAAATACTAAGCATACTGTAGTGCCTTGGGCCAAGCACACACTCAGATAACCTTTGAAAATAAGTTGTTTTGACCTACTAACCATGCTACATTGGCCGACATCTCTGAGGTCAAATTATCTTGAGATGAACAGATTGCAAGTGAAGCAGAATATAAATATGGACGCCGCAAATGCTGGTGCTTCAAACAAGTACATTTTAAAAATATACAAAAATTGTGCGTAGGTATGCGGGTGAGTTACAGTGGTTTGGAGGAAGTGAAGCCACAACACCCTCAAATGGCTTGGTTTCTCTCTGGATAAACAGGTGCCCCTTCCAGTGTCCAACCTAATTATGTAGAAAATGGAGCAATTAGTGGCTTTAACAATTATATTTCGTGACATGCAGTAAGGAGTGCCAGCTTGTTAAAAAGAGACTTTGGATGGAAGCCATGTAGGATTTGGTCCCGTTCAACTCAGTTCCTGTAGCATTATTGCGAGTAACAACAGAGCGGATGTCAGGCACCCAATAATCTCTTCTGCCCATGGCTGGGTTTAAACAGCTGGTCATTTTTGGCTCCCTCATAGTTTGAATTTTGTTTCAAACAAATGCTGCATGGATTTGTTTAAAATAATCAGCTTGTGATTCATGGTGAGTGATGAAGTATTGGCGAAAGACGCACATATTCACATGCACAAAAGACTAAAATCACAGCTGCCGATGGCTGCTATGATAATCACCAAAAGACGATAAACACTAATACGACGGTATCATAGGGGGGAAAAAAATCACAGAATAGCTACAAACGTCATTTGGAGTGCTGAAATTTATGAGGGATGTTCAAGTCAAACTGGGACTTTTGATTGCGCAAAATAAAATGAACACAGTTATGAGATTTAAAAAATACCTTTATTACTTTATATAATCCTCTGATACACATCGAAAACACTGGCCTCCCAGAAACTCCTTTAATAGCTCAGATATGTGGAAATGGCTTGGAGCAAAATCAGGACTGTCTTGGGAATGTGGCAATAGCTTCTAACTGAGTTCCTGTAATGAATGAATGAGTGTGCGTACAGTCTCCACAGACAGATGAGTTTCTTCTGCAAGGTGGTGAAAAGGAATAGGTGTTCCTGGACAAATTCCTGTGATCTCACTGAACATTCACAGGAAAAAAACTCCTGTGATCTCCAAACCACATCAGCCACGATCATCATTTACAGATGTATTGTTTTACAACTTCATTCACTAGAAATTTCATCACAAGTCCCAGTTTGACGTGAACGCCCATCTATAAAAAATTCTGCGTTCATTTACAGAAAATAATATCTTTATTATCACAAGCTTGCTTAAAATAATAGTTGTGGTTATCCCCTGCACAAGGCGAAATCACACTGATTTATGACCTATGCATCAATTAACCTATGGATCTTCATCATATCTTTTGACAGAGTTATAGCCTCTTATAGAATTCAGCCCGCGTGGTTACTGGAACCAAGGTGCACTGTGTAAAGATGTTTTAATCATAAAAGACCGATGTAATCATTCAGCGTAGAAAATTACATTATACAAAGTTTGGTGTATTTATTCTATTATTACTCTTATATTCACTTTTACTGAACCAACATGCTGCTCTATATTATTCTTGTCATAAGCTGTGTTTCACTTTGCAATAAAGCTTGTCTTCTCTGTGAAACTTAGAGAGACGAAGGATTATGGGGGTCCAGAGCCCCACTCTAACTACAGCTCTATTCCCACGGTGACATACATGTGGGAGAGGCCCTAATGAACACCACCTGCCTATGCACCCCCCTCCTCCCTTCCTCCCTCTTACACGCAGACACAAACACACACCGCTTATTCTAGTTTCAATTCATAGATTCTCTTTTTTGGCTTCGTGAAATAAGGCATGGACAGCTGTTGGACGGAGTGTTTAGAAGTAACATTTACACTCTCACACATGGTTCAGTGATAAGGATGGATGAGCTCCCTTGTTCCCTCTTTTCCTTTCCAGATGATTATAGGAGTCTCTACTGAGACACTTCGGCAAAACAATGACATGCAATGACATCGCCATCACTCAAAGGTCAGTCACAGTAAATTAACACTGCGTACAGGAGCCATTACACAATATCATCATTTCTCTTCAGCTTCTAGGAACTTATTCTTAAACATATATTTATTTAATTATTCATTTATTTATTTGTTTATGTTATTGTTGTTTTTATTCATTTTTTTATTTTTTATTTGTCTCTTCCAAGATAAATACGCACACATCTTTAAACTAGTGTATGCACTTAAATGGGTCCAATTGGTGGCTTAACCATTATGGCTGATATTTTGCATACAGATAAAAAAAAAAAAAAAACACTGGTGCATTTGATAATGCTCTAATGGACTGATCAAGCTTCTGTGCCATTATTGTGGGTATTGACAGAGCAGATGTCGCCCATCTCCTAATAATCTCACAATCCACTTTGGCTACAACTGCAACAATCTGTATTATTACTCGTGCACTTTCATTTCCTGCATTATACTTCTCTTTTTGTTTATATAGCACCGCTAATTTTATTACAATCCTGAAACCATCCTTGCCAGCTGAAAAAAAGGACACTAACCAGCATTTCCTAAAGGCTGACATCTGGCCTACTTTGGGGGACATTAGACAACATTACATTGCATTAGATGACTTTACTGTAGCAGGCAGACAGCCCAGATAATAGATGCCTTTTTTCCATTCTGAATGAGCTCATTTGAAGGAAGCCTTACCGTAGCTCGGCTTACTCTGTTTTCTGCCGTCAGCCAGGCCTCCAACAGCCAAGACCAACACCCTTCCTCTATGACTTCATCTAGCATCAGGCTGATTGACAGCTGTGTGTAAAAGCCTGATATTTACTTTCCGTGTCTATGGAAGCATCTGACACCTCAATCAACAGTTTCACACAAGTTCATATTACTCATCACTACCAATGCAAACGCTTTCATGTATTCAGAACCTGATCCCTGAACAATCTTGTAAAAACAACCTAAACTGTGTGGTACAAGACGTGGCACAAGTGCCTTTTTTACACCAGCGTAGGACAAGGCTCCCCGTAACCATAATAAGAAAAACCACAAAACCGCTCACAGCTGCTCAAATGTGCCGTGGAGGAAAGTGGAGCTGAGGAGTGAATGAGTGACTAAACGAGTATCCTGCTGACTTATGCTGAGCTTAATGCGATCCATGTAATATTTACAAAGTAATAACGTCATGAATCAAACAGATGGTGAAAGCGCCTTGGCCCTTGGCAAGGTTACGCCATCAGTACATCATTTGTTCAGACACAAAATGCGAGATTTGCATTCAGTACATTTCAGGACCGAGAACCATATGATTAGCTGTGGATTGTACACCTTCCAACTCTGGTTCATGTCTGTGAAATAATGCAGAATTTTTTTCCTGTGTATCCAATTTCATGTACCATATTGTTCCAAGGAACAATAATGATCCAGTGTAACCAAAGAGAGTCACATGGTGCGTGGGTAAGGTATGTCTGTTTATCATTAATACATCTGACATGTCTGTAGCCACTCTGGTGTTTTTTTTTTAACAAAGAACTTTCCATGTTGCTTTGATTGAGGTAACTCAAGGTGTATTTCTTGTTATTATCTTGTGAAGGAAACTTGATGACAGGGCAACAGTGCTTGTAAATGTAATGTAAACCCTCCTCCCTCCTCAAACATGAATCAAAGCCCATGCTTTGTTATTACACTGGTGTCCCAAAAGTCTCCAAACATGGAGGAACTTAACATAATTAAGCAATTACATGCATATTGCCAGATGTGTTAAAACAAGGTCATCATGGGTGGAAAAGAGGACTCAATGTGTATTTTACAAAAGAAAAAAAAAGTAATCATGTAGATGATAAAAAAGCTATAAAAAATGAAAGATAAATCTAAATTCTTGTATGTACTGTATGTAGACTTTTTTGGGGGAAACCTGTAATTTCCTCCCTGCAATTTCTATTGCATTTGTACAGTAGATGTAAACGGTTGATGGAAGAGAGATTACCTTGTGTTTAAGCATATAGCACAACATCTCTCAGAAACACACATCTATAAACAACTATATGGCATAGAATGCAACAAAATCTGCTGTGTTATCAAGACCAAGTAGAAACATGTGCTTTCCTTCATTCCAAATCCTACTATAAATAAATGATCCAAATGCCCTTGTCTCAGTAACTGGGTCTCCCTGACACAGTTTTCTGTAAGCCATTCTTCCCATTTTCCATGTTTTCATTTGCTATTGATCATAAATGCCTTAAACATATTTTAATAAAAGCGATTTCGACCATCTTCTTCAAAAACAATGCCTGTGTGGCAACAGTCATTTGGACAGTTTCATTACTCACCAAACTTTGCCTACGGGCCTCGGCTGGGACATGCTCTAGGGAGTCCGAGGCCCCCGAAGTCGACATCAACGCAATCCCCGTCGCCTACCGAGAACTGGCTGAAGTGTTCTGCAAGAGACGGGCCACTCACCTTCCTCCTCATCACCCCTACGACCTGGCGATTGACCTTCAGCCGGGTTCTGTTCCTCCCCGCGGCCACCTCTACTCGCTCTCTGCCACCGAGATGCAGGCCATGGAGAAGTATGTCATCGACGCCCTCCGCAACGACACCGTCCGGCCCTCCTCCTCACCTGCCGCCGCGGGGTTCTTCTTTGTTAAGAAAAAAGGTAACAACCTACGCCCATGTGTCGACTATCAGGGGCTCAACAATATCACCATCAAAAATTGTCACCCATTGCCTCTTACCAACTCTGCCCTGGAAGCCCTCTCTGGCGCCACCATTTTCACAAAGTTGGACCTACGGAGGGCCTACAACTTGGTGCGCATCAGAGAGGGCGATGAGTGGAAGACGGCTTTCATCACCCCAACAGGACACTATGAAATTCTCATACATTCTCATATACTCCCGTACCGTTGATGAACATGTCCAACACGTCAGGGCAGTCCTCAAGAGATTGCACGCCCATCAACTGTATTGTAAGTTGGAGAAATGCGCCTTTCACAAGCGCTCCACAACGTTCCTGGGTTTCGTCATCTCGCCCCAGGGTGTGGCCATGGACCCGCAGAAACTGGAAGTTGTGCGTCATTGGCCCCTACCCAAGACCCTCAAGCAACTTCAACGGTTTCTCGGGTTTGCGAACTTGTCGCTTTATCCGGGGCTACAGTACAGTTGCAGCACCTTTAACCGCCCTGACACGACCATCATCTCACCCCTTCATCCTCAACTTCCTTTCAGGAACTGTGTCATCGCTTCATCACCACACCAATCCTCCTCCATCCAGATGCAAGTAAGCCATTCGTTGTGGAGGTGGACACTTTGGATGTGGGCGCCGGAGCTGTTCTCTCCCAACGAGGTCCAGACCAGAAGCTACATCCTTGTAGTTTCTTCTCCAGGAAATTTAACCCCACTCAGCAGTGATACGGGGTAGAGGACCGCGAGCTGCTGGCCATAAAGTGGGCCCTGGAGGAATGGCGACACTGGCTCCAGGGCACCAGAGAGCCGTTCATCATCTGGACCGACCATCAAAACCTAATCACCATCCGGAATCTAAGACAGCTCAACCCAAGACAGGCGCGATGTGCTCTTTTCTTTGAGCACTACAATTTCCATCTGTCATACCCCGCGCCTGTCCTCCCACCATCCAAGATAGTTGCACCTCTCCGCTGGGATTTGGAGACAAGGGTTCGCCAGGCACAGGCTGCGGAGATGGAACCGGCAGGAGTGCCGCCTGGATGACTCTATGTGCCTCGTGACGTCAGAACGGAGGTCCTTCAATGGGGCCACTCATCCCCCCTCTCCGGACACCCCGGCACCAAACGCACCCTCCAATTCGTCCGGCGTGCCTTCTGGTGGCCGTCCATGGCAAAGGACACAGAGGAATTCGTCCAGGCATGCCCAGTGTGTGCCAGGGCTAAAGACACCAACCAGCCAACACCGGGGGAACCTCAACCACTCCCGGTTCCCCGTCGGCCCTGGACACACATTGCCGTTGAGTTCATTACGGGCCTGCCAGTCTCTGAAGGGAAGGATACCATCATGACCATCGTCGACCGATTTTTTCAAAGCCGTGCACTTGGTGGCCCTTGCCGGACTCCCGTCAGCTAAAACCACAGCCGAGCTGATATTAGAGCATGTAGTCCACTTGCATGGGTTCCCAAAGGACATTGTCTCGGACAGAGGGCCCCAGTTCACTGCTCGATTCTGGAAGGCCTTCTGCCATCTGATCAACTCCACCTGTAGTCTCTCATCAGGATACCACCCTCAGACTAATGGTCAGACGGAATGGGCCAACCAACAACTGGAGCGCTATCTGAGATGCTTCGCCGCCAATCGTCAGCGCTCCTGGGCCCGCTACCTCATCTGGGCTGAACTCTCCCACAATCTCCATGTTCCGCCACCGAGTTGAGTCCATTTGAGGTATGCCACGGTTTCCAACCTTCGATGTTCAACCACCAAGAACCGGAGGTTGATGTGCCGTCGGCCCAAGGGTTGGTCCGTAGGTGTCGGCGTCTGTGGGACCAAGCAAGAGCAGCCATCCATCGTGCCAACACTCGCTACACCACTCAACATCGCCGTCAACACCCTCCGGGACGGTTGTACAATGTAGGTGACAAGGTCTAGCTATCAACAAAGAATCTGCATCTTCACACAGAATCCCGTAAACTTTCACCCAGGTTCATTGGCCCTTACCATGTTATCCTCCGGATCAACCCTGTCACCTACCGGCTCCAGCTGCCTGCGACGCTCGGAACCCACTCAGTATTCCACACCTCTCAGCTCAAACCCTTTATCACTTCACCTATGGTTACACCCACCCACCCAACTCCTCCTCCCCGGATCATCGAGGGCGGTCCCGCCTATACTGTACGGCGGATCTTCGACTCATGGCCTTGGGGCAGAGGTATGCAGTACCTGGTCGACTGGGAGGGCTATGGCCCCGAGGAATGGTCTTGGATCCCTCGACCCCGAGCTTATACGGGACTACCGTCGTCGGGTATCCTCCCCCAGGACCATCAGCAGTCGGTCCTGGGCGTGGAGGTACTGTCATGCGCACTCACCGCGACCGGCACTAAGACCCGGAAGTAGTATGGTCGCGATTCAGGAAGTATAAAAGGAAACAAGATGGCGCCGCACATCACTCAGTCATTGAGTTTTCCAATGCCGTCTCCGACGCTATCTCTCCAATTTCGTGAGTACTCACCATTTTGTGCCATTTTCCTGATTGAGTGTGTGTTGTTAGAACGCGGTTTTAATTGTGTAAACGCTTGCTCTCTATGTGAGAGAGTTCTAAGAATAAATCACGTGGTTATCCTGCCTGCTCGCGCTGCTTCCGTGTTTGGGTTTATCCTCCACGCTACACGGGCAAACTGCTAGTTTTCTGATTCGCCTCCGGTTGCCCTGTGACAGATGTAGTCATGACAAACTGGTCCAACAAAGCTGACACATTTCCATTGCTTTGGGGAGAAGAGCATAACCCAATTCCAGGTTGACTAACTGAAAAACCACTGGATTTTTGTCTGGCAGTGATAATATAATGGCTCATCACCCCCTTTTCTAGCTTTATTCTATCATTGATCCTTACTTTTTTCCTTACAACAAAAAAATTAATAAATTGCTACGTAAACCTTTCCATAATTTCAAAAGTCACTTCTTCTGTACTAGGCGTTTTCTTTACCATGATATTACTGATCATTCTTTGCTAGCTCCTTCTCTTTTTTATGCCTTGCCTGATCTGTCATCGCATAATAGTATATTTAAAAAAAAACAAAAAGCTTGTCTCTGGGTGGCCACCACACCTCTGAAATTTGAAAGCTTACTCTTTCTTTGCCAATTCTTCAAATAGAAAACGCATGACAGTTCCCAGAGAGAGATTATTAAGATACTGTACATATAGGCCGTCGCCAAACTGTTGCTAAGAGAAAAATGGTGTGCTGTAGCCAGGGCTCGATTTGAGGGGGGATGGGAGTGGGGGTGGCATCCATCATCCCCTGCAGATTAATAATGCTGTGTATTATGTAAAATTTGTCATGTAAATGAAATACAAAATTCTCTATGCATGATAATTTCCGAACTAATAAGAGCGATTAGCCAACCAGAATTCAATATTGTAACGCGCTGCTCACAAGTTTGCATGATTTTTCGCATTTTCACAACGGGCAACAGTTCAAGCACAGCTTTTAAAAATTTCAAAAAGATGAGGACCGAAGGTATGATGCATATGCACAAATCCTCTCAGCAGAGACGTGATGAAAACAAAGGATTCGGTTTAACAGTGGAGTTTTCGAAATGACTGACAGCTTTAATGATTATAAAAGACGCGTTCTTTATCCAATTTGTGTAATTTTATTGTGTACTTTGTGGCTTCACCTACATGCTTGGGTGCAAAAGGGTCAAAAATAAAAAATTTTAAATGCCATAATAGTAAGTTGATGATTTGAGAGAGAGAGAGAGAGAGAGAGAGAGAGAGAGAGAGAGAGAGAGAGACTGGTGCATAGTCATACAAAACTACAATACTATTAAATTAAGATTTTTTTTCCTACATGTACGTATAATCCTCCCCAGATGAAAGCCATGGAAGGGATCAAATGGTGTGAGGTCCATAGTTTGCCAATGTTGGTGTGAAAGAACTTTGCATAGCATCTATTCTTGTTCAATATCAGTGCTAACCTCACTAACTCACTAATATTACATATAATACATATTGATTATGTGTTCATGTTTCCTGTAAACAGCCACTTGATACCTGAATATGTTTAGTGTGTCAATTAGGTATTACGTTGTTATGGAGGCTAATGAAAGTCATTTTTTTCATGTAAGACTTTATTGAATTCATTTATCTTTATGTGCTTTATCCTGGTCAGGATCTATCCTGAAAACACTATGCATGAGGCAAAGTAAGGAATATATACTCTGAATGGACCAGGATTTTTATATATCTGTGGGGCAGCAATGCTACTACTGCACCAGCACGCCAGCACACCCCCTAAGGATGAGGTAAGCACCCTAATTTAAACAGGGAGAGAAATCAGACAAATCTTGTTTAGCAAGTTGGCAGACAGACTCTTTTATAACAACACCAAACTGGACAGGTTCTAGGAAATGTTCCATGTGGTTAATGGCACCGCATGAAATCACATATCTTTACTTGACATCAAAAAATAAATGGATGTTCTTTAACAAAATACCAAGCAAGTGGGGTTTGCACATCAAAAGCAGCTTCGACAGGGAGAAAATTCTATTAGTAATATTGGTCAGCTATAGGTTGAAGTTGCCTGGTTGCTGGTGCCCAGTGGGGTTTGCCATATGAGTTCAATGCTTTCCATTTAACTTAGGCTTTGATTTGGGACAATGAGAAATCAAGTGCCATTCTACCTAAGAATTTTGTCTCATCTTGTGGGTCATCCAATGGTTGGCCCAAGAACCTTTGTTAACTATTTCCCTTAAATGGTTAGATCAATTCACTATACAGATATGCTATCATCTCCTAACTGATTGTTTCTACCTGTTGGTTGTCCGAGTTCTTTGTGTAGTCTTGTCTTGTGGCTGCAGTAGTGAACTTCCTATGCTTCATTCCCTGTTTCCTACTCCTCCGCTTATAACTTTATCTGGATTTGGCTTCTGTCTTTGTCTTTTCCTTTCCTTTGGATTTTGAAAATGGATTTACTTGTACCGATGCTTTCTGCCTGGTTTTTTTTTTTTTTTACTTCTGCTTTGGCCATGGCTCTCAGATTTCCTTTTAATAAATCCATCAAGCGTAAAGTAATGTGTCCTGCACCTCACTCTTAGTTACAGATGACTTCAGCTATCCAACCATCCATTGTTTTCTCATCAGGTCACCATTATTAAATGTTTAAATGCATAATCTAACACAGCTGTATCTTGTGAGTTTAAAGCGGTCCATGCAACTTAAAACACAGAAAGACAGCTAGTGTCTCATAATGCTATAATAAACCGAAGACAGCTAAGGGATAAATACACATGAGTCACCTAGGCCAAAAAGATAGACCTTAAATTTGAACCAGTGAAGCAAGCCAAACTTTATACAGCAACTCCAACTCTTTTTAGTATGAAGTCAAATGACCTGGCTGAGAAATAAAAAGACGCTTTATTCCATTAATTGGACAAAAAAAAAAAAAAAAATTGCTCAAAGTTCTTTGTCTTACAAGCCATTTTGAGTTATTTGTTGAACAAAGTAGTCACTCTTTATATTCCAGAAAACATAATATAATTTTTGTTGCTATCTCTTATTTCCCAAAGAAGTCAAGACAGACAATGAACAAAGACATTTATCATAGTACATTTACACCCTTGACTTTTTCATGCTGTCAGGTTTTCAAAAGCAACAATATTCAAAGATAAATCTTTATTAATCCCGAGGGAAATTGCTTATTAACATGTTATTAATATGAATTGATGCAGAATAAAAAGTTAGTATTTTAACTGATGAGTTTTCAAGACCTACTGTAGCTGTCACACTGACATCTGATCTCACTTACAACATGTAAACTCTGACCAGGTAATTTGATTAGACATGAGGAATTTCATGAGCGCACTGGGACATTTAACTAAATGCATCACTCTGCTTCGCAGGTGTTATAATAATGATGAACCTTTGATTAAAAGAGCACTATGTGGTGTGTGGAATTCTGCGGTGGATTCTACATCCTATGTAGCATGCTAGCTGAATTTAAAACTACTTCCACCCGTCCCCTGAGAGGCACAGTGGTAAAGTACTTGAGGACAAGAGTCCGAATCCCTGGTGATGAGCTGATTGAGCGGGTTCTCTCAAAGGGAAGGGGATGGGAGGCACTCTCATCTATACAGACACTTGCCTCTATAGCCAATCACGGGCATCTGTAAGCTCACGCACGTGGACGGAGTGAATAGTGCTGTCCTCTGTGTGTCCTCTCCAAAAACTAATAAACAAAAAACTACTTTCATCCTTGTTGATTACACTTACTGTGGAAATGGAATGATCACGTGGCTGCATGATTCCCCCACCTGCTGCAGTTCCTGATTTTAGATCCCGTTTTTGACCCATAAATGAATAACTCCGTTTTTGTTAAATCCGTTTTGTTAGATCATGCACATCAGTAGAATCTAGACTTTAATACTGTATGTGTGGAAGGCTTATTTAATAATACTTTATAATGAGAACTTAATGAAGATTAGCATTTGTTTGTTATGAAGGTGTGAAGCCAGGCATCTGCAAGTCCTGCAGAATAGCCTCATAATCAGTACCATATCCACCATTTGCCATTTAAAGTGCCAGGCTAATTCGAGCACACATGGAGACGCAGACAAAACAAAAACACATTCTTTCAAATACATCTCAAACGAGTGCTTACAGTATTTTCACTTAACAAACAAGCACATACTTGTGTACGGAACGAAACTAAAGCACTGTGAAAGCAGGAAAACCCTCAAGCAAGCACACATAGTTCAAAATTGACCTGGAATTCACTAAGGTCCATTTACTCCCACTCAAACTCAACCATCGGTACAAACCCAGTGATGCTTAACTGTCAAGTAATACAACCTCCGAGTATCTGACCCAAACTGCTCACCAGAGGCTTTCGGCACAGCTGCAGGTCTCTCTCTCTCTCTCTCTCTCTCTCTCTCTCTCTCTCTCTCTCTCTCTCTCACACACACACACACACACACACACACACACACACACACACACACACACACAAATGTATAACTGCGGTTCATTCTGGCTGCTCATTCTTTCCCAAGAGAGCACATAAATGTTAGACTGCAGCTGTGGTGAACACACACACACACACACACACACACACATACACACGCAGCTCATATGAGGAATACAGAGACGATGCGAACATGCAGCTGGGGCAGTAAGCGGGTGGATGTTTCCACATCTATCTAAAGGGGAATTCCAACGCAATCCCAGGGTTGCATACAATCCAGAATGCTTATGAATACTAATATACACCGGTGATCACATGCAAAAGAAGTTATCCACATCAATTCGAGTTCAGGGAGGCCCAAACACAGATGTACTGTAGTCCCGACACACAGGTTTAGCTGCAATCATTCCAGCTTGTACATCAATATCAGTTTTAACGACTATATGTTGTGGGTCTTAAAACATTTAAAAAAACTCAGGTTAAATACAGGAGCCCAAACGCCAAGCAAGGCGGTTAAACCTGCACAAACAGTCTGGTAGGGAAAACTCACAGATCAGAGTAAATAAAATGCTGGGATGATGAAACTTATTTAGCTTCGGCTGCATCTGGTTTATGTTATTAAAGTCTTGTGTTTCTTTCTAACTGTAGATGTGCACGTGTGTGTCCTAATTCTTCTTGCTTACATACTGAGGGCAGCATGTTTTGCAGGATATCTGGGCCAAAATGCCTTTACTCAATTAAGCCTCTCTCTCTCTCTCTCTCTCTCTCTCTCTCACACACACACACACACACACACACGCGCACACACGCACACGCGCACACACACACACACACACGCACGCACACACACACGCACGCACTTACTTTGCTCAATCACTAGTGTTTGGACTCAGAGAAAGCATTTGATGGATGTTTCTTGTGTAATCGCATAGTTGACTACAAGCACTGATATGTACTACATCTGGACAGGCTCCAGTTTAAGTCAAGAGTATGTCTATGGAGACAGATTCTCGGAAAGGCATAAAAAGTGGGCCATGTTGTCCGGCATTTATGCTCGTTGAGTGGCCAGGTCTGACCCTTATTATAAAGGAATGCATCTGTCTGAAGAATGTGTGTTCCAGGGCGAAAGAATTAGTCTCATTTGAAAATGCAGTTTGTTCATTTGCCCTAGAATGCTAACAGCACGCCGCTCCGATGTGTAAAAATCCATTTACATAAACACTCGATGGCTTCAGGCAGAAAGAAGAAGCCGAAGTTTGCCTGTTTCAGATTAGTAATGAGTTAAATGTGCTAAGTGTTCCTGTCAGACGAGAGCATGTATCTGCTGGAACATCCTGTTGTAAAAGCATTTATTTATTGGCCCTGCCCCACCTGCTCTTCCTCGGGGTTATAAGAGGTGCAAAGGTTAAAAATGGAAAGGTCACAGGCTGTCTTTGTCTATGTGTGGAATGACATGATATAGTGAGAGTGCAGAAAGGGTGACACGAGAGCGACACACATACACACACAAAC
Source organism: Clarias magur (assembly GCA_013621035.1). Lineage (NCBI taxonomy): Eukaryota > Metazoa > Chordata > Actinopteri > Siluriformes > Clariidae > Clarias > Clarias magur. Next base: position 204,917 of record QNUK01000469.1, on the reverse strand, counting down.
ACACACACAAACACACACACACACACACACACACACACACACACACACACACACACACACACACACACACTGGATGAAACAAAAGAGACATTTTGAGATTGAGAAGCTGAACAAGCCTTAGGGAATGGTGTGCACAGAATCAGTATCATGCACAAACCTTCCTTCTTCTGCACAAGATAAACAGCATTTTCTTGAAGTATCCAGTCTAAAAACTATCATCCGGTTCATGTTCTTTGTCTCATGTTTTCTGTCTGAATTCTTTCTGTCTTATTATTATTATTATTATTATTATTATTATTATTATTATTATTATGCCCAAATGCAAACTTAAACCAGACCTAACACTTCTATCCACCAGTATCTTCTTGTGTAATTACTCAAATGCACTGCACATTGCTGTTATATAAGGAAAATAATCAAGACCAGTTTGGTGCGATGCATTCCTAAGTTTATTATTTTCTCATAACAGCATGTCACGATTGTTTTATTGTTGTTATGCAACAGCACGTTGCCAACAAATGCCATATTGGTGCATCGTCACCTTCCAGGGTCCGGGTTCGATTCCCGCCTCGGGGTCTGTGTGCATAGAGTTTGCATGTTCTCCCTGTGCTTGGTGGGTTTCCCCCGTGTGCTTTCCTGCAGAATCCAAAATCCAGGCACTGTCACTTTACACCCCCAGGGTCCGGGTTCGATTCTCGCCTTGGCTTTGTGTGCATGTGGTTTGCATGTTCTCCCTGAGTTTGAATGTTCTTGGTGGGTTTCCTCCACAGCCCAAAGACATGAAGATTAGAGTAACTGGCATTCCCAAATTGCCCGTAGTTTGTGACTGAGTGGTAAGCACTTTCACCTTGCACTTGCAGGGTCCGGGTTTGGTTCCGGCCTTGGGTCTGTGTGCATGGAGTTTGCATGTTCTCCTCGTGCTTGGTGGGTTTCTTCTGCATGCTCTTGTTTCCTCCCACAGTCCGGGATTGAATCCTACAGTGAATCTCGTGTTCCACACACCAAGGTGTGGACTTAATTAAGGGTTAGAGAGGGACTTGGGGTTCAGCTTGGTGTTAAAAGCTTGTTAGTTTTGTAGCTTATGTTAGCCGTGAACAAAACTACACAGACGGTTTAGAACGACTTAAAAGCAATAATTAGGTGACAAAGAGTTGTTTAAAATGACATAACATTATGTGTTTTCTTGCTGAAAGTGCTTCCATGACTGGTTTTGGAATGTGGGTTTGGCAGGCAGCTGCTTTTTCCTCTTTCCAGTACTATAGACCGTACTGACCTACTTTCACTCTCAATTGTTGAAACAACCAAGTGTTAGTGTAATTAATGATTGTTAGACCACCTGCGCCACAGAGTGATACATATAGGTAAACGTAACACTGATGTTAGGCTCTATATTAGCACTCCTTGACTAAACTATGGTCAATCAAATTAGATGGATCTAAGTGGTTAATATAGTATATAATATAGTACAGTTTAATACAGAGATTTATTGTTCTGCTTAAATTATTCATGAATCTGCTACAAAAGTTCTACGTGTGCTATTTTAATTGTTACTACAGAAAAATACCATATTGTAAGTGGAAACCTTTAACACAACATAAACACTTTCTTATCGATTAGCTTTGTGGTACTGTATAAAATCTAGATCAGCTGAGATCAAACCCATTCCTAAGATTGTTTCCATAACATAAGCTCACGCTTATCAGGATTAAGACCTCAAAATCACATTCAACCATTACATGCTACTGTGAACATTTGTAAGATATCTTTTTTCTAATAGTTGTACAGACGTTATGGAGCATATGGGATGTTTTATCACATAGGGCGATAATTACCGCCTTATAAAAACTGCATTCTGGGTGGCAAATTTTTTACGAACCAAAAACAGCAGTGCTGGAGAACTGTAATTCTTACTCAAGCAGACTTGGTCATTACTTTATACCCTCATGAAATCTCACTACCCTTTTTTTTTCCCTTTGACTTCAATTGCATGGTCATAACCCTTCCTCTGAATCTGCTTAACTCTGTCCTGTTGATTTTTTTAGCTGAAATTTTTAGTTCTGAATCCCGAAACATATAATAGCATTTCTCACAACTCCAAATGATAAAATGAGGAAAATGACTTCTGACTAAACAATTGTGGGATCTTTTCTTCCCCTCCTACAAGGTGAAAATTTAATGTTACAGATCTGGGAAAAAAAAGAAGAAGAGCTGTGACCCCTGAGTCACTATCTGAAATGCTCTTGAGTTCATCCTTTTAGCAGAATCTTGGCTCGAGCCAGAGATGGAAATGAAACATTATGTTTTGATTAAAGATAAGGAGGAAGTGAATAACACCAAACATATGTGTTCTTTGAAAATTTACTATGTCATAGAGAGATGTACTTTAAATCTTATTTGTATGTTTATATATAGGCAACACCAGGCAAAACTCTTTCTTCAGTGCCAAAATTTTATTTCGCTGCCTTTGTAATCACAATCATAAAAGAAGATCTGAAAAACACCCACTTAGATCCGTTCTAATAAAGGAAGCTTGGCACATTAAATACATCACTTTTCCTACTGATTCTTCAAAATCTCAACAACAATAAACATCGTTTAGAATCAATTTATTAACAAAAGGTTAATTTGGAAAAGATTACAGTAGTAGACTTACCAGTTGGCTACAAGGGTGCCAATACTATCCGTCTCACAAACAAGCTATTATTCATTCATCAGTAACGACTGTTGACTGGTGGATCCAGAACCTATGCCAATAATACGGGGCATGAGCCAGGAATACAGCATGGAGGAAATGTCAGTGCATTATAGAGCACCATACAGACAGTCACACATTCCTCTGGAGCACACCAAGCATGTATCGCACACCAGGATGCTTTTTTGGGGGATGGAGAAAAAAAAAGTTTAGGGTTTAAACGGGGACCTTAAAATTGTAATGTGGCAATGTTACCAACTGGATTGTGGTGCCATTCAAGCAGGGGCACCAGCAGAATTATATCTTTGAAGTCTAGGTGCAAGACGGAATACAGCTACTCAGCAAGTGAGTGAGCAAGCAAGAAAGACAGATAGAGTCATGTTTTTTGCACATTACTAATACAACACTGATCATTAGTAAACTTGGATTACCTACCGCATGCATTTCAAAGGCCAACCAACAATCTTCACCATGTACAACAAGAAAAAATGTGCAGTTGTTTTCTTTTTTTCTTTTTCTTTTTTTTTTCTAGGCCTGATAACACACAAGATAATCTAAATCAGGCTGCATTGCTAACAACATGATTTAACGGCAGAAATGTGCATTGATCACCCAGACACCAGTGATGTAAAAACTGACCAAAATCTTTTTTTTTAAATGCATGCACAGGGTATACCGGGTTACTGATGCCAGTGTCCCTGCACCCAACATCCTATACTGGTGGCTTATTATCAGAAACAGTAGGATATTAGCTTATTTAGTAATATATCTTTTGCATATACAGTATGTAGGGCAGTGTGACTCTAGTATCCATCACCTTTTAGGACACGTCTTACAAAGAGTTGTTTAGCTAGTTTTATTCAAAAGCCACAGGATGTATTTAAAACACTCCAATGAATACAGGTACTGTGTGACTCCATGCTGTGTGATTTAAACACAAAAATATACACCCTCAATAAGTATTTCCAACAAAGTGTTTTAGTTCCACAAATCCCTGACCATTGACCTTAATATGTAGAGTCCGGGTTTGTTTTATGTCTAATCCACTATCTGGATACAAAAATCAGAGAATAAATGACCACCGACTAAGGCTCAAACCATTGGAGACTGAACAACCTTGGCCACAAAGATCAAACATCGCATGAAATACAAAAGCAGAATTCCACATGTAGCACTGGGTGTTGTCAACTGACATGCAGGCTACACTACACAGAGAAAGTACTGATCAGTGCATCTGGTTCTTCATATTTTATGAGATATATCCAGTGATTATGAGCTAAGGATTTACGTAGCAAATCAATCACTAGGGCCTGACACATTATAATTAAATAATTCTCCAATTAATGATTTCGGGCTAGTAACAGATAAATCTTACGTTTTTCCTTTACCCTTTATTCATGTGTTGGGTTTTTACACCGATTAGCCATAACATTAACACTTATTAGCAGTTATATACCAGTAAACTGGTGACAGGTTCATGGGTGCTTATTTATGCCTGTGCAGACCAAAGGCTAGTCCATCTGGTCTGATCCCACAGAAAGCCAATGAAGCACAACTCACTGAAAAACCTCAATCCTGGCCATGATAGAAAAGCTCCAGAAGACCCCATGAACCACAGCCCACCAAGCACAGTGCCCAGTAGGCAAATAGTTCAAAGCTCCAATCCAGCCTCCAATTCTCAAATCTTATTGAGCAACCATGGAGTGGATGTGCTGGACAACAAGCCCAATTCATGGAGGTCCCATCCCTATTCCTGGTGGCAGGCATCACATCGGGAGCAGAACTGCACAGGGTTCCCTAGTGCCACTTTGGCATAATATTTACACACAGAGAAGGAGAGTTCCCAATGACTCCAATGAAACATTTAGAGCTCAGTTGCTTTTTGATGGCAGCCACATTGGCAGATTGTGGGGAAAGTGCAAAGAGAATGATATTTTATAAACTAAGAATTAGCTTGTGATGAGAAAATAAGTCTGTTTCACAGTATGCTGGCAACTGTTAATCAACAGTATAATTTCCTCTGAATGCTAGCATGTAAACGATATCACCCAAGCTGCAAAGTCCCATGCCTGTAACGAGCCAACTTTCCACCATCTACCCAAACAGCTAATTCCAATTTGTTTCATTTGGGTAGCCTAAAATCAGGCAACAATGCATTGCTAATTTTGATGGATACACATTTCTGCTTTGTGGTCCATGTCCATGTTACCTTTACAGAACCTGCAACATGGTGAGCAATATTTTAACCTCAGGCAAAATTTTCTTAAGTCAGCCTGGACTTAATCAGGCCAGGGTTCCTCGCAAATGCTAAGCGAATCAAATCTCCCAATCAAGTTTACTCTGTTGTTTAAGGAACAGGACCTTCCCAATCTAATTTCTGTTTCCATATTTCTGTACATCATGTAACATCAGGTTTAATGTTATTATTTTAACATATTACATTTAGGTAAGTGTTAAACACATGCCAAGCATAGAATTACTCTGTATTTTAGATAAATAAAAAAATATTAATTATTATATGGCGGCATGGTGGCTTAATGGTTAGCACTGTCACCTTGCACCTCCAGGTCCTGGGTTTGATTCCCGGGTTGGGTCTGTGTCCATGGATTTTGCATGTTCCTTCCTTTGCTTGGTGTGCACGGTCCAAAGACATGCAGATTAGGCTAATTGGCATTTCCAAATTGCCCATAGTGTGTGAATGAGTATGTGAATGTTGACCGGAGGTCCTACTATGGTTGTACAAATGGGAATAAATACAATGGTCACCACTGGCTTCCACTAGACCTAATTGGACTACAGAGGTTCCTAGATGAATGGATGGAATTATCACATGTTACTTAGTTATCATATGTTACTCACTCATCATCTATACCGCTTTATTCTGTATACGGGATCGTGGGAGGCCTGGAGCCTACCTACGGAAACTTAAGGCATGAGGCGGGATACACCCTAGATGGTGTGTCAATCTATCACAGGGCACACACACACTCAGTCACCCACTGCAGGCAAATTGTGCACCAGTTAGTCTAATCTGCATGTCTTTGATCTGTGGGAAAGAACCGGAGTATCCAGAGGAAACCCACCAAGCACACGTGATAAATGCTAACTCCATGCACACAGACCCTGAGAGAGGAATCAAACCGTGCTAACTACTAAGCCACCAGGCCTCTAATGTGCTATTATTAATTAATTAATTTATAAAAGCCATTTTATTATCACAAAGCAGCTTCAGAGAGATCCAAATTATTTTAATGTATAGTAAATCAGTTATCATTCTTTTCCATCTAAGAGAGGTTAAGTTCAAATGTCAATAGTTTGCCATCAAACATCAATATCAGAATTTAATGACTGAAATGTTTATCCATTCCAGTTGTAACTCTAGTCTTGTCTAACTTGTCTTTCTAGTCTCACTGCACCATCTTTCAGATGTTATCTAGTACCAAGTGCAAATATAACTGGCCATGGATTTGAGGAAGAAATAAAATAACCTTATATTGCCCTCTGTAGGGCAAACAGCAACATTACAATAAAATAACTTATTACTACTCTAAGGATAATTTCATTACATTCACTTCTTCACCTTCAGTGACCGCTTTATATTGGGGGTATGTCAGACCGATGGAAAAGCGGAAGATGGAGGGAGGGTGAGGGGGTGGTGCAGGGTCGGGTAAATAAATAAAGCTGGCTAAAGTAAGTATATTTAATCAAACTGTGTGTGATGATTAAAATGTAGGCTAATTCATCATTTTGAATCATATATTAACAGACATTTTAATATATGTAAGGGTCTCTGTCTATTATTCATGTATTTATTTATGCATGTTTTTGGTTGCATGGAAATTGTATATGTTGACCACACAAAAAAGAAAAGAAAGCACACACACACACACACACACACACACACACACACACACACACACACACACACACACACACACACACACACACACACACACATAGTGGCAAATTAATGTAGCTAATCCATTTATCAGCATGTTTAGGCAATAGTCAGGATAAAACAGTTTATTCAAAATACTATATACTGTGAATTTTTATATATGTTTGAACTCAATCTTTAGCTAAATGTTTTACATATCATGTTTTGCATAGAGCACTGGTTTTCTCCCTGTATCTCCACATGTTCACCATCTGTACTCTAATAAACAATATGATTTTAATAAAAATAAAAATGCTAAATTTTACCTTTCACAACAATAAAACTAACTTAAGCAAGGGTCTTGAGCCTCAGCTGTTTTGTATTATTAAATCAGATTATGTCTCATTTGAGAGAAAAAATTGTGCCAAATAAAAATAAATAAATAAATAAATAAAACATTAGCTAGGCATTAATCTTGCCAGTGGTAATCTATAGAAATAATTGTAACAATATTAGACTTTTCCCAAATAAAATAAAATCAAATGAAAAAAATAAATAAACTAAACAGTCAGCTATTTCCATTAGAAGTCAGCAGGATATATTTAGGACATCATACTACAGTTAGGTGATGGTACTGGTGAGAATTGACATCTGGCCAAAGAAGCACATTCGTTTTGCCGTAATTGGACATTTGTATTGATTTGGATGAATATCCAAACTGCCCACCACATTAGCAAAACCAACTTATTACTGAAGAACTTAGAACATACCACATCATGGTCATGGCATTATGAGAATGCACTGGATCTCTGGACAGCAACAATTCAGTGGTTCACCAATGTATGCCAATGGCACTGTTCTACTCTGGCGGTGGCTTCTTGCATATGACTAGTATACTAGTCTCCCTTCCAATTTAGCACCTAGGAATGCTCATCCACCAGTCAGTGTTCCTTTATGTAGTTCCTGCCCCAGACTTGTTATAAAGATTTCCCAAACCTTTATAAGAGAGTTTATGAAACTTTTATGGTGTCAAAAGGCTCATAGAGAAGAGTTTCTACGCTCTAGAGTAAAGTATTTATCTTTTTTTTTTTTTACCTCACCATCACTTTAAAGAATTAGCCGTAGAAAGGGTGGGAAAAGGGCCTTGGGTGCATTCTGGGAAACTGTATGGGAAAGTCCAAATAGCGCCTCCAAAAACCCTGTTAACTTCCAAATTTCAAACTTATACATATGGGATAGGCCATCCTTTTAAAAAAAACATTTTAATTAAACTATAATGCCCTAACTGCACACATTGCCTTTGGGAGTGTGTTCAATGCCAATCCGAGTCAGACATTTTCTACATTTTCATCACTACTTTGAACTAATATTCAACCCAACCCCCTGACTCTCCCTTCTGAATGATGTTTCTCAGTGATCTATGACTCTCAATCAACATTGCATGGTGCATTAGTTGGATTACTGCAGCAAATAAAAAAAAGGAAAAAAACAAAAACACCATATTAAGACTTTGGTCCAGTCTCTCATTAAAACAGCACTGGCTATCAACAGATCACCTCCCTGGCGTGCACAACTGCACACCATAACAAAGCCAGATCATGAATTAGCTTGTCCATTCATGACCTCCTCAGGTGTAACAAACATAAAGGATTAGGCCACTTAATGATAACCCAGATATGTGTCAGACAGGCCTCCTTTTCAAAACCAGATGTTCCAAACCTTGTCCATACTATCCATGGACTGAATGGAAGAAGCAAGTCAACAAAAGCATGTTGACTCAAAAGGCTCAAGAAAGTGAATGGCTCTATCAGAAACTCACCCAGCTATTCAACCACAACCCATTTCAAGTACCATCAGCAGCGCTGTCACCTATTGACCCACCCGAGAATCCTTTCCTCAATGGCAAACCTAAATCATCAAATCCAGGCTACCAAATCAGCCAAGCTGATAAGCTGGATCATTTGTTTAATACAATTATGAATGGCTTTATGAGATGGCAGTCCAGAACAATTGCAACAGCTTTGTGATCGCCTTGATATTCATAGATGGCAGTGCCATATTTGCCGACATGGATTCTGGGACTACAAACATTGTCTATTACATGAGACAAACCAAGACAAAACCAAAGTCCTGAAAATTGTTGGATCATAGGCCAATGTTCACCTTTATGGAGTCTAAATCTAACAACTGCAATAATTGAAATATCTGTGGTCAAGGAGAAAAAAGTGCTTTCTGCCAAATCCACAAGAGAATAGATTAGGTAACATCGGCATTCACATTGCTCAAATGGAGTCTACAGAAAAAGGCCAATATCTCCATCAAGATTTTCTAAATGCTAATAAGACAGGTTACAAGCAAATGGAGGAGGACTTTAACCCCCAACAGTCAGCTTCATTAACAATCAGCATCCATGATTTCAAGGTCATTGACATTGTCCTTGAAGCATGGGAAGATATTTTGGTTGAAGTTCAAAACATTTTGGCTTCCACAGAAAGTGCTGGCTCTGGAGGCAACTCCATCCAGTCATCAGATAGAGATGAAAGCAAAAGAAGAAGCTAGACGTCAATCGCATCAGCTTCAGCTCGTAAATCTGAAACATGATACGAAAACAATGGATGAGGATCAAAATGCTGGCTTGTTTTCTCTCTAATAAAATTTTTTCCCAACTTGATCAATTACTGTACAGTACTGTAAACTAGCCTTGACAGCACTTGTATGGCATGGTACATGGTGGCTTTGTAAATTTCCTACTTCAAAATGATTTCCTTTTGCAGCTCAGGTGCTGGCTATCTACAGTACATATTCTTCTTTAGAAATTTTATTATAAAATAAGACCGTTGCCTTTTAAAGATCCCGGAACAAGTAAATTTTAAAAGCAAAAAATATTAATGGTAATATATATGGTAATATATAAGTACCACAAACAGTAATTTTGATCATTCTGTTACAATCATGTGTGATCTTTCAAATTTCATTATATCTAGCTGGTCCAGTATCAACTGGTGTATGATGAAAAAGCACAGATTTTTATTTTCACATGAAAATAGTTGAAACATCATTGTATCGACTCCATATTGACTCTTTAGAGTCATGGTATTGCTGGTGACTTTTAGATGTCTTATTTTGTGTATTCTTGTAAAACCTTGCAATACTGTATACGCCAGGTTAATTGTTAGAAAATAACAATAGTCAACAAGTAGTTTACAACTCTATACCTACTACATATAAAGCTTTATAAACGATCTAAGGCCAAGATTTTTTTTCTGATATTACACTAAATTGAGCATTAGAAATGTGGAATCATGGGACCACCCTCATTTAATTACAAACAGCTTTTATGCTCCACTTAAGTTCTTATTGATTGTGTAAAATTAGCTACAGATCTGGGACACTGGAGCTTTCAGAAATGTTTTATTGCAAAAACATTTAGTAATGTTTAGGTATTGATTCTGATCCACACAGCACTTGGTTTTTTATTGACAATGCAATAAAAACTACTTTTCTGTGACTAACGAAGGTTTACCACATTGTATGCATGTTCACACTGTTTTATTTTTATTATGTTCTCTTGATTATACCTGACTAGACCACTTATAGCCTAAGTGGATTTGAAATCTGTGAGTTTCCAGGTCAGCTAGTCAATTTCATAGTGTGTGGTCAACAACCCTGTAAGAATGATAGGAATGGCCATCACATTCTTTCTGCAACTGTGACCAGCTCCATATGATAAAGAGATCAGTGCTGGAATGCAGGTCATCTACACTTTAACTCTCCCATCACAGAGCTCTTGACACTTCCATAAAAGGTTTTACTTGAGAGAAGAGCATGATGGTAGAAGTCATGGTGAATATTCAGGGTCCACATGGAAAGAATGCATCCCATGCTAGCTTTATGTATCGCGCAGAGACTCGCTTCACTTGCTCCCCATTTAGTAATGAATTGATTATTCCAACTAAATAACTGTTGACTGTGAGTACAATGCATTGAAAGCCTGGATACATGTGACTCGGGTGAAATAGGACAGATTCTGTCTTCATCTGACAGCAATAGAAAAACATACGGTACCCAGACTAGTCCTTATGTAAGAACTGGGTGGTGTTCAAAATCCATTCTTCTTTCACAACTCACCACAAGCTGTGTATTATGCAAATCTCTTGCAGGATGGCTCCGATAGCACACGTTATCCTTTAGACTAATGCAAGCAGTCACTGCTTAGAGCTCCAACTCTAATCTGATCTTAATTAATTCCCAAATCAGTGGAGGACGCAGGGCTTTTGGGATGATCTGCTGCTTTGTTGGTGTTGGCAGCAATGTGCAAGAGAAACCTGGATCTCCAGTCCATGGTTGACTTCAGCTCCATGGCCATTTCCATATGCTACAAACCCATTCAGCAATGGAGTTAATCCACATCAGGATAATATTAGTGTAGATAATAAAGTGCTTATGGCGTTGGATAAAGCTCTGCTAAAATGGAGTGTTTCAATTTCCTGCTGGACTGCACTCTGTTCAAGGCGGCAAAGTAGTTAATGCGTTCTGCCAGTGAAGGAGGTCAGAAGAGGCTGATTTACAACCTGTCATAAATTCCTGTCAGGAAAATCGGAAATAAATGTAAAATTGGCATCTACATCAACATGTCAAGTGTCAAGCTACAAGTTAATCATTCCTGGCATGCATCTTAGGAGATGTCTGGTATTGCTAATAGGGAGCCTCCTCAACCATAAAACCTTTGCACACTGTGGATGGTGTGTGGTATGGAGAGCCAACTTATCCTGGTTACCTTTGCACTCTCCCAATCCAGTTGTGGTATATTTATAGTGCCCATCAAGTTGCACAATCTTCCTCAAATTTAGTTGCTCGTCTCAGAGAGTGTCATGCAGGATCCTGTACTATCTATCCTGTCAGCCAGTCAGCTCTATTAGTATAGCTTCACACACACCAAAAAAAAAAAAAAAACACTTTGGGGAAAACCTATCTTCTATGTTTATGTGTGAGTCCAGTGTTGCCATGCAGTGGGAAACAGAATATAAGTGCAGACATTCTTTAAAAATATTTGAAACAAAACACAAGCTGGGCTAAGCTAAGAGGTTATGACTTTTTTGTGATTAAATATGACTATCACTTTTTTGTTCTTTTATGTATAGCATTTTGGCACTCATCCAGAGCAACTTGGATTTTTATATGTCATATTTCCATATCTGAGCAGTTCAGTGTAAAGGGCATTGCCAACAGTGCCAAGTGGTGTTCTTGGTGGGGTTTGAACCTGGGACCTTCTGATTAGCAGTCTAATGCCTTATCCACTGAGTTACTCCTACCACAATAACTGCATATTGAACAAGCTGATGAGATTTTCCCCTTTATTTTTAACATTTATCTCATGTAAGAAGATACTCTTCCCGAGTTTGTTGCCCAACTCTGCCAGCTCTGCTAAGTCAATGTGGCCTTCTAATATTCTCCTATGATGAGCGTGATGTGACCTTCTATTCTGATATTCTCTGGTGGGGTAGGACTAATTAAAAGAGGCTAATTAAAATTAATACGTTCATAGAAGTAAAACGAAGAAAGTTTGAGGTATAAAAAAAACGCATCTCTAGCTGGAGGATTATCAGGCACATTAGGGACCTAAATAAAAGAGCAAATAAAGAGCAAAATATGGGATCTTTACCAAAAGCAGAAAAAAAAAATAATTGACAGTCTTATGCAAAAGTTTAGGCACCCTTGGATACATAACAGATTTTGGTGATTTGTTTATTGAAAAGACGTTAATGCAATCTCTCTTGAAAATGGGGGGGGGGGGAAATGCACAATATTTTCAGCAAACATTGGTGCATAGTTACTTTTTATGTCATAAATTGAACAAAGATAACAAATAATAACATTATTGTGGCACTATGAAAAAGTTTGGGCACTGTACATAATACCTCCTCTGGCGGATATCACAGTTTGCAAACGCTTTTTATATCCAGCTAAAAGTCTTTCAATTCTTGTACTTGGGATTTTCTCCCATTCTTCCTTGCAAAAGGCTTCTAGTTCTGTAATATTCTTTGGTCGTCATGCATGCACAGCTCTTTTAAGATCTACCCACAAATTTTCAATGATGTGTAAATCAGGGGACTGTGATGGCCATTCCAAAACCTTTTGAGGTCTTCCATAGTGGATTTCGAGGTATGTTTAGGATCATTGTTCTGTTGTAGAAGCCGTCCTCTTTTCAGCTTCACCTTTTTTACAGATGGTGTGACGTTTGCTTTCAGAATTTGCTAGTATTATGTGGAATCCATTCTTCCCTCCACCCGTGCAATGTTTCCTGGGCCACTGACTGCAACACAACCCCAAAGCGTGATAGATCCACACCCAGGCTTAATAGTTGGCTTCTGTAGATGTTCTCTTGCATACTTCTGATGTTGGATTTTATGATGGGGGCAAACATAAGATTTTCTTCTGCTGACTCTTCCATCGCTGCACAGTGGAACGGTGCACGATCACTCCTGAGTCTGCTCAATCTTCCTGTGGGTTTTTTGCAGTCAAATGGGGGTTTTGATTTGTCTTTCTGACCAGCATACAAGCAGTTCTCTCCGAGAGTTTTCTTGGTCTTCCAGATCTCATCTTGACCTCTACAGTTCCCCTGAACTGCCATCTCTTAATCATCATCCCCGCCATTGTACACCTAATCACCCCAATTGTCTCAATGCTCCCCTCTAACTCTTGCGTTGGGGCTCCCACTCTTAACAACATATATGGTGACGCCATATTGAAACGCCCCCTCATAACAGATATAAGTTAAAATGAGGAGAAAAAATAAAATAAAGTCACTAGAGCAAATACAATGAGTTGCATCCACATTTAAAACACGGTGTCAAATCAAACATGATTTCGGAAACCCGATCAACTGAAGATATTTCTTTGGCAGATTTCGGCGAGTTGGCCCTGTGTCCGCCATGATGGTTGTTTTGAAGAAACTTATAATAAGACAATAACGCCGTCACTCGTCATTTTTATGAATATTCTTCTTATTTATTGTGTAAAGTTGCAATACACCGTATCTCTTATAATATGCACCCAGGTAGAGCCCTGACATTTCTTTTCCTCTAACAATTTCTTACATTTTTGATACATTTATATAAGCTTTATTTATTTATTCAACATCAACAAATGACTGATGATAGATTAGCTATGCAACCATTCACTCACTAGCCCTCACATGACCAGAAACTGCCATCCCAAACTGCTGCTATCCGAACAAATCTGTGGTGAACAGAATGACGCTTATGATGCGACGTCTTGTACGAACCAGAGGCCAAGAAACAAAAAAGAGAGAAAACCCTTAAAGGAGAATTACCCCGTGTTATTATGGAAGGGAACTCTCCTTCCAAACATTAACCTCCTCCCCACCCATCTCCCTTTCCTCCATTCCTTCACATCAATGAGTCTCTAAGAAAGGTTTGTTAACAGTACATGAAGTGTACAATGAAGTGTTCACTCTCTCCTGTACAGTTTATATTTAGTGCCGAAGTATTCTTTTATACTTTAGTTAAATATATTTCATAGTAGGGCTGCACAATTCTTGCTAAAAATGTGAATCACAATTTTTCCACTTGGGAATTGATCATGATTCTCATTTTTTTTTTCAACAAAGGATTTATTGCACTCAAGTACCAAAAAAAACGGTAAAAAAAAAAAAAAAAACAAGACATTCAGGTATAGTAAAGTGCTGGATTGATTAACAAAAATATCTCTTTTCTTTATTTTAGGCCCCTTAAAGTGAATAAAGCTTTAAGCTGTTGAATATTAAATATAACCTGTGCTTTATGTCCAATTGGCACAGAACCTTATTGGGGAACTTTGCTGGGAAAAAAAGATAAAAGTCACATAATCTTAATACTCTACACTTGGCAGAAAAAGTAGCATCTCAGCACTTAAAAGCTAAGGTGGGTCAGATAAATCCAATTTCAGTTATTTGCAGCTGCAAACAATGTAGCCTAATATAAATTTCTTACCCTGTGAGACAAAGTGTAATGTGAAGAACCACTGAGCTTCTGCGGTTTGCTTGTTACACGTCAAGTGAGTAACAGCAGAACGCGGCCAGTGAGGGAGAGAATTGATCAAGATTTATGATTGCTTTAAGAATAAAGCTTTCTCTGATTCTGATGATTCTAATAATATATGATATGTTTTTGTTATTGTGTGAGTGTGAAAGCAGCATGATCTGAATGCAGGAAAATACACAGGAGAAAAAAATGAGAAAATTAGAAATGAGATGACTCAAGAGTGTTGTTGTTGTTGTTTCGATTAATTGTGCAGAACGAATTTATTCTATTTACATGTATTCCTATAGAAAAAATTGAGATCACTGCCTTTTGATAACAAACAGCTTTCACAATCAACTCCTTCATATTGATTCCATGAAAAGAGATTTACTGCTTGGATCTGGTTTAAAACATTGACTGGTTTCCAACATGGCATTTGTTTCTCATGTAGTAGAGCATTTTAGGCATAAGAAATCTTATTGGCTTTTTTCAGTACTAGGCATAGGCAATGAAAAACATGTAGAAGTTTAAAATGCTTTGCTAGAGCATATAAAATGATGTGTGATAAACACTAAATCAAATACTACATTCTTTCCTTCTTGCTCACATCAACTTCCGTGACTATGCTGGTTTGATATTCTGAACCATCCATGTTCTGACCGGCAGGAAATGGCATGTGAGCATAGTGAAAAATAGTATTACTGGGAAATAAACAAGCATAGACAGATGTAGTTTGTACTCTACAACATCAGACAAGACGCAGGGAACAGTTTGTATTAGGAACAGGTAATTTCCATTTCAAATAGTTAGCTGACAGTAAATATCAAAATAATGTGAAATGACAAGAGCTAAACTGTCTAGTCCCCAGGCATGATGACTTTGTTCTGCGATGTTTAGTCCATGAAGAAAGTCCAAGGAAGGTATGTAAGATGGGATGCTTGTAAAATAATTTTATGCCCCGCAACAGACAGGCACCAGAGAGCTTATGAATCTTTTAACAGACTCCTGGAAAACTTCACTCTTTGGGAATATGGATTTATGACTGGTAATCATGAGATGGTGAAAATACGAGAAAATAATGCACCACTACAAGCCTATCTTAATAAATAGAAAGCATCTGCTTTCAAGAACTGCGTATTAAACTGAAGCACTCGATGTACTTATTGCTCTTCAAAACAAAACCTAATGCATAACATTGTGGACAAAAAAAAAAGCTCATGTAATTTCTAAAAAGAAAGGAACAAAATGAGATAAAACAGGAATGGAATGAGACAAGACTTTACACAACAATTTATGACATTGCAGACAAACTGATGTGTTGTATTAACCTCATATATATAGAAAAGTTGAAAAAAAGCTATTTTAAAATAGATCTTCTGTTTGTCCACTTAAAGCAAAATGGGACATCATCATTCTGTGTGCATTATTCATAAATAAAGTCCTCAATCAAATGAACCTAATAAAAAGAATGTCACGCAGTGTATGGTGTACAGCAAATTACCAGCAACCACATGCGGATTATATTTTCGTCCATGCAGAAATGACAATAGCAATATAGTTTAATCTAATTTTGCTCTATTTATTGCCCTAATTAGTTTGGCTCCACATGCAAGCTTTAACAGTCTTCATGGATCCAGGCAAGCCAGACCAGATGCCTGGAGAGGACGTGTCCATTACTTGCAGACTACACAGATTGAACTGTGTGTGTGCATTACATGAGATGCAGAAAACAGTCACAGCTGTTTTCCTTAGACTTCTAAACAGCATAAATTGCCTAAATTTTAGAATAAGCTAAACTGCTCTAGAAGACTGAACTGACACTGAAATCTTTTTTAACCTGATGAACTTCAAGTACAGAACACTGAGTTCAAACATAAAAACTAAGATTGTTTTTTTTTTCTTGGCTGACAGGATTAAGGATGATGTGGTCTTCAGTCTCACGGTTAATTATTTATCATAGCCTTCATGTCAACTCAAACCATTCTGGCTATTTCTGCTCACTGAACCATTATTGGATATGTTATTTCTTCTGTGTCAGCTATAGAGATTGTTGCATGCGGAAATCTCATGATATCATTCGTTTCTGAAATACTCAAATCAGCCTGTCCCATTGTCCATCAACCACAAAGCCACCGTATAAAGTGACTGAGATCACATTTTCCCCATTCTGCATTATTTTTTAATTAAGTAATAATTATTTATTAAAAATAATTGCATTTAAAAATGAATAAAATAAAAAAAAGCATGCATACAGGTGTACAGCCTGATTCTTTTATTTTTATTCCTTCTCCATGCTTTTGCCTTGTTATCGGTTTGGTAGAGGTTAATTTTGGTAATCCAATCAGGCCCTGTGATATAATCTCTATATACATTAACACATAGTCTATAGTCTTATTTGAACATATGGATGAGCGTATCACAACATATCATATAAAGGTTGTTAATGACATCACGGACTCGGGTTTGGGGGGCATCACCAGCTTGGGGTTTTTCTTCACAGCTCACACAATGTTTGTCATGAATAGCTGCCAAAAACAAAAAAAAAAGCCATTCCAAATTTGTTTTAAATCCAATGCTTTTGCAACAGTTCTGCTATATTTTCTATATTTTATCTACAATACAACAGTACAACTTTTTAAACAACAGATGAGGCTTCACAGGTGAAACTCATGGCTCAAGTAAAGAAAAGACTTTCAGAGCTATTTATTGTCTATACAAAAATTTGTATAGGCAAGAAGAAACACCTGTCAGTCATATGTACCAGAATGCTTGGTTCAAAGAAAAAGTGGTTATGTTCATGTTATTTCTTCCAATAGTATATATTTTTTTATTATTCAAAACCAAATATTTTAGTGTGCAGCAAAAACAGAAGAACTGACCTTGAAGTTCCAGGTTTTTCTTTTTCTTTTCTTTTTCTTTTTTTTTTTTTACTAATCAGTTTTTCTATACACTATTTGCATAAGGTTTCTCAGGTAATCTTCTCACCAACCATGATAGCCAGTAACACTGGCAGTATGCATCACTGACAAGTCGGCTCGGGAGCTTAATGCTTTGGCTACCGAGTTTACAACACACAACTCAAGTCATAAAAGGCCATTCTCAGTAGTGATGATTCAGCAGGCCATTCTCAGCAATGATAGCTTAACCTTTACAAAAAGAACATTCGCTTGAAGTGTTTTACGAGAACATGTTGATATTACTAATGAAAGACATAGATTTTTCACTTCTTTATAAGGTCTGTACCTCTTGGAAGTGAGTGATGAAAGCAGACAGTCAGAACAGATTTCAGAACAATTTAAACAAATAGAAGCATGATTTTTGTTAATATCTCCAAGTAGTCCACAGATGCATGCACATTAAATATTTGAGCCAACTGAACCATGTATCTAAAATATTGGAGCAGAGCTAAAAAATATATAATTTTAGCCTATAAAAACTTTTTTATTTTAATTTTTCTGATTAAATGGGAACAAAATTAATAATAATAAAAAAACTCTTAAAATATGACTCAACAGTACAGCATGCTTTTATTGTTCTAAAATTCTAAAGGTCTACAAAGACGTCATTACAACAAAATCGAATATAAATACTTTGATCCATCTTGTTAATAGCTACAATATTACTGTAGGTTGGTCAACACTTTGTTCATATTGTGACATGTCAGTTAAGTTTCTCACAAAA
Source organism: Clarias magur (assembly GCA_013621035.1). Lineage (NCBI taxonomy): Eukaryota > Metazoa > Chordata > Actinopteri > Siluriformes > Clariidae > Clarias > Clarias magur. Next base: position 186,646 of record QNUK01000469.1, on the reverse strand, counting down.
CTCTCTCACTTAAGATGTAAGGCCTGGTGTTTATTACAATAACACATGAAGTGGAGAACTAGTTGTTTTTAACCACAGTATTATCCTTCCTGTCTGGTGCAGGGTCAGGACATGATGCCAGCAATGTCTAGCCATGATTTGTAGGGTAAATGATCAGTAACATTATATCATATTAAATTAAAGTTTGTGTGTTTCGTAGCATATAAATGGAATTAATGAGCAGTGTAGCAGAATAAGCTCACAAAATTTTCTCTAAACCTTTGAAACATCAGATTTACTATTGTACAGTACAGATGGCAAGCCAAAGATCATAATGCAGAGAACGAACATCAAAGAACATCAAAATAAAAAAGCAGGACATGCAATGTGTTGCAACAGTCAGGATGACCACATAACTGTTTATTTTCCCAGGTTTCCACTACACTGAGTGTGTGTGTATGTGTGTGTGTTTATCTCTTTACCCTGTGGAGACATGTGGCAGTCCCTTGTGAATTTTTCTGTACAAAACTGTCATTAAAAAAGTTTTTAAAAAAAGAAAAGGAAAAAGTTCGATATGTGTGTGTGTGAATGTGTGTGTTTGTCTGCCGAACAGGGTTTCAGGGTCGCGTGCCTCCTCTCCAGAAATAGCAGCCAGCATGCAAGGCATTTGTTTTAGTTAGCCACTCATATTCTCAGAGACAGACACACAAACACACAGTGAACAAGACAGGACACACATTTTTAAGTCTATACTCATTTACTCAGAAGCGAAACACAGACTTACTTTTTCCATATACATTCATGCACACATTTGCATTTTCATATACAAACTATAAAAACTGCAGCCAGAAGTAGCCATGATGCAAAGAGAAGAAAAAACGGTCTGTGTTCGACAGACGTGTCCATCTTTCCCAGAATGCTGCTGATTTCAGGAAGAAGATCTAGACTGAGGCCGCCTACTACCACACTTGACACACCTCTTATCATTCTTGAAATTTGATATATGAAGTATTTATGATTACATACACTCAGGTCCAAAAGGCTGCATGCACTACCAGGAAGGCTTTTTTTAGCTGTACTGGGAAAAGGTTTTATAATGTTCACAACCAGTTTATTTATTTAAACACTTCTTGTATATTCTTAAAACAGAGGTAGTTTTTGCAGTTGTCTCTTAATGATTTACAGAAATCTGATTCAATTAATGTTGTTTTCTTTTCGTTATAAGCAATTGTCACTCGTTTTTTTATTATTATTATTTATAAGACATTCAGAAAATAAATCATCCAGCTAATACCAAATGTGGTAGTACGTGGAAAGGATTTATGTAACCTTATGTCAGGAGTATAACTTGCAAACTGATAATGCAAAAACTAAACCTTTTTAAGGTAATTTATCAAAAGTTATTAGAAGTAGAGACATGGAGGCATGAGTCCCTTAAATAGTTAAATAACATAAGTAACTGTTAAGGGCAGTAAAAAGAAGTTCAGAATACTTGAGTACTAAAAAACAGTTTTTATTTTGTGAAATATTTGTGAAGCAAATGGTCCATCTGTTCATTTTCCTTTAACCATGCTGAGGCACTAAACAATTTTCTCTCATTTTCATGCATTCAAGATGCCTCTCATCTCATCCCTGCAGAAAGAGCTCAGCCAATCAGCTCTCTCTGTGTGAGGCTATAGCATCAACCAGGAATCGAACTAGCAATCTCCACTGCAACATTCGGAAGCCTGGTCATACCTGACAAGAGCAGATGTGGTTGTAAATTTGTTGTTTTTGAAATTATGAAAACATTCTGAATACAGTTAAGGTGTTTCTATCGGCAAAACTGCCACTCTCTGCATCTTTTTGTTTTGTTTTGTTTTGTCTGAAATAATCAAAACAGATGAGCAAACATGACCACATCAAAGTCACTGTGATCACAATTTTCCCCCATTCTGATATTTAATTGATTTAATATTTTTGTATTAAATAAAGCTTTTGACATATGCAGTACTCTACAAAAGACTTGAGCCACCTTCAGCAGCTGTCGTCATCTGCACCTGTTTCTCAAATGATTGATAGGTCACTGTGTGGTTTAACAAACAAAAAAACATTCCTCTGTAACTGGTCACGTACAGGGACTGGATAGAAAAATGAGAAGCAAAACCCTGCCAAAAATAAGAGCCAAAGATTACGTTAAAAAATACAAGAACGTCTGGCTCTTTGAAAGCAAAATATAAAGAAATGAGTGGTTGCACAAGACTTTTTCACAATACTGTATTTATATGATTGTATACAATCTGCTGCCACATGTTTGCCTGATTGGGATAACTGCATGAATGACAGGTATAGGTGTTGCTAATAAAGTAGATGTATGGTCATCACCTAGTCTATATTTTAATTTGAATGTTCCAAAATGCTTGTTTGACATATTATGCCATCCTTCAGCAGACCACAAAAAACAGCCTAACTGAAGAGTGATGGAGAAAATTAATTATCAGTTGTCCGTGCTGGATCCATACCTCATATTGTGGCCACGTCTTATCTGTGCAACAGGAGCCTTCACATACCACAAGAAGTGATGTTGCCTTTTTTATTTCTCTTTTTCAGTTCTTCTGTGTCTTCTATTGCTGTCTTCTGCCACTAAAAAATTAAGCATTTTATTGAGTTTGATCCATGTTATAGCAACGGTGCCAATTCATAAAAAAGCCCATCTGAGTGTTGGTTTATGTAAGTTTGTCCTCCTACACGTGTCAACAGGGAAACACCAAAATGTGACCTTACGATTTACGTAGCGGTGATACAGACATACACAGATTAATTGAATAAACTTTAAAAGTTCAAGAATTTATGTGATTGAGGAAGTACCAATAATGATGGAGTACTGGGTGCTAATTAGAGTTTTCTCTAAGAAATGTAAAGGCTTTCGTAATTACCAAAATACAGTAGGGTTTGAGATCTACTGTATGAGTGCATTTTTAAATAATGGTGAAAGCCTGAGAAATTAATATGCAACAACAGAACCATATTAAAATCAGTTAAATATCAACACTAAATCTAACTTCAAATATTGCACATGTTTTTCTACCCGTTTTATTATCAATTTTATTAGCTTAGCACTTCAACCTCTTGAGACTGGAATTTCAAATACCATATTAGGACATGACATTTTCTCCTAGCCATCATGTATATATATATGCCAAACTTCTAGCTGTTTAAAGACAATGATTAAGTTTACAGTTATCAGGTGCTAATCTGAGGAGGTTAAACAAAAATACTGTCAGAAAGCAACTGATGAAATCTGGAGGTAGATTTAGATCTTCTATGACCAAGGCAGAGTTGACGGTAGAAAGAAAAACTCCCTGCGATGGCATAAGGAAGAAACCAGCAGAGAAACCAGACTCAAAAAGTCTATACATTTTCTTCTAGGCAATAGCAGATACTAGGATTATACTGTAAGTCATTATGCCTTTATAGTGTAAAGTAAAGCTGAACAGAACTACATTTGCTAAAATGATGTTAAGTAAAAAATATATTGTCAATAACAAGACATGGATGAACATATAAGTTTTTATGATGGTAGCATCATTTCTTAAATCTGCAGTATCCGGATATGATTTCATAAAGAAAAAAATGAGAGGTCTTGGCCATAAACTGTTTTGGGAATTACAGTATGTTGCAAAGGTATTCACCCCCTTGGTGTTTGTCCGGTTTTGCTACATTAAAACCCGGAATTAAAATTATTATTGGGGGGGGGGGGGGGTTTACAGAACAAAATTATGTCTTTGAAGGTGCAAAATACATATTCTTTTGGTGATGTAAACCACAATTATGATAAACAAACAGAAATCTGGAGGGTGCATAAGTAAGATTTTTTTTTTAATAAACCTTTGTTATGCCACAATTACAGCTGCAAGTCTATTGAGGTATAGTAGCGTAACACATCTGGCTTTGGAAATGTTGGCCATTCTTTGAGGCAAAAAATCTCCGTTTCTTTCAAGCTACTGAGGTTGTGTTGGTGTACAGCTTTCTTGCCACAGATCCTCAATTGCCACAGTCATGCCACAGATTCTCAATTGGATTCCATTGACCATTCCAAGACATTTAAATGTTTGTCTTAAATCACTCCACTGTAGCTTTTGCAGCAGGTCATTGGGTCATTTTTCTGTTCTTTAATCCTGACCAGTTTTCTGGTCCCTGCTGATGAAAACCATTCTCACAGCATGATGCTGCCACCACCATGCATCACAGTGGCGATGGTGTTCTCAAGGAGATGGGAAGTGTTGAGTTTGTGCCACACATAGCATTTTCCATGATGGACAAAAAGTAAAAAATTTAGCCTCATCTGATCAGAGATATTTCTTCCATGTCTTTAAGATTTTTTCTTCCTTCTGGACAATCTTCTTGAGGACAATTGTTGGAACATGAACTAATTCCTCAGATCTACAGTTACAATTTAAGTTATACAACACCCATTGAAAATTAGGTTTAATGCAAAAATATACAACTTTTAAGCAGTTTGAATTAAACAATAAAAATAACAAATTTAAATAGTTGTATACAACTAATAATAATAAGTGTTTTTTCCAAAGTCAACCCAAATGTTACTTTTAGATACTACTACAGTACCTTTTAATGAAAAAGATCTTCAGTACTTAATAGGGCCCCCTTTAGCTATTAAGATCTGCTGCATATGTGATGTATAACCAGACACTAGTTCTGGCAAATGTTCCTGAGGGATCTTAGCCTCGAATAAGTTAGATAAGATTCTTGGGTTTATGTGCTGAAAATTCTTTTTTCAAATACCATCAACATTTGTCTACTGGATTCAAGATAGGTGACTGATCACCAGTCTAAAAAGCTCCAGGACTTGATGAAGCCTTGATGGATACTGAAGTATGCTTGGGATTATTGTCCAGTTGGAAGGTCCAATAACGTCGAAGTTTCAGCTTTCCTAAAAACTTTAAAATTTCCTAAAACTTGACTTGAGTCCTTCTTGCCCTCTACATGCTGCAGGTTTCCAGTGCCAGAAGAAGCATCATTGAGCCACTGCCATGCTTCATTGTAGACATGGTGCGCTTTTCTGCATCTGCTTCATTCTTTCTCCTCCAAAAATATTATTGATTCCTAGACCTAACAGTTCAACTTTCATCAGTCCATAGAACAAATTTCCAAAACGTCTGTCTTTTTTATATGGTTCTTAACATATCAGAGCTGACTTTTCTTTTTTAGGGTCAGTAGCAAGGTACGTCTTGGGCTGTGGGGATGGAGACCTTCAGTGTTCAGTATGCGCCTTATACTGCTGAGTGAACCACTAAATTTTTCTGTAGGTCCTTTGCAGTCAATCGAGGGTTTTTTTTTTCAACACATGCCTCCTCAGGAATCTGGTAGAAGCCGATGATAGCTTCCTCTTTCTGCTACATCCAGGTAGTGTCCCCACTGCTCCTTAAACTCTGAACTGTGCAGTTAAACTTCTCCATCCACAAGTCCAGGTATGATGTGTTCTAAATCAAGTACAACACAGTCATCGAATTACTGTAGTTGCATAAGGTGTGCTTAAGATAACAACATTTACAAATGTGTGCTCCAATGAGGGATTTTATTCAGGGGGTTAAATAATTCTGAGACTGCAGTAATCATTAAAAGGGGCCATTTGTGTTGAATTTGGAGAAACCACTTGTTATATTAGTTGCGTTGAGCTATTTAAATTGCTGTATCACTGATTTATTACAAACAGCTGCAAGTTAGTAATTGTGGCCAAAAGAACAAATTTTCAATGGGGATTGAATAATTTTCGAGAGTAACTGTAGCGAGTATTTTACATAAACCTGAAGTCCTTACTTCCAGGATTGTGGATTAACATGGCACTGTATTTGCCTGCGACATCTACTCGGTGAAAAAGCCTGAAAATGATATTTCAGAGCAATCAGTAAAAGGGAGAAAACAGTGAAAGAGGGTTAGGGTTACTATTAATTCTTTTGACATGATGATGGGTTTCTTTACAACCGAGTTGCTACTAAGTGACTCAAGGAACCATATGGCCTTATGACATAAACGTTGGAAAAGCACCAAAATGTCTGTCCAAGAAGTCAGTGGGAAGTCGGTGCAATGCAAAAACAGAAGACAGCTACTGCCCATTATGATGCACTTTTTACTTATAAAACTCAAAATTATGAGTAACTCTAAAACATAAAGTGAAGCAGGCCCATAGAAAATATCTGCTACAAGACTTCCAGTGGAGCCAGAGTACCACCTGCTGTCTGCACCACACATCACTCAATATGTGCACAGTAATTCAGCCTCATGAAGTGGAAAGGTTCAAACACTGCAGAAACTGCAGAAATACTGCAGAAATACTGCAAACCGAATATAAAGTTTTAGTTTCTCCTGACCTAATTTGTCATCTGACATAGTTTCAAAAAGAAAATATGTCATAATGAGTGTCTGTCATTTAAAAAGAGAGCTTCTAAGCATACTTGCACTAATAGTAATAAAGGATCATTTTGTGAAACTTGGCACATTAAATCAGAAATGACTTGCCTTTTCAATTTTTAGTAGGAGAACTTTTGCATTAACTTTATATTCAAATTCTGTTTGCGAAACAGCTAGATTTACTTAACAGACCACAATGGAAAGAATCAAAAGGCCTCAGGTGATGCACATAGAAGTATAATCTTCAGTATTCACTGTAAATCTTCACTCTAATTTGTAGATAATCTAATTTTGCTAGAATTTATTTGCAATGCCAACAGGTGCATGCATTTGTGACAAATTACTCAAAATGTTACAGCTCAGGATAATATTTGATCAAATGATTTACAATAACTAATGCTAATGATCTACATAAAAGTACCATTTCAAATTTGAGTCATATTCATGCACAAGGAATGCACCGCTATTGCAGTTTATATCCAAATATGCTGAACAATGTCTGTTTAGATACTGTAAAACAGACTGACAGCATGACACAATGTCATATTTGACAAGCACACACAGACATGCACACACAGACAACCAAGATGTTTTCGTGGTGACATGAGTGCAGAGGCAGAAATATAGCTGTCATTTGGGTGTTTATGCCACAGGATGGAATGAAGACCTCTCGATCCACTATTCAGAGGAAACCAAAGCTGTGCTGTAATTGAAAATAAAAAAGCCCACTCAGTGACCTTTTAGCAATGTCAGTTTACACAGTAGAACCATTTAGCACAATCGCCTATCTGGATTTGGATTTTGCATCCAGTGGGACACTTATTCTCGAACACCAGAGCGTGCAACAGAGTCTGCTGCATATCAGAAGACTAACATCATCTAAATAAGGTTCATTAAAGTGTGATGTATGTGTTCAGTTATTTCTCTTAGGAGTATAAGGCTGTTTTATTTTTAGACAATTGGTCATCATTTATTCTCAGCAATATTTGTGCATGTAATACACAAGCATTATTTGATTGACACCAGCCAAGAACAGCATGGCTTAGTTATGAGCTAGGGGTAGTGTGTCTGATCCCAAGTTAACCTGCCCTTCACATCAGATGCTCCATGCACACTGCAAAATGAACTTTATCAAGTTAAATCCTATGCATAATCTACAAGTCATGAGGGATGTTCTGTTTTGGGGCTATGCTTAAATGTGTACTAAAGACTTCATTGTTTGGATTATTTGAGAACCTTCCATTGACATAATTATTAATGCAGTTCTTCATAAATTCTATGTGAAAATCAAACCTGAATCAAACCTCAACGTTATTGTGGGCAACATGTCAAATTTGTCAAATCATGAAGCATATCTAAATACGGGATACGCATCATGATATACTATATACAGAAGGGCCTCAAAAAATGCATACACACTTCAAGATGAAAAATATAGCCGTCTCTACTGACGGTTACATGATAGCATCAACAATGACTTCTTTAGAGGAAATATAATACTACCCATTGCTGCCATAATTGAAAAAAGGGCATAGATAACTTTTGACTTGTGCATGCATCTTTTGGGACCCTCTTTATATCAATATAAATAAAATAAAGTTTGTACATTGGTCAGAACTCGCCCTTTCAATTATATCTTTACATTGCATACATTTGGGTACCAGAAACCAGTCTCAGAAAAAAAATCTCTGTCTGTATGTCTGTCCAGCCAATTTTGTCACAGCATCATGCAAAACTGGATGGACAGAATTTAATGAAACTTTGCCAGTCCTTCCGAATTTGCAGAAGTTAACTCTGCACTATAAATGAAATTAATAAATGTTTTGAACCAGACTGCATCAAACCAACCATCGCTTTTTAGGACGAATATAGCCCTTTTCCCCTGAGGTGGACATTGCTATACACATCAGTCAACAGAACTAATCAATGCAATACTTTACTGTGAATATACAGGGTATTGTAGGACACAGAAATGCCCCTACAAAGCACCCAAGGCCTCACAAAACACCAACAAAAGTGCAACACAGCATCGTTCCAAAAGAGCGCAAGTACACTATGAAAACTGAGTCTTTAATGATGAATGGACAGATCAACATATTTTTATTCTTCCTGCAGAAAGTTTAAAACCTGGTTGTCTCCAAAACTGTCAAGCGCCACTATGAGATAAAACACAGGTCGTTAGAGCAAACATACCCATGGCAATCTGAGGTGAGGCCATGTACAATACCCAAACTGGGAGCACATGCTCATGTGCTAAAATCACAATGTTGAGTGCAAGTGAAGTTATGAACAATTATGTGATGGATTTAATATTCTACTTAAAACAGGGATTGTATTTGGCTGAAGACGAAAGAAGTCCAACTTACCGTAAACAACCTTACAAAATTTTATTGCATTGTATTAATAGGTTAGCAAGAAAGTTCTGTCGTACAAAAAATAAGATTAGACTTCACATTAACATATAGACCATGTGATTTACATAAACGAGTTATGATCAGAAATGACCAATGAAGTGGCAGCTCAAAACTTGGTTGAGGGTACGTGGAAATGTCTGGGTTGAATAGAAGCAATACCATGGTTGGGTGAAGAGCCATCAGAATGTTCTTAATGGACCTCTGTAATTGATTAAGGATGTAGGATGTCTCTCATGGTATCCCAGAAGCATTCCTCAGGTCCATAGCCCTCACAGTCCCGCAGGTAGTAAATGATATTTCCCACCAGTGGGAGGTCGAGGTGCATTCTGAAGTTTCTTCACTGGTGTACCCTCAATCACAAAAGGAAGAGGTTATCTGGTTTCTATAGAAGCCAAAAGAGAGGAGGCATGAGAGTCTTCAGAAGGGAGACATGGAAAGTTTATAGTGTGGTGAAAGGTCTAGTTATTAGAATATTTGGTTTCTGCTTCAATGCTTTAAATGGATCCATACATCAAGGAATAGCATTTGGTAGTTGAAGTTGGTAGTAGAAGTTGGAAACCACATATTTGGCAAATAAGTTTTCACATAGTTGAAGCACATGCAAAGGAAAAGACCAATTTCTTGATTCAGCCTTTCCACTTGTCTAATAGTCAAGGGCAATTGACTGGAGACAGACTCACAGTCAAGTTAAATATTTTGCAGAACACTTCCCAGATACGATATGGAACTGAGTTCTGAGCAGTGAGCACTGCATTCCCTGAGCTGCAGTTTATCTACAGGAAGTGAAGTGCCTTAGCCACCCAAACAATGGACTCTTCTCTTTGTTGTAGTCAGGGAGACACTTCTGCTCCCTCTCTTTCCTGAAGGCAAAAACAGCGAGAATGAGGAGGAGTTTCTTGCCACAGGGCATTCATGCTCTCAACATCGAGTATATCCTGCAAGTATATCTAATCCCTTGAACTGCTCACCCATCGCCTACACACCTTACATGTCTGCAAATACACAAGTATTATGCCCAATTTACAAATATTTTTTTATTGCATATGTTGGAAATTTAACTACCGCAGCCTAATGTTCTTTTTTTCTTTTGCACAAGTAACTAAATATTAAGAGTTTAGAACTTTATGCCAAGATAATCATACTGCTACTGCTAAGTTTCTTCCTATATATGTGTGTGTGTGACCTTTTGTTAAAATTTCTCCTTAGTGGTAAATTTTACTTGTAGTGTAAATGTTTTTTTAGTGTAATTGTATTTTTATTATTTAAAAAAATGAATTTCAATTTCCCAATTTTTTTTTATTTCCTGATGAGACACTATATCTTCAGGGAAGCCATATACTTTAAAACTCTCTACCAGCATGTCTGCCATTCCCATGGTCATTGATAGTTTGACTAAAAGAACAAGGCAGCAAGGATTTAAAAAAATGATATATTATGGTTAAAATATCGTTGCTGTCTTAGAAATTAGTAAGGTTGGTAATTAATTTGATTGTGTGCATGTGTGTTTGGTCAGAGAGCACACACTGCATCTTGTAACATACTATTCAATATCTCTTCATATAGTGTCCCTCCAGAATTAGTTCTCCACTAAGAATTGGGAAAATGTGATGTTGGATTTTCTTGAGCTGAGAAAGATGTAGACCCTTATTGATTACTTCTAATCTCTTGTGGTTCTTAGTACAGGCGTTTTATCTATTGGACATGGTGCCATTTGGGTTTATCACGTTGGGCTTGGTAGGTCTTGCCTATCAATTCCCAAAGAGTGGTAGATTAAATAAAATAAATAAAAAAAACAGAACTAAGGTATAGTTGATTCTGGTGCTTGGTGGATAGTTGATTTTTATAGATACAAGATAAGAAGACAGCCTTGTCATTCTTTGAAGCAGGTTACTATGTAATTAAAAAATAAAATATGAATAGGGACCATTTGGTCAGACAGTTGTTGAGCATTTTGGCTGTATTAATGCACTTCAGATTTTTGTAATCAGTCAAGCTGATGAATGGATGTTTGGAACAATTTAGCCAGTGTATCCTCTCTTCAAGTGCCAGTTTAATGGTGAGTAATTTTTTTAGGGGTGTTTTTTTTTTTATTCCTACATTGGCTTCTATACTCTCTGGAAGGTCCATGGGTACATTTTTGTGCAGTTACCTTGTCTTTTAGAAAGAACTGAACCAATTTTAAGATTCTAAGAAGCTACCTCTGACATGTCTACAATAACGTGCTGAAAGCATGGTTAAATTTGTTTATAGAAGTTTGTGAAATATTGTAGGTCCTTAAGCTGATGCCAGAAAGTGGCAGCTTTTATCCTCAGTCTGGTCCGTTGCCACCCCACCATTTTCAGAACATAACCTAGTTAGCTCACAGATGACTGGTGAAACTTATAATTTTTTTGTTTGAAAAACAATAAAATAATTAGGAAAGTAATTATTTGAGCACTGCCCATACCTAGACAATATGGCCAGTCTCTTTCTTTTTATATATGGGCTCCTAGACATGGGGTAAAGAGAATATTTGTGGTTAAGACAATATTTGTTCCAGGTTATGATCTCAGCTCATTACCATGAGGTCACTGGATTATAAGTGGATTGTAAGACAAGAGGACCACAGGACTATGAGGTGATTAGGTAATTACTGTACATGGTCATAGAGAGAGTGTTTTATTGTGAGAGTGTTCACTCAAATCATCTTTGATTGCACAAAAAGGATTGCACACTGCATTAAAAAGCCAGCCAGGAAATATATTTTCTCAGGAAGTAATCATATTTATTATGTAAGGCAAGTGGGATTTGAGGTATTTGGTGGCTGTCATCATATACAGGTGCATCTCAATAAATAAGTTTGATTACAACAAATCAATTCAAAAAGTGAAACTAATATTGTATAGAGACATTTTATACAAAATGGTATATTATAAGTATTTATTTTCTTTTCATTTTGAAGATTATGTCTTACAGCTAATTAAAACCCATAATTGAGTACTTCAGAAGATTAGAATATTACTTAAGACCAAAAAAAAAAAAGATTTTTAACACAAAAATGTTGGACTACTGAAAAGTATGAACATGCAAAGCACTCAATGCTCGATGGGGGTGTGGCATGGAGATGATCAGTCTGTGACACTGCTGAGGTGTCATAGATGCCCAGGTTGCTCTGATAGTGGCCTGAGTTGTTGAGTCTGGTGCCTCGCAACTTCCTTTTCACAATACCCCATAGATTCTCTATGGGCTTTAGGTCGGGTTAGTTTGCTGACTATACAGGTATAGCATAGTCTTTAAACTAGGTATTTTCACTTTTGGCAGTGTGGGCAGGTACCACGTCCTGCTAGAAAATGAAATCAACATATCCATTAACCTGGTCAGGAGAGGCAGGCATGAAGTTCATGGTAGATGTTGGAGCTGACCTTGGACCTGATAAAACACAGAGACCAATACCAGCTCCCCAAACCACCACTGAATGTGCAGACCTTACATTAAACCTCTATCAACTTGGATTCTGTGCCTCTCCTCTCTTCCTCCAGACTCTGGGACCTTGATTTCCAAATTAAATGCAAAATTTAATTTCATCTGAAAAGAGGACTTTGGCCCACTGTCCTTAACCTAGGCAAGACGTTTCTGGTTCAAGAGTGTTGACTGCACAACAATTCCTGCTATCCATTATCACCCAAATGAGGATGGGATACTTGTTGGGTCAGGTTCCTCTCAAGGGTTCTTCCTACTGCCATTTCAGGGACTTTTTCCTTGCCACAGTCGCCCTTGGCTTGCTCACCAGGGACTATTTGATCATTTTGATTTATACATTTTCTCACATTTCATACATATTTCCACAATATTTCTTTGATTCAGTAAAGCTGCTTTGCTACAATGATCATTACACTATACAAATAAGAACATTTAATTCAGTTGAATTCAATTCAAATTCACTGTGCTCCAGCTGCAGTCTCCTCCCAGTGAATCTCACCCAGATTCTTGAATGCACTTTGTTTTGGAATCCTCTCAGGGCTGCGGGTATCCCTGTTGCTTGTTGCATCTTTTTCTACCACATACTTTCTATTTAACTTTCTATTAATGTTTCTGGATACAGCACTCTGTGGACAGCCAGCTTGTCAAGTCACCAGTCTATCCCATGATTGTGTAGCCTGCTAAACCAGACTGAGAGACCGTTTAAAGGCTAAGGAAACCTTTGCAGATGTTTTGCGTTAATGAGCCGATTAGAGTGTGACACCATGAGTCTCCAATATTGAACTTATATTCAATATTGAACCAATATTGTTTTCACAATATTCAAACTTTCTGAGATACTGAATTTTTCATTAGCTGTAAGCCATAATCATCAAAATTAAAAGAAATAAACACTTGAAATATTAATCTATATAATATATGAGTTTCCCTTTTTAAACTGAATTATTGAAATAAATAACATTTTGGGTCATATTCTAATTTACTGAGATGCAGCTATACATGTAAAGTGTCAATAGTCCTTTGATTTCCTTGTGTTGGTTCAGATCGCTTCTTCTGTGGTGGAAACCATTTATTTAAGGTGTGGTGCATGGTCTCCCAGGGGTTAATTTAGAGGAACAAAAGCTGGTTGCAATTTATTCACTTTATTTCCTAGATTTTGACATTTTGTCAGGTGAAGCCTTCTGTAATGTACAGGGTTCTGACACAGGATAAAGATCTAGGTCAAAAGATTTATTACACACAACATGAGCAATGAGAAATGGGTTCAAGACTAGGGCAATGGTACCCTCTGGCAATCTGGAGTGGGACTGTTTAGGTTGGATATTATACCCTGTAAATGATATAATAATATTGATCAGTCAAACCCTAATAATAACCTCACTGACCAAAAGGAAATCTAAAACAATTAAATCACATATTTTATTTGTGGGCCTAATAGTAAATAAAAAGGCAACTGTCTGATGTTACCCATTAGGACACGGACACACACACACACACACACACACACACACACACACACACACACACACACACACACACACACACACACACACACACACACACATGCACACACACTAACTGAAACAATAGAAATCCTCCATCCCCTTGAACAATGGAAGCAAAAGCCTAAAATAATGCTCCAGTGTATCCTAATGTAGTGTTCTCCAACTTGATCTTCTGAAGAATATCTGTTTAGGGTCTAATGATTCAACAGGAAAGCAGACAGCTACAAACACATACTCACTCAGACACTGTTTTAAAATCCTTTGCCAAATGGAATAAACAGATTATTGGCAACACCATCAAGCTGTCATGCTCAATGATATACATTTAGGAACACACAAATAGACAGATGCAGACTGTCCTGAAGATCTCCCTCAAATGAACCTGAAGTGGCCTATTAACATAGGTCAGGGTGATTTAACAAGGCCAGTCTACTACCTCATTGAGAAATGGGCCAACAGAGTCTCGATTGCCTTTACACACACAAACACACTTCATACTCCAACAGATAATCCTGCCTGCCCAAGTGTTTTTAGAACATCGCTGCAGTTGTGGAGTGTTTAGAACTAACATCATCTCAGCCTGAGAGATATCAGGACAAAGGTGAAAAGCTAGAAAGGTTACAGAACATCTGAGGTTTTTTTCTTCTACTGCTGTTGCATAACTGACATCTGAAGTCCTTGGCTGGCCAAACTATGCAGCAAATAATACATTTTCACAGTTTATAGACATAAGAGAAAAAATAAATTAAACCAACTGCTTCTCGTCATCAGGTACCTTTCATAGTGCATCGGGTAGAACACTTACACAACCATACTACTGATGAGGCAACATACAATAACCAATAACCTTCGAAATACCCACATTTAATCTACAAAGTAAGAAGGTTAATAAATGTCTTTGAGCGCTTTACCATTTCCTGCATTGTATGTCACATACTAAAGGTTTTAGTGTTCAGGGCTTTAGAATTCATTCGTTTTTAGTACTTCTAATATTCTTTTGGTAACATTGTAAGGGCAGTCCTCTTAGGGTCTACATAAAACGACTTACACTAGTTGAAATTACCCCAAATTAAGTTGACAAATTTCAATATTATTTAATTTTAATATTAAGATAAATATCTAAACAACACCCATCAGCCACTTTAAAAGGTACACCTTTACTCCTGTCACGTTGTTGCAGCACAGTGGATGTAACCAAACAGGTACATCTAAAAGCTTCAGCTGACATTTCAAACAATAAAAATGGGGAAAGTTTGACCACTTGGATTTTCAGACAACAGTTTAGAGTTTCTTCAGCAACAAAATATTGTCAAGAAAAGAAAGAAAGACAGTTCTGTGGGTCAAACCCGCCTGATGAAAGGTCATAGAAAATGGCCAGATTGGATTAGACTTCTTGGACTGATTATAGAGTTTCATGCAAAAATGCTTTAAAACTGTGGTGAACAGAAAACCATCCCAGCATGAATGGATTTGGTTGCAACTGTAGAAGACCAAATTGGCCAAGAACAGGAATTTGAGCTTATCAAGGGCGCATGCTTCCCAAATTGGGCATGTGAAAATTAGAAATGGAAAAGAAAAAAAAACTCCTTGTCTGGTGCCCATGGTAGGATGCCAATGTAGTGGGCATCCACTGAGCCAGTGTGTGTGTGTGTGTGTGTGTGTGTGTGTGTGTGTGTGTGTGTGTGGGCACCACTCTGCATAAACTCCAGAATGAATAAACTCCAAACTGTGTGAAATTCCTAGTAAATTAGTCGTTTCTAAAAATAAAAATAAAAAGAAGGGGGAAGAAAACTTATTTGGCAACAACAACCATGTCAGATTTACAGTCAAAAAATGACTCTTTTTTCCTGTTATAGTGTTGTCCTGTGCTGCTGCCTCATGATTGGCTGATTTGAGTAACTGCATAAGCAAGCAGGTTTACAGATGCTCCTATTAAAATGAACAGTTAGGTTGTAACATTATGAGTCATATTCAATCACATTATCACATACGCATTAACACAAAGCGGGAGGTTAACTTGGAAAAGTCGAGCAAAATTAATGTTTATTTACCATCAGTCAGGCTTAAAAAATGTAGTGACTCAATGTTGTGAAATTAATTAGGACAGCTTATCTATCAATTGTTTTGAGCGAATTACTGTATTACACACACACACACACACACACACACACACAAATGAGACAGAAAGCTGTTTTAAAGTTTCAAGTTTGTAATGCTTAAAATGGTACATGCTGTGTTTCCAAACATGGTAAACAGAAAAGCCCTTTAATTCAAACCAAAAACTCAGTAATGTACAGTTCTGTCCTCTAACTTCTTGAATAATTTGTACTTTAATTGGACATGTGGGTTCGAGTCTGCTTTTACTTTCTCCTTTTTGGGAAAAGGAATGAAATAGAACAGCAAATAAATATTCTTGTTCACATTTCATTACTACTTCAATACATTTCACATGTGCCTTCGAAATCACTACTGATGATGTGTTATGGATATGCCAGCTATGTGGTCCGAAAAATATCAGCTCAAACAAACATGAGAGCTAGAGAGTGTGGAATTAAAGTCCATTACTGTCACTGAAAGGCTGAACGAATCCACAGCCTGAACTGAAATGAATTCACTGCTTTTTAAACAGTTTTCTGCCTTACCTTCTGTGTCTCCATCTGTGTTTTTGTCTATCCTATGACCATTGGTGGTGTCGGTACACTGGGTGTCACAAAAGTCCAAAATAATCAACCTTGGGATGTTTGTAAGGAAATAATGTGATGCAGAAGCCAAAAATGGAACCTTATACTGTTGACTTTTTATCCTTGATAAACAGGGGGCTTACTCCATTTATACCAGCTGCCTCCATCATAATAATAAACTTATGTCATAACAAATCTATCTCACTTGACTTGTATGTTCTGGCGGCTTGATGTCAACATTGACTAAATCAAACTTTATGATAGCTTGTGTCTATGGGAAAGTTTATAATTTCATAAATGTTTTTTTATCAGAAGTTTGCATCATGCTGTAATGAATTCCTGGTGCAGGTGATGTATATCCCCTTCTAACGATTACATTTAAATGAAGTGGTATCACAGTATCCTGCTTTGGATACTGTTTGATTATGATTTTTTTCTTTTTTGCCTGCAACCTTTTATCCAAAAATCAGCTATTGACCCAAGTCTAAAAAGTCAAATAAAATTCTGTGCCCTGGCCACCAACTTTAAACAGCTGGGATCCTTGAAAGTTCATTTAAAGCCACAGACATGCTAATTATACTCACTACTCATTACCATTTTAAACCACAAACACATAAACAGCTATGCTCAGCATTGGTGAAAAAAAAAAAAACACTAAACTTATTAGCAGGGATGACATCATAATTAAGAATAGTGCCATGGTGGACTGCTACACGCCTTCTGGTTTTGGCTCGCGCACATCCTGTTCTATGCATGCCGAAGGGACAGGAGGTTATTTTCTGTAAAGTACCATCACAGACACACTAAAAAGCTACTGAATATTAATCTTTCAGGATGCATAAATAAAAGGCACACACGATGACCTATGTCCATGATAATTCATTTATCGGTTTTTGAGATGCATTTGTGCTGGAAATCTTGCACAAACCTGTTTACTTGTACATTATATCTGCTGTATAACTGGTGTCATTTATAATAATAAGGCATATGCTGCCTACTTTAGAAAAACACCATTAAGGGTTAAACTGTCCAGGCTGTGGCTTAGTCATGTCTTGACTTGTCCAGGCTTCACATATTGTTCTTATATATATATATATATATATATATATATATATATATATATATATATATTTTTTTTTTTTTTTTTTTTAGAACAATTATGTTCACGGCTGGCAAAAGCCTTCGTTAATCCAAATCATAAAAAAATCACACCATTTAGATTATCTTTATAGCGGTGTTGTTTGCAAGTATTTGGCTATTAAGCAAGTTTCCTGAACATAAGAGTACATCTGAATTTAATTTTTTTATGCCTGTTCATACTCAGTAAATGACTATGAAAAATTCAAAAGCTGGAGCCCGGTGATAAAGAGCTAAAAGAGCCAAAAGAGCTGCGTAGCTCTTACGGGCTCGCTGAAGAATTGCTCACTGTGCGTGCAAACAAATATTAGTGTTGGCATGTTAAGTGGGCAACATTAGTAGAGAGACAGCACATGTTGTAAGAATGCCATTATGCTAACGTCGAGGTGCGTTTGAGGTGCATCGGCTTACCCTCACTAGCAGCACTCTATTTCCAGCTGTGGCAATATTCCCCCAGTTTAGCTCATATAAGGCCATCCTCATCATCATCCAGAGAAGATCAGATGCTTCTCGTAGCCTGAGGCGCCAGAAGTGTATTGTATACAAAGAAGCAATGTTTACGGACTGGAGTTTATTAAAGTCAAAATTTTGGAAGACTAGTCAATTTTGACATGAATCAAATGCTCTCCAAGACCAGATTACCAATTGGTCCAGACTGGTACATTTTGTTGGGGTGCCAGTGATTTTGCAGGTTTCATGCAGCAACATAACAAAAATGAGTATCTTTTCCCAAAGAATATCTGGTAAACTTTTAAGTTATAGTTAGGCACACTGTAATGTTTTGACAATAATTGCTTGAATGCCCTGTGAAAGCTTGCATGCGTCTGGTTCTGACAAATGACGCAAACTGTTGAATCCAGATACGAGGCAGCTGATTATCTTGTTGGCTGCCTGTAAGCAAAGGCCTTTAGTCATCCAAGCCAATTTCTCCACTTGACTTACAGCTTACCAATTACATTCCTCGACCACTAAACTCATCCACATATAATACGCCCTGCTTTCAGTTGTTCCAGGAAGTCCCTAGAAGTTCTGGCCACCAAACAGATAACCACCATGGCAGCAAAATGTGATGTGCATGTGCTTTTTACAGGCAAAACTTTGAAGTGATTCTTTTAATAGGAAAGGAGCTTATCGTAACGTTGGAACGTACCCTGGGTGGGATCAGTCTATTGCAGGGCACCATGGACACACACTCATCCATTATGCAATCGTGTTGCTTTATTGTAGCTCAAAATTGTCTAAAAAAAAAATGCAAAAATCATCCACAGAAAATAAGTGCAAATGAGGGGTCATTTAAATGGAATAATGTCTAACACTGCTTAACAGATAAATTAGGGTCTCTTAACAATTTTGGCCCTGTGTGGACATTTGACTGCTTTCCACAAAGAAAACAGGAAAACTGCAGCTTTATTAAAACAATTTTAACTTAAAAATGATTTTAAAAAAACTATTATTTCAATAGATGACTATGTGACAAGGGTGTGTGTGTGGAGGGAGGGGGGGCTGGGGGGGTGTATTTTACCATCAATAAACCTGCCACATAGCACCTAGTGTTCTGGACCTTTTCTGTTCACAGCCAGTTTCATTGATCTTTCATCAGAAAGTGCAAGATATTCGGCACCATGTCTGCCAGGGCTGTCTGCACACATTGACCCATTTTAGAAAAATAACTTGCATATCCTGAAAGAGACAGTAGTCTAGCTTCTGACTCAATAATAATAATCATGATGATGATGATGATGATGATAGTTTTGTTATAATCATCTGGGCGTATGCTAAGTATATATATATATATATATATATATATATATATATATATATATATATATATATATATATATATAATTATTTTACCCTATTGAAATTCAAATTGCATAGTGGAGAAAAAATAAAAACAACCATTAATTCCTCTGAGGATTGTTCTTATATTCAGACTAGATGCAGATTTTTGCCCTAATTACATATTTCACAGGGTAAACACATAAATAATTTGGTACATATTAAGAAACCTAATAAATGTGAAGCCTAATGCAAGTAATATTTTCACCAGTTTCCAAACTCTTGACCAGCCTTCTATGTCTGTGTGGTGGAGTGACAGTGCTCCCATGTGGTTAATACACTTTACTGCATTAGCCCTGATTCTCATCACATTCTCCACATTGCTTAATAAGAATGTTGAAACACATACCTTTCCATATTTTGAATATAAACTTTGTTTTTTAGGTACCATTACCCATGTGCTCTCGATGAAAAGACAAAAGACGTAATGCAAACAATGCAAGAATGGTATTTTAGCAAGTGAAAAAAAAAATCAAGAATGTAGTACGGTATTTTAGATTTCATATGATACAGTACACTTACAATAAAGCAGATATAGTACAGTATACTTAAAAGTATTTCTAGACATTAATTTGAGATTCGTTTTAAAAATCTAGATTAGTATCTAATCAGATTATTGATTTAATTAATGCAGAAAATATTCAATTAAAAGAATGTAGAAAATGTAGAAAAACTTTTTTTATGTCATAATGACACACATAAGATAAATTTAAACAGTCTAAAATAATTTTTTGTCATTTGTTCACTGTGCTCCCTCTTATTTTCAGCTGAATTGTAATCCCAAACCCCTCTTTCCCTCGTGTATCGCTCTATCGAGCAGAATCCTTTGTGGGAACTTTATTTCCTATTTCTTCCTGCTCCCAAGGATCTATAGTTGTCAAAAGGGGAGACACGGTGGGGACATAAGGTATTACAGATACACATTTGCTTAGGCATAATAAGAGGAAGAAGAATGTGCCATGAGTAACACATGATCAGAACATTTAATCAATCACAATCAATTTATCAATGTATTCAAACATTACAAAACATTTCTCTGCAGAAATGTTTGGGGTGACAAAAGGTCAGTGACTAGCTGATTCTGCCTTAACAAAGCATCAACTTCGCAGTGTAGTGAGTGGTTGTACTGTAAAAGTGTATCCTTGACCAAAATCACAAATGCATGACTATAACTTATTACATTGGGCTGTAACACAAAGCATAACATGCAAGTTTTTCCAACATCAATGTCAACTTCATGCTCCTTGAGGCTTCATACTTCATAATACAAGAATGTCTCTCTTCTAGCATGTCCAACAGGTTCTCTGTAGTCACATATACAAATGAAATCAATACATGCTATGGTATTACAATAGTATGCTATACCTTACAATTCTATTACACATGTGGCACAAAGATGTAGTGCTTAGCCCTGGGTTAGAACCTCAAGGGTCGAGGGTTCAATTCCTGTCTCAGGATGTGTCGCCTGTGTATTATATAGTTTTCTCCCTGTGCTTGGTGGGTTTCCTCTATGTGGGATGTGTGGCCTAGCATTCTAAGATGCTGGATTAAGGCTCCAATCCTACTTCTCCCAAAAAGAACCATTTGAGTGATGGCTCAAATGGGTAAGGCTCTGGGTTACTGATTGAAAGGTCAGCACTGCCAAGTTGTCACTGTTGAGCCCTTAAGCAAGGTCTTTAACCCCATCTGCTCAAACGGCACTGTATCCTGGCTTACTCTGACCCCAGATTCCTTACTTGGATATGATGCGGAAAAAAAAAAATACTGTGCAGTAAGATACATGTGACAAATAACTGAATCTTATTATGCTATATACAATGGCCCATAATGGTTTATTCTGTTCTCCAGGTGTGTGTATGTACTGTTACATGCAATATCACATCCACTGATACCCTAGAGGAACTGAGAAATGTTTTAGGTTTGCACAAAACAGGAACATCAGATTTACTGTATATCACACTTCCAGTGTACAGAGTGAAGTTGGAGAACATACGCAGGAAATAGGATAAGCTCTAAATGGCACACAATTAAACAAACATTAGACGTCTTTAACACACTCTGATAAGGGTTCACTGCCAACATAACTTTTACATACCACCCCATTGAAAACCATGGTTGTACCTACAGTATTGTAAATCTGCCAGTCAAGCCTTCTTTCATATTCTAAGGTGGCATGTGACAAAGGAACTTGATCCAAGTGGAACTGTTAGCATACAAAGCAGACACCTGATAGAATAACCAGAAAGAATAGGACAGAACTAATGCACAGATTCATATGAAAAATATGTATAGTATATTTTAATAAGAAATTGATTCGCTTATTCTTTACTAAACAATGTACTTTAATATTAAAATATTAATGTTTGATGTAAATATTAAAGCTGAATCCTTTGTTAGGATGTTGTGTTGGATGATCGTTTTTATTTTAGAGCATCATTTTACACCTAGTCAACCTAGTAAATTTTGGATTAGGGTTAACCAAAATATTTAACCAAGACACATGGAAAAGGACAATAAATATCGTTTACTCTGCTCATGAGAGGCATACACTCTGCTCATGAGAGGCATAGACAATACACTGACTGGTCCGAAAAAAACAAATCACACAGCTTTAATTACACACAGTGTGGTGGCCAGGTATGAAAATGTGTCTGAAAATGATTCCTCATGCTCCCAGAACCACACTCTGAGTCATGGAATTATTGATATTAATACAATTATTGAAGACAAATTCTATTGATGTGTATAACCTGCTCATTCAGTACGTTCAGGTCATCAGCTTATTGCTGTCTAATGTCCTTATTTTCACTATTAAAATTGCTGTGATTTTTAATTATTAAAATGTAAAATTACTTTGCATTTTAAAACAAGTGTTTTCAGTAATCACATTTGTTGGAGAAAGTTGATCGTTCAGCACTATCCTTCCAGAGTTTAATGACATATTGCACAATTCTTAACCCCACTGCAGTAATTTCAGCAACGTCCTTTCTGAAAAGGACAAACATATTTGGCCAGGCAGCATATACTAATTGAGTAACTAGCATTTTTCTTCCTTTTGTACACCAATGAAATAAGTAACATAACTTGCTATATTGAAAATTAGATAACTATCTTTGGAATATCCTAATGTTTAGTAAATTGAGCTTAATATAAACCAGGAAATTCAGCATGAAACGTCTGATACTTTAATTTCAGTCAACATGAAAATGGCCTCATTTGTTTCTCGCTCTGGACACAAAATGGTAGCTACAAACATATTTTGGGTATCAATTAAATTACTTAGTATGTAATTTCTCATTTAGGCTATGGTAGACTTCCGTTGGCATACCACAATGCCGTTATCTGTCTTTGAATCTGCATTCATACTGTGATCTGTATTCAATTGGAAGTCGTGTCTAGACTGGATTTTTTTTTTTTTTAATGCGATGCCTATCACTGCATATTTGAAACACTAAAAAGCAGGTCCAAGTCATTTTTCATTCACAAATTACAACAGCAAATAGAAATTTGCATAACATACCTTCATTTAATTGCTGAATACTTCCTTCAATAAATTCTTACCGCAATCAAGTTCATTACCGGTCTGTAGCAGATGGCCTGAGAAACTTTCTGGCAAGATTCCCATGTAATGTGACTGAGTGAGCTTATCCAAGGGAGCTATAGATGAAAAAAAAAAATTGAGATTTCTTTCCAAATTGGATGTTTATGCATCTAACTAATTGGTTATAAGTGACAACAAATCACATTTTCTTCAGTGTTTTATACATTCCAGGAAGATCTACAATGTGTGTGTGTGTGTGTGTGTGTGTGTGTGTGTGTGTGTGTGTGTGTGTGTGCGTGTGTGTGTGTGTGAGTGTACGTGAGAGAGAGAGAGAGAGAGAGTCATTTTGGAGCTTGGCACACACACACACTGACACACACACAGACACACACACACACATTGACACACACATCTCACACACACATTGTAGATCTTCCTGGAATGTATAAAACACTGAAACTGAAGAAAATGTGATTTGTGTGTGTGTGTGTGTGTGTGTGTGTGTGTGTGTGTGTGTGTGTGTGTGTGTGTGTGTGTGTGTGTGTGTGTGTGTGTGTGTGTGTGTGTGTTAGACCATCTCCAAAATGACAGGTCTCCTGGGGTGTTCCTGGTATGCAGTGGTTTGTATCTAATAAAAAAGTAGTCCAAAGAAGTACAACTGGTAACTGGTGACTCATGGATGTACAAGGCTCATTAATCTACATGGGAAGCCAAGGCTAGGCTATCTGGGCTAATCCCAAGTTTGGGCAAGTTTGCAATTTGTGGTATATGGGGCTGCATAGCCATAGACTGGTCACAGTGCCCACGCTGACCCCAGTCCACGGCCGAAATATGGTCAGTCATTTTTTATCTGTCTGTCAACATCATTCTTTCTGGACAGAATTCCAGGCACATGGATTATACACAATGCTCCTCGTGTCTGTTGGTCATATTTAACCAAATACACTCACCTGAGCAGTACATGCAACATTTTTAAACAACCAAAACAGCTGCTTAACTGTTCTGTGGCTATGTGTGTTAATGACAGTGTATGCAATAAAACTAAGTTTTAAAAACTCATTCCCAAACATATTTCCCACACTGATTTATATAACATCCTGGAAATTATTATTATATTAAACAATACTTTCTACAGCAATTTTGTACTTTAAATGTATAGAAATAATGGTGTGCTTCTTTAATCCAAATCAATCCACACAGACCTCTTTGTAGCATTCAGTCTAGTAGCAGCCTAACGATAAAAAAAAAAAAAGCAGGGCACCGACATAGTGACACACCTTTCCCTAACCTGTCATACAGGTGCACTGGCCAGGTGCCAAACAAAGATGGTGTCTCCAACAAGGTCACATGACTTCTAACATGCTCCGGGAGCAACGTATTACAGACTTGGAAAGGTTTAAAATATTCATAACTAAGGTATAGCAATCACTTTTTTTTTCTTCTTTTTTTTTTACTATAGCCTAACATTCACACAACTTGCTTGTCTTCAAAAACAATATAATTTTAGATAACTTCATCCAAAATGGTCATATAAATACAGTACATATTATTTGTTGCTTCATATCGAGTATTTTGTAAACATTATAGACAGCATTCACATTCAACATGCACATACTGGGCCCTTCATACTAACTTTGTATAATTTGGATGCCACAGCCTATCTGTGTATTGTTGCTAGCCATGTGCATCTCTTTATCACTACAACTGACACATATTAAACTGGATACTTGCAGTTTTATAGTCCATCATGTCACAAAGCACTGGCATAAAATGTGAGCTGACCTTTGATGAGAAAATCTATAGAGATAGAGAGATAGAGAGATGGAAAGATGGATCTACTTCTGTTTTAAGTAAACTATTATGTACATGCATTGTACATGCATTGTGGTGCTTAAGGATTTGCAAAGTCCTTTAAATCACAAGTAATTTACATCGGCTAGCTTGATGATGCTTATCATTATTGTATATACAATATGCTATAGCTGATCAGCTATAGCATTCACTATGCCACATAGACATCCACGTGAAGGTTTCTCAGCAAAACATGGCCCAGAGCATCACAGTGCCTCCGGCTTTCCTTCGCCCCATAGTCCATCCTGGTACCATCTGTTTCCCAGGTAAACAATCGACATGTTTAAAAGAAAACATGATTCATTAGAACAGGCAACTTTCTGCTGTAATGCTCACATCCCATATTGTAGGTGCTTTTGGTTGTGGGCACAGGTCAACATGGACGCACTGACTAGTCTGCAACTGCAAAGCCTTATACGCATCAAACGATGATTAAGTGTGTGTTTGCCACTTTTAAAATGTAAAACAAGCCAGTAAAATTATTGTACAGATTCTATGAGCTAGCCTTTGCACCCCCTTACACAAGTGAAATTTGAGCACCCCAGACAATCATGAACCACCTTTTTGGTAGGTTCTAACTACTGCATCGTTAGTGCAAACCTCAAGCTCCTGCTGTTTTTTGGAGATGCTCTGAATCAACCGTGCTACCATGAAAATTTGGTTGACGTCAAAGTCTTTCAGATCTTTCCAGATGGCCCTTTTACCTGCTTCCACCACATCGACTTGTTCCAACACAACTGACTGTTCTCTTGCAGCAAACGATAAATCCTTGTTGGTGCCATTTTAAAAGGATAATCAATTTTATGCCTGTCACCGGTCAGTGATTTGAAAAGTTATGGGTCATTAGTGCATATTTAGATAGCTGGCGTGAGAGTAGAGCATTTTGAGTATATATGTTTGCTGGGGTAAATTATGTCAATTTCTTTTGCATAATTAGAACATTTTTAATAAAACAATACTGAAGGTATCAAAACAATGAATTAACTCATGGAATTACAGTTGGTAGTGAGAAAATAGTGTGAACAAGTCAAAATGATTCAGAATTTAGATTAGGGATGATGTGAAAGATAGGGCTAAATATGAAACATACAGGAAATTTTGGTGTCTCCGGTATTATTCTACAATGTAGCACATAAACAAAGAAAGAAAGAAACTTTTATGAATAGATGTGTCCAAACTGGTACTTTCAAGACGATCACAATGTCTAGATACCAGATTGTTTCACCCCAGACTCTGTGTTAAAACCGTCCTTTTGATGGAAAATAACCCGTAGCAAAATTATAAACCTACTCTGTCCATCAATTAAACTCTTTGAAAGTTTCTTTAACACTAACGCAATAGTTTGCTCTACCCAAGGAAGAAAGTGTTTCAATCTGGCAACCCTCATTCAAAACAGCAATAACTACAGTGCATCGTTTTACAGGGGAATAATTGTGTCTTTGTTAACTAGAGGAAAATCCTGTGTGTGTGCTCATGGGAGGTTTTCACAGTATTAATTACTGTTATAAATGCTGAAAATTAACCTTGACTGCCATGTCTGCCGACTCTTATCAGCCCAATATGTGTGTGTGTGTGTGTGTGTGTGTGTGTGTGTGTGTGTGTGTGTGTGTGTGTGTGTGTGTGTGTGTGTGTCATTTTTCCATTTTGCTGCAGCACGATTCGTCCTCCCTTAATCTAGCATGTTAGCCTGGGATGCAAATAAACGAGAAACGTCCTGCAGCCAATTATTTGCATGTACACAAATCATGAAGGCTTGAGCAGGGCCACCAGGAGGGAGGTATAAATGTATGGGTGCGCTCACCTGGGCCTCTATGAGCATGTCTGCATAAGGCTTTTAAATGGCTCACTGTATCACTACTTCTGGACTAGAAAGGCAAAGTGACCTCCTGCAAACACACTGTCACACACTGTGAGCCGCAAGTCATGATGGAGACAGGTGAGAACTTGATTCATTCTAATGGCTTTGCTCCGTTCATGTAATAACAAGTTCAGAGTAGTTATTATAGATGAGTTCTTTCAAGCCTAGACTTATATATATATTTAACAACAAAATTATTTCACCTACTTCTTGTTTCAAACTCTGTAAGACTTGGTATAATCAGAAAAACCAACGGGTTTAAGTAGAATCTTTGCTAATCACTGGATTAGTACACTTAAGGGTGCATCATCAAATATTCACATAGCAGACCTTTTAAAATGATTGAATTGATATAAATAGTAATCAAAAGAATGCAATGTTTTATGTCAAGTTACATGGACATCCTTTTTAAGTAAATGATATATAAAATAAAGGTAGATTACGAAAAGGCCGGTTTAATGCTATATTTAAGAGTGTATGAATTAAAATAATAAGTATAATTTGTAGCAAAACTGAACCAATTGAAGTGTGGTCGTAATGTGAAAATGTAAAAATAAAAAAGTTTGAAGAGGAATTTTGACACACTTTAGAAAAATATCTATATATACAAATATCCTAGTTGCATTTGTAGGTCGTGAAATCAAAGGATGAATGAACAGAACACAATTTTTTTCAGTTTTATGTCTATCTCAAGATTGCGTTTTTATAGCTTCCATGGCTTTCTGGGCCATATTTTTTCAGAGGCTTGTCAGTGTTTGATTACACACTCACGCGCGCACACACACAAAACACATACGCACACAGTTTGATTGATTGATACCGCATTCATATACGTCTAAAGGTTTAGTATCTTGTACTCAAAAACTACCTGCCATGTGTACGTACCACGTGTATTGTTCGGAATTCGCCGACTTGACAGACAGCAGTGTATAAGATGATGATTTACATCATGATTGCATAGTTGCACCATGAACATAACGCTGAGCTCTAGCAGCCCTGTAAAGTACAGTGTGTCCCAGATGTCTCAATATATAGGAGAAATCAATGCTTTTTACAACACAATGTAACTTTTTTTGTAAAACTTCAATCTTTTTACTTTTTGTCAAAACAGTCATCTCCCATAATCATCTCATGATGAACTTGTAACTGCACCCGCATACACTTGCTACGACACAGCTTCCCGATCCAGCCATGACAATGATTTCATTATGTTATTCCTTTTTGTCAAAGGTATTTTATTTATAGTCATAAGTCTTATACATAAGTCTTGCACAAATATAAACTTGGTATGGGTGATTTTGGAAGACATTTTGCTAAAAATGAAAGTGTATTTCCCCTATGTATGGAGATTTTTTGGGACACCTTCTATCATATGTCCATCAGTATTTGCTTATTCCCTGAAAGCATTATAGTGTAGGCTCTATTCAACCAATATATTTCACAATCCACACACTGTCACTCGAGGTTAATAGATTATTGATTAAAAGTAGACTTTAAAGTTTAACCCTTAAAAATCTCTGGCAACTAGGCCACATTTGTGATTCAAGCTTCCTACTGTACAGGGTTTGAAGGAAAGAATGTTTGCCAATATATGTCATCATACTCTTTCTGCAGTCGTCCTTATGAACTCTGGAAGAGTTTTTCTCTTGAAACCTATTCTTCTGTTTGTGGTTAAAGAAACACTGAAGTTTATCTATTTTATTTTTTATCTAAATGACATTGATAATTGTTCCTAAGGCTTTTTTTTTCTTTCTTTCTTTCTTTCTTTTTTTTTTTGGCGGCGGGGGGTGGATATAGTGGTATTCTCTGTCTTGTGATATACTTTAGTTTTTCTGATGTTTCCAAACCCAAATAGAAAATGTCAGCTTTTAAAAGAATTGTTTCAGTCATTGTTTTAAACTACAAATTTTACTTTACAACTCAAGCCTTTGCCATGGAGGGTGCCATGTGACAAGTGCCATTTTCTTTAAATCTTTCTTTAAATCGTCCACGGCTAACATACATACACTAATTCATTGGTTCCCCTGTACATGGGTTTATATTTTCCATGTTTTAGCTGTGTATTTAATTCAGTTTGTTATTTCTGTTACTTGAGTCATCAAGCTGACCCTAACATTCTGTTACCACAACCAGGAAGGATTGTTTCATATTATCATGATTCCATGGAACAATATGTGACTTTGGGACTACTGATCGGTTACTGTAAAGAAAAAAAAAAGTAGGGTCACAAAACAAAACGTTAAAAAGACTAAAGATTTACTTTACAGTTTAGTTCAGATTCCCCTTCTTCATCATGCATTAACTGGGAAAAAGGAAGTTTTTTGCTCTGTGTGTGTGTGTGTGTGTGTGTGTGTGTGTGTGTGTGTGTGTGTGTGTGTGTGTGTGTGTGTGTGTGCACATGTGTGTTGGGGGATTTATCTTGTAAAATGTTTAAAAAACAAAAAAAACAAGTTAAACTGGTTATTTAACCTTTTATAGTACAAATTTCCATATTTTCCTGTGCTGTTAACATACATAAAGAACACATATTATTGTAATATTGCTGTTTTAGTTCACTTTAGGGTTGCAAAGCCTTATAAAAGCAGTTGTTAAAGAATAACATGATGTTTCCCAGGCATCCAGGTTTCCCAAGTTGAGTTTCCCAAGTTGTATCAAAATAGGACGAGGGTAAAACTGTTTTTGTTGGTACCTAACACTTTTAAGTGCCTTGTTAAACGTAGAGCATATAAATGCTCGAGGGGGAAAAAAGCTAATAATATTACCCTGTTAATGTTACGCCACACCTTGGGTGCTAGTGCCAAAAACCACAAATGAAGTCTGGAAGGGGTTGGGGGTGGCCTAGTTCTGGTCTCAGTCGGATGATTTGTGATCCTCTGATTAAACGAGTCAGTTGTTAACACTTTTGGTATGTGGCAGAGCCAATAAATTGTATTTAATGCATATTTCGTATTCAGCAGAGTATTCTAAGAGAGTTTACCAAGGAGTAAGAGTCAAGCACACAGTCAAGGATCTGCTAGCTGAGAAACGATCTAGGCAAACAAATGTACCTAGATTCAATGTAAGTATTCATCGTTTTGTATTTCTCATAGAGAATTGTCATAAGTTTATACATAGCCGTTTTCATATTTTCTGACATACACTCGTATCATACACCCTAAAAAAATGCTGGGTTAAAAACAACCTAAACTGGGTTGATTTTAACCCAGCTGCTGGATAAATATTGGACCAACTATATGCTGGGTTAATTTAACTCAGCAAAATGGGTTATTTATTTAACCCAGCAAAATGGTTTTTTTTGCTCATATTTGACTATAATGCTGGGTTAATCCTACCTCACAAATAGGTTATTATTATTTTTATGTTTTACATGTCTATGGGTAAAACAGTTTAAACAGTTAAGTTACTTTGATATACTGGTCTATTACAAAAAAAAAAACTAAGTTTTGCAAACCATACATATATGCAATAAACAACACCCAATTAATTGTACAAATCATAGAAAAATATTTATATTTATTTTTCAAAAGCACAATATTGGATAATACAAAACAAGTTCAACAGCGACATTATTACGGTACTATTACTGAGAAGCACTAATGCCTGAGAGCAGTGCTGGTCATTATCTCCCAACATCAGGATGTAGGTGTTCGGCCTCGACACTTCAGCCTGCTGGAGATATTCCATGGTGTTGGTTCCAACCTTAGAGAGAAAGAAATTAAAGAAAGTAAAAGTTTATGGAAAAATCGAGAGGGTTGGCTAGTATGCATATTTGTAAGAAGATTCGTGTTTTGTAACACCTCAGCTATTTTGTACAGTATGTGGTTGCTAACGCTAGCAACCTAGCTAAATGCTAGTGTCATGCTGGCACTACAGTTAACAGTTTAGCTTTCGTTCAACACTTCACCATCTTCATACACCCTTCAATCATTCTACAAAGAAAGCTAAAAAAGCTCAGATATTTTTGCAGTTTCTTTCATACACAGGTGGGGTATCATACTTTGGTTTGGCTAGCTAGCAGCCATTGTCAGATAAACTAGCATGCTATAGCACAGATCAGGCTGAAAGTTTGAGTGTAACATTAACACGGTAACAGTAATAAATGTTACATACAGTGAACAAATTCAGTCATAGGTAAGTGAAAGTGTGTTTACAGACCTTATATTTAACGTTTACATTTCCTCTTAAATGCGTGAGGAGGAAGACCAAAAACAAGACACAAAGTTGACACAGCCACTGAATACACCGGTGAACTTCAGGGGAGGGACGGTCTTGTCTGTGATGTTAGCTGTCACTAGCTAACCCAACTCCAACCCAGCAAGCTGGGTTAAACAAAAAGTAGCCAACTCCCTGTAAATAACCCAGAAAAATGACCCAACAGAGGCAACCCAGCGTTTGGGTAGTAAAAACAACCCAGCATTTTTTAGTGTGTATGGAAGGCGATTTACGCAAAATGAAAGTATTAAAGAGTGTGGATCTCAGACAAAAGCATCTCCCAAAGAACTAATGAAAGTAAAATGAAAGATTCTCAGTTGAAATTTGGATCTTTGGAGAGTTGTAAAGTTCCTATAATATAATGTGCTATTCGTGAGCATTGGCATGTGATTGATGTCTCTTGTCACACCACTGAGAGATTGGTATCAGGTGCACCTGCCCGCACAAGCACTGTCTTCCTGAAAGGGTCCAGATAAGTGGACCATTGTTGCAGACAGACGGTTAAATGTAGCATTAGGTCACGGATGAGACCTTAGGAAACCTTAACCTCAACCAGAGACAAACAGAACAGATCATTCCTTGTGCAAGGCTTGCTGCTGCGTGTACATACAGACACCCCATTTCCACTCCCTTCCCCCTCCTTACTTTGTGTTAATGGCCCTAATCGAGCTTCATGCAAATTTTTCAGGGGCAGCGTATGGCATTGGCACACATTTGTGCCAAAGTCAGGACCGGTAGTAATCTTAAACATTTTTAAGATCATCTTGAAAACTAGCACATGATTTAAATATCATTTTAAAAAGTAGGTTATTTTTTTAATAATACGAATAATAAATACTCAGCACTGGTAGTATATTTCATAAAGTCATCATAATGTAACAACTGGCCTCTTTTATATGTGTATATAAACAGTACAACCCTCCCCCTCTTTTCTTCTGAGTATTATCTACTGGGACATGTTTCTAGGCATCTGATCATTTCTTTAGCCCCTCAAGTCGCGCACACACACAACACCGGAGGCAACCGTGCACACTCACACACACACATATGCACACACGCATGGGGTGGTGCTATTGTGACACTGGCAAATCATATTCAAATATTCTACCACAAAATTTGCCTGGCTTTCAACAGAATCAGCTTGTGTACTAGAGCCTTCCTGTCTTCGACTCTGTGTTCGCACTGGCTTTGTGACACACTCTGGCTTTCATATTCAGTGCTCCGCCAAAGTCATCCACCAGCGTTTTGTAACTTCATTGTTTAAAGCGCACTGATACCATTTCGACAGTTTACACACATTCTCAGAAATGCTGTTTAATAGGATTCTGCATTCTTTGTGACTAACGTGCTACCCTGAAGGCGTTAACAATTATATCTTTAAATTTGTGTGGTTTTCAGGCTGCAGCCAGTTCCTCCCAGCCTGCTTTTGTCCAAATGCCAGGTGAGCTCATCTTGTCTGTGATCATCTGATAAAGCTCCTACACACCACTATCTAATTCAACTTGTCCAAAAACTTTAGTGTTGGAAGTGATGACAGAGTTAATTCACTAGCCATTAACTTTGACTTCCTGCTTCCTCCTGCAGGTGCTCACATGCTTCCTGGATACTACAGCATGCGGAGGCCTTTCCTGCCTGATTCTGAGCTGTGCCACCCAATGAAGCAGTACTCCTCAGACACATACTCTTCTGCGCTGGGCAGCAAGGCCTTCCCTTATGAACACTCGTCCAGCTACCCCTCTTTCATCGACAGCTACTACCAGCCAGATTCATTCGGAGATTACAGAAGTGCAACTGCTTACACAGCGGGTGGAGGGTCACTCTTTTCCCCATCTGCACTGTCTACACTACTCCCTTCTCTGTCCGGCGAGGCATCCTCGCATCTGCTTCTGGTATTGAACTGTTATTTAAAATTCTAGTCTCATTATAAGCAGAAAATATAATTCATTGTGTTAATCATTATGTAAAATTACAGGTACCACCCTAATACATTGTAATGGCACTGTTATGGCAGTTACACAATGCTGGCTTGGATATTCTAGTCTGAGCCGTTGAAAATTCTATGAAAATGAACATTAGAACAAAATGGTGTAATTATTACACAGCCTGGATTATACACATACTTTATACACATATACACATTAAGTCCTGACATCATACATTAGTCCTGACATTAAAATGTGTAACACAGATTTTTGGAACTTACACAGCAATAATAAAACAATGAGAGTATATGAAGAAATATATAGATTTAAAAAAGGTTTGGAGAGTTATTTGACATTTCTGGAATTTTTTTATTTATTTTAATAATCATGGCTTTTCAGGTTATTCTTGTTCACAACATGAAATCACACAATGCCAAGGTTGCTCTTTTGAAAAATTCAGGGGAAAAATGACTGTTCCAAATTGGAATCTTGTGATTATGTTTAATTCTGATATGAGATGAATGCATTATAAACTATTAAGTGATATTACAAAATAAGCAGCAATCATTTGAGTGATATTTTTTCGAATCAGGTTTTTTTTAAATTGCTTAACATTTACTATTTTTAGTTATTTTATGTCATTTTGTGAGATTGTCATAATTTTAAGTCACTTTCATAGATTTATTTATCTGTCAAGTCATTAATGATGGATTGCAGGGTTTTTTTTTTTCTTCTTTTTTTTTCAATTGAGCCATTTTGACATTTTGGAACCAAAATTAAAGTACCTTAAAAAGAGTTAAGAATTGAAGCAAAACCTGTTATTCTGTATCTCCTATGATTAATTAATTTCAAAGTTCGGAATGAAGAATAATAATAAAATACCTACATTTCTTATAGTCAAGGAGCAATAACATGTAACATGTTCTCAGGGGTTCTTTCCAAAACATAATCTTACACTGTCTTTGTTATATGTTTTTTTCCCCTCTCACTAATCTTCCACAGAGAGATCCATGGGAGCAGCCTTCAGAAGATCATGTCAGTCAGCCAGAGGTTCTTTGCCCTGAAGGCACAGCCCCGGTGGCAGATTCCCCGTCTCTGGGTGCTGATTCGGGAAGCTCCTCTCCGTATCGGCTTTCGACAAGCCGCAACAGTGGATCTGTCCCCTCCAGCTCCCAGCCTTACACTCTGCAAACTCTGGAAGACGTCCATTACCCGGCAGCCAGCTACAGCTCAGCCTCCAGCTACTCCTGCCCTCCATACATGACTAATCCGGGCGATCTGCCTGTGGTGAAGATGGCGTCTGTGTCTTCAGATGAGGCTGGCAGTGGTGTTGCATCTCTCAGTGACACCACTGCCCAAGGATGGGCTAAAGATGATGGAACTAGCTCATGGATGTCCTATGAGACAAGGAGGGCTTTTTAAAAGGCTCTGGAGCACTTAAGTGGATGTAGAACTGAACTGATGAAGTTAGAACCTGAAAAATGGAACCTAAAAACTGGCGGATTTTCAGCTTTTTCATGAACTTAAAAGCATATATTAATGAGGTCTTAAGCTGTGCAACAGCTCCTTTTTTTGTAGAGGTTAGGAATTTTATTTCAAGATGACCTCAGATGAAAACAGGTTCCTGTTGGCTTCATTCACAGTTATTATGAATAGCTCTAGCAAATAGCTTGTGGGAAGATTTAGTAATCAACAATCTTTCATTATTATTTGTCTTTTAAGAATGATTGGTTCTGATATTAAACATGCTTCAGACCATACATACACACCATTATGAAGGTTAAGAGCCATCACGGGTCATATTTTCTAATATATGCTCATACTAATGTTTTAAATTTCATTGCATTTAAGCATTGTATAGATAATAGATCAAATAAAGCACATTCGACTACTCGAACTACATTTACTCTTCAAATACTCTTCAAAACCTTATCTCTTCCTTGGACAGACACAAAACATGTGTGTCCATCTGAAAGTGGGTTAATTATTATATAATTATTTTTATATTCTTACTATGAATACATTTCCTGAGCAGTAGCAGTGAACCGGTATTGTGGTGTTAAACAAAATTATCTGCATCTGTTCTAGTACTGTTGTGCATCCCAGGATTATGAGGAACTTAGGACTGGTCACAGGTAGTTAAGGTAGTAAAAACATTTATAGGTTTTGCAGTTGAAATTGTTTGTCGTATGTTCTTGTGTCAAGAAAACTATCCGAGGAAAAAAATAAAAGACTTTTGTTTAGTCACAAATGATGCATGTGATTTTTAGACACCTGTTTGCTCAGCACCAGACATATTTGCATGTGCTGTGTGCATACAATCAGTACAACTTATTAATGTCATCTTTTTTTTTTTTGGTATTCGTTTTTGTTTCTTAAGATATTACTTTGAATGCTTTAGAGAGAAAGAAAGAAAAGAAAGAAACAAACAAACTACGTCGCATGTAAATGTTTCCGGTTACAAAGAAAGATGAAACCCTGCCTAAGGGGGCCATTTATCATCCAGCTTATGCACTTGACCTCTACTTGGCGGGCGATTCGTTGCTAAGACGCCAAAGCGTTGCTATGCCAAGGCCCCTGTAGTGAGAGGGTACAATAGTAAACCTTCTTATCGCCTGATCCAAACAATTTTGTTTTCATGTTTGTTTTAACAAATAATTGTGTTAACAACGGATGAACGAGCTGTCGTGAGACAAACATTCGAAACTTTGTAACACATTTATCATTACATACGAATATCGTTTTTTTTTATGTTTCAAGGCCATTTTTTAACAGGGCTGTGGAATGATCTGCTATTGAAGTTGCTAGGCGCTTTGTGTTTTGGACGTCGTTGAGCGCTACAATAACCAGACTTTTCCAAAGTTGCTAAGCTTTCTATCAAAAATAATTTAAGTTTAAAAAAACTTAATTTAACTTCATTTTGCACACACTGTTATTGCGCGAGTGTAGAAGCGAGTGATGGACAGGTTACACTTTTTTCCGACCGAAGAGATGGCACATCAAAGCGTGGCTAGCTAACCAACGGTAACTGGTAACTGTCTAAGCTGGGAGGGTCTTCGCCTGAGTCTCGCAATCCGCTCGTTTATATCCGTTTAATAAAGTTAAGTGTCTTCGGAATTATCTCCGTGTAAGTTTTCTGATATTGTATGAATTTCCTATGCGTCTTTGCACATAAAACAATCCCCTCATTGCGACACGATAATCTCTCTTATAGTATGTGTCCACACGAATGTACACACATTTTTGGGACACTTTTTAAACCTAACAGCCTGGGGTCTCTGTCCGGTCTTCCCTCTTAGAGGAAAAAGTAAGTGTTTGATTTGCTATTTTCCTTCCTCCCCTCATGGACAAAAAAAAGGTCACGGAAGTTTTTGTTCTCGTCAATTTAGTTAAACTATGTAACGAGTAAATATAAAGTTTGATTTGTGCTGTGCTTTCAAATAAGTTTTGTTTTTTTTAAATAACTTTTGTTCTGTCATGTTTAAATAAACTTTCGATGTTATTTAAAAAAAATAAAACGCTTTTTGTAGTTGTGTTCGTTATTTACATTTTTTTATTATTATTATTTCGTTCTGCGTCGCATTTTAATAACTCGTTAATTCGTCTTCCAAAATACAATTGGGGTTGTGGTGTGAAATGCGCAGATGCGAAATCTTTAATTTCATTTGGTAACACGCTAAAACACACAAACGACTTTTCTGTCGCCATTAACTACGTCATCAACCCGCGTCCACTGTTGCCATTGGTTACTAGACGCACGCGCTGATCCGCCGTTGACGTGTTCTTTGTAAATGAGCTCAAGAATACTATGGCTTTATCAAAATGCCGAAGCGGGGAAATTTACAATGAAATGTTCAGCCATGAATTTCATTAGGATGTGCATGTTGCACCCGAGAGTTTGTTATGCAACTAAAGGTAAGATCCCACCTGTATGTCTAAACGAAAGTGGAATAGGTTAATTATTACTGTGTGTGTGTGTGTGTGTGTGTGTGTGTGTGTGTTTGCGTGTGTTTTGTTAATGCACTGTGATTGTGTTTGCAAAAAATGTGAACAGATCATATTATTCCTTTTTAAGCTGCTTTTGCATGAGCAGCTTTTTGTAATTGCAGTGTGAGCTAAATTAATTCTTTAAAAATTATATTAAAAAAAAAAACACTGTGTTGAAGATCACTATACCAATATTGCCAATACCAATAAATACTGATTCCTTGTTTTGGGGTAAGATTTGGCTTTGTTATAGTTTATTTATGCACTAAGTGGGCTTTCCTTGTTTAGTAGCGATGTAATGTCCACTCAATATCTATTGGTTAACGTTACACTCTACAATGTTTAATATCTGAAATAAAATTAAGACTAAACGTTTAATTGGTTGCAAAGCCAAAAGTTTCAAAACTACAGTCATGGCCAGGGACTGTAAAGGCACCAACAAGTGTGTTGATGATATTCTCATTATGCCACCGGTTTTGCTAGTTGTAACTGCAGCGTTCCCATGCTGAGCGCTCTCTCAGTGACACTCCCATCCAGTAAGTGGCGGCATTGCATTGTTGTGCTGTGTTACTGGAATTAACTTGGCCTAGCTAATGTCTGCAATGTTACATGTGGTGGAAGGTTACAAATGTAGAGTGTCGGAATGCTAAACTGAATATTAACCAAATATTTGGGGCAGTTTTGTATATATATTTTGTCAGTTAATAATTCATTCTTAATATGTTTCAAATAAGTTTACTTTGTGTCAAAAAAAAAAGCAAGAATTTTGTTTTCCTGCTGTATCATAAATTAAAGCAGTTCAGTTAATTCGTTCCAGTCCTATTTAAATGAAAACCCAATTTTATTCATATTTTAAGATTAAATAAGCTTTTTCGGGCATTTAGTGTATGTATTCATAGTTATACACCATTTTATGTAATTTATAATTTATGGAAGCATTGATGTGTACATGTATACATGTACATGGTATAGAAATATTTTGATATAAAAAAAAATCCTGCAAGGTGTTGTGTGCATTTGGCAATTATACACATTTGATATGCCTGTTTTGGCAAGGGAACTGAGAGGTGAATGTCTTGACTTTCTCCTTGGTTAGTAGAAGTGGGCTGATTGTGCGCAACTAGGATCTAGTTTTCTAGGTCACACAAAAAATGTACGTGAATGCGTATCAGAAAGCTCTAATAATATAAACCCAACTCATTTTTGTAATAACTTAAGTGTCTATCTTAAAAGCAAATCTCTGGAAATGAGCGCATCCGTGTGAATGCTACGTGAGCATGCAATAATTACACTTGCTCTGACAATTGCCACGAGCGTTAAGCTCGCTAAACTAGACACTTAATTTAAAATGCCTAAAGCTTAAAAATGCCTAAACATTCTAAGGTTTGACTGTATTTTACAACAAAGGATTTTGACACCATGACATGCAACAAATGTCCTTCAACAATTTCGTGTAAAGGGGTGAACATGTCATATCTATTGAAACATTTGAGGACACACAGAATGAGGTTTAAAACTGGGGGATGCCATAGCTTGCGGACATCAACTTGCAGGGTGTGTGCTCGGCCCCAGTCAGGCCAACCCTAGCAAAGTCAAAAGAGGTTTTCTGTTTTGCCAGATAAGGCAATCTGGTCATATATCTGCAAAAGGGTTGCTGAAATCTGATGCTGGTTTGTAGCATACCACGAATACCAACTACTATGCTATTACTGATCTTAAATTATTGTAGTTGGGTTAGGTAGTATGTAAATTTGTTGTGTTTTGTATCTACTTA
Source organism: Clarias magur (assembly GCA_013621035.1). Classification (NCBI taxonomy): domain Eukaryota; kingdom Metazoa; phylum Chordata; class Actinopteri; order Siluriformes; family Clariidae; genus Clarias; species Clarias magur. The sequence goes on along the minus strand of QNUK01000469.1, from coordinate 148,076 downwards.
TATTAATGTATACTTTAAAGAACGGCTTTTTATAGAAAAAAAAAATATATATATATTTATTGTTCTCCAGCATTTTTTTGTGGCTCTTTTTTTTTTTTTTTTTAACGAACGAATAAACACAACCCTTTAATAGAAGTATGAAGAATAAGCATCCATTTTCTTGAGAGCGTTCTCAGGAACAAGGAACTGCATGTATATGTGATGACACATTTTACTTTTCCAAACTGTTAAATTGCAATTTTTTTTTTTTCATTAAAAAAAAGAAGAAGAAGAAAAGCCAATTTAGAGGACATTTCTTAGGAATTTCTTAGGAAAGGGTGTTTTTTTTTTTTTAGAAACAATTCACAGCTTGTATTTCCAGTCGCTCATTCTGATAAAACATGCAAATAATTTTATTTTAAATGATACTAAAATGTCCATAATTAAATTAAAGTGTCCTGAATCAAACGAAACAGCTTGAAGACTCCATGTAACTTTGATAAGCTTCATATACAGCAATTCACCAACAATAAGAGCATGATCATATATTACATTTGTTCACACAATATAAAGACTGCAGTTACAAAAATATATGCCGTAACTAATTAACCATAAACCTCAGCTCAACAGAGTGATGTACACTCCTGACGCTGATAAGGAACTAACTGATTTCAACTAGTGTCTCACCGATTTTGGACATAGTGTACCTGACTCGACTAAAACAGTTGTACAGATTGTATGTGTGAAAGATTCATGTGTTCAGGGCTGTGTAGGACTGTACTCCTGTTTAAACTGAACTACATTGCTTCTGCAGACAAAATAGCCAAGAAATTTAGTTTTAAAACTGTGACAAAATTTTCCCCAACAGAAAAAAAGGGCACTGGTAGGAAGGAGGATACATGGCAAATTGTGACAAGGTTACACAACCTTCTCTTTTATTTCAGACATTACATTGGCGCAGTCGATAATTTATTTTACTGTGTCGAATGAAAAGTATCGATGTTGTTTATACCCAAGCAAACAGCTCTGCATGGTTAAGAAATATGTCCCAGCAGACAAGAAACCTTTTGGCTGCATTCTCCAAGAATATCCATAACTCTTTAGAATAAATCCACATGTACCTCTAAAATGAGACCTTAATGATTCAGATGTAGGCACTTATCCTCTGCAGTGATAAATTGCATGGGCCCATAATGAAGTGCTTGTAACCTCTGTTTTGGCTGACTCTAATATATGTAAAGTATCTGGGTTGAAGAGGAGATCAGCATGGATGAAGACTTGTTTGGACATTGACTTTGATGGTGACTTATTTACACCTTACCACATACACATGTGGTACACACCTAAAGGGGTTGGACAATGAAACTAGAGCGCCTGGTTTTAGACCACAATAATTCATTCGTATGGTGTAGGGCCTCCTTTTGCGGCCATTACAGCATCAATTCGTCTAGGGAATGACAGATACAACAAGTCTTGCACAGTGTACAGAGTGATTTTGAGCCATTCTTCATGCAGAATAGTGGCCAGGTCACAATGTGATGCTGGTGGAGGAAAACGTTTCCTGACTCGCTCCTCCAAAACACCCCAAAGTGTCTCAATAATATTTAAATCTGGTGACTGTGCAGGCCATGGGAGATGTTCGACTTCACTTTCATGTTTATCAAACCACTCTGTCACCAGTCTTGCTGTGTGTATTGGTGCATTATCATCCTGATACACGGCACCGCCTTCAGGATACAATGTTTGAACCATTGGGTGCACATGGTCCTCCAGAATGGTTCGGTAGCCCTTGCCATTGACGTGCCCAACTAGCACAAGTATTGCGCCTAGGGAATGCCATGATATTGCAGCCCAAACCATCACTCATCCACCCCCTTGCTTCACTCTGGGCATAGTGGCAACAGTCTAGTTGGTACGCTTCTTTGGGGCTTCTCCACACCGTTACTGTCCCAGATGTGGGAAAGACAGTGAAGGTGGACTCATCAGAGAGCAATACATGTTTCACATTGTCCACAGCCCGAGCATCATTGAAACTGACATTTGCCATTGGCACGAGTGACCAAAGGTTTGGCTATAGCAGCCCGGACATGTACATTGACCCCATGGAGCTCCCAATGAACAGTTTTGGTGGAAACAGGAGAGTTGAGGTGCACATTTAATTCTGCAGTGAGTTGGGCAGCTGTGGTTTTATGTTTTTTGGATACAATCAGGGTTAGCACCCGGACATTCCTTTCAGACAGCTTCTTCTTGTGTCCACAGTCACACTCCTGCTGGATATGGTTCGTCCTTCTTGGTGGTATGCTGACATTACCCTGGATATCGTGGCTCTTGATACATCACAAAGACTTGCTGTCTTGGTCACAGATGCTCCAGCGAGACGAGCACCAACAATTTGTCCCCTTTTGAACTCTGATATGTCACCCACAATGTTGTGTGCATTGCAATATTTAAGGCAAAACTGTGCTATTACTCTGCTAATGAAATGAAACCTCCAACACTAAATTGGCCAGTTTTTCAGTTTCAATGTGCAACCCCCGTATGTATTCAATTGAGCTTGGCACCTTGAATATCTACACCTAAAAAGTATGTCCAAAAGCACAGGTACATTAGTCAGACTTGAAATCTTTTACTCTATCTTAGTCAAGTGTAGAGGGAGATGTTTGGCTGTAAGGTCTGGGGGACTGGTTTTGAATGGAATCTATTGACAACAGATTGGAAAGACTGGAGATTGCTGCACTCTTAAGCAGAGGGTTGGAGTACAGGTTTCAGTCTGCAGAGGGGAATAGTGTATTCACAGAAAGTTTATTATCAGTTCCTATAGCTCCTGAAGACACAGTAAAAGGGGCCATCTTTTCTTACTTTCACACATGCACTTGGTTTTGATTAGTTACAAAAATCAAATGTGAAAAATGTATGTTTTGTGCCAATGCCTGACTGATCATTTACTGTCAATTTCATTGATAACTATAGTAAATTTGATTAGAATTTAAGGGGGCACTGTTAGGTTTTCTGATATTCTACAAACGTTCCCATTCCTCTGTACTCATAAAACAATCCCCTCCTTGTGACATGAAAATACTTCCTATAGCCTGTGTCGTACGTATATGCATACAAACAGCTTGTGTCCGTTGGAACCCTTTTGTCTGACCAGACAATGCGTTTCCGATCATCTGTCTCTAGGTCAGAAATGACCTGTTTATCATTCATTTTGTGTTTGTCCCTCTCCCTTGATGTGGGGCAGGCCAGTAGGCTTATCCAGGGGCCCCGGACACATCAAACAATAATTCTTCTTTTAATTTATTTTAAAACTTAACAATTTGGGCATTCGTCTTAAACCTTAAGCTAGGTGTGTAAAATCTATTGTGTTTTATACTAAAATATTCCAAATGAGGGTGTTGTTGAAAAACATTAAACCTGACAAAGAAATTTAATTAAAGTTGCATCAAAATTAATTTGGTTTAAACCACAGATCAGAAAGTGATTGACCATCCAGAACTCCAGTCCGTCTGCGATGGAGCAGTACCATGTTTTTGAGATGATAGGCGAAGGCTCGTTTGGCCGAGTGTACAAAGGTCGTCGAAGGTTTAGTGGCCAGGTTTGTGCCAACATCTACATCTATAAACTAAAAATATATACAAGAGCCACTTGTTGTTACAGGTAAAATTAACCTTTGATTTTTTTTTTCCCCCCCAGGTTGTGGCTTTAAAGTTCATGCCTAAATTGGGTCGCTCTGAAAAAGAGCTGCAGAGCCTGAAGAGCGAGATTGAGATCATGCGAGGGCTCAAGCATCCAAACATAATACTGCTTTTGGACAGTTTTGAGACACAAACAGAGGTATTGTCGTGAATCCTCTTTAAGTGGTTGTCGGTTGCGCATTACACAAGTAAGGTAACTATAACTATTTGGCGGAGAATCCAGTGCAACGGCCAAACGAAAATCGCTGCCAGCGTTTCCAATTTTCCCATTCAAATCTCTTGGTAAACGACACTGTTAGGCAAAACGTAATCGTATATTCAGACGTTGGCAGCAAAAAAAAATCTCTCTTGCCCTGGAGGTCATTTGGCTAATTATACTGCAGAAAACCTCTTACTTAACAACATCTCTAATAACATGGCTTATTGTGCAAAAGAAAAACAAAAAAGGACTTCAAAAGCCAGGCTTCATATCTACCTCCCTGGGATTAGTGTCTCAGCAAATAACATAGGAAAACTGTATAACACAACTGTGTAACTTATAAAACTGTATACCCATTTGTCACTTACAGTAGAACGGGGTCATTTGTGTTCCCCTGGCAGGTGGTTGTGGTGACCGAGTACGCTGAAGGCGATTTGTTTCAAATCCTGGAGGATGATGGAAGTTTACCCGAGAGCCAGGTACATAAGAAATACCTTCACCTGTAATAATCCACATTCCTATTTCCTTTATCTATTATGAGACTTCATGTTTTGAATTCATGCAAAATCATTGAATATGAAGAAAAAAATCTGAATGGAAAAGGGTTGCACAATTTTACCACTTCTATCAGACTCATCTACACATATCAGACCTGTGGACACTAAACTTCCTGTATGTATTCTGTTTTTTAGTTGATTTATTTTACAGCTTTTAATTATTACAAGTGCTATTCTTTTATATACAGTTTACCTAAGTTTAAGCTTTTTTAATATTTGAATATTGTGTCTATTTTATTGGGTATATCCAGGTTTTTACCTTCTTTTTAACCTATTTAGTTGATGTCTCCATTTCAATTTCCCTATGCGGATTAATAAATTCAAATCTTATTTTATATTATCTTAACTAATCAAGAGTATTTTAAAAAAATTAACAAATGCTTATTAATATACTCTACACAAATTCCTGCCTTGTGTCTGTTACCTATAATAAACTGCAGCCTTTTGCGAAATAATACATAATCATTCAGGTCTATGTTGCAATTTCTTTTTTTATGTGATTTAATTGTGCAGAACTAGAATGGAAATACGTATATTGTTAAAATAAAAATAATAATAACTTAAAACATTTATCATATCCATTAACACAGGGTTTCTCAAACACTTTTCAGCCTCTCAATCTTACAGATCCCCACTGAAATATAATACAGCTATTAGACTCCCTGCATAAATGTGTAAAATAATATTGGTTGCTATTTATGGCAGCTTTTTTAATTCCAGTACTTGCCACTAATAGAAGACACTTAAAGACCAACTTGTTTGTGAGTCATTGTGGTTTGAATTAAATCCCATCAATTCAAGGGACCACTCAGACAGCTAATAACTATAGAGAGATCAGAAATATTTTTTGGATAATAATTTGGATAAAACCTGGAGATTTTTATCAACATAAAAGAAACGTTAAAGAGACTGATTATGTTGCACAGACCCCTGGGGGACCTGAATCCGAGCTTGAGACATGCTGCATTAAGAGAATACGCCATATGTAAATATTGATTTATGACAAATGGTGATCTAGCAGTCCTTGTTCTTCTTTGAATACATCATTTGTTGCATCTTCTTCCAAATGTTGACTGTTAACAATCATTGACATTTTTGAAATTTACTTTGCAATTTTGCAAAACATTTCGATGGAAGCAGCTAATCACTGGCAAAAGTTAGTTCCAATATATGTCATAGTGATGTCAGAGTTGCAATATAGTACAAGTGGATGACAGAATGACAGCCAGCTCAACTGAAATAGACACCTGGTTTCTGCGAATAGCCATCTTTCTTACATTTGTTGTTTTGCTGTGTGTGTAGGTGCGCGAGATAGCTTGCCAACTGGTATCTGCCCTGTATTACTTGCACTCCCATCGTATATTGCACCGCGACATGAAACCACAGAACATCCTTCTGGGCAAAGGGGGTGTGGTGAAGCTCTGTGACTTTGGGTTTGTACTGCACAAGGTGCTATGTAAAGTAGCAACCATTGTATGAATGTCTGTCTAGATATTCTCGACCAGGGATCTTCAACCTCAGTCCTGCAGGGCCAAGGTCCAAGCCAGTTTGGAGATTCCTCTGCTCAAACACAGCTAATTCAATTAGTCTGTTCACTTACTACATTTAGTGGGTGTGTTTAGGTGTTGGTTAGTTACAAAGTTTACTGGATATTGGCCCTCTTGGACTGGTGATGAACAGTCCTGCACTAGACAGTTTAAGAAGCGTTGTCATCTTGTTGGATTCGATAGCATTTAGCATATCTCTCGTCTTCCAGATTTGCTCGTGCCATGAGTGTCTCCACACTGGTGTTGACCTCCCTTAAGGGGACACCTCTGTACATGTCTCCGGAACTGATGGAAGAGAAGCCCTACGACCACACAGCTGAACTCTGGTCCTTGGGCTGCATTCTGTACGAGCTCCACACGGGGGTGCCGCCGTTCTACACCAACTCCATCTATCAGCTCGTGCAGCTGATCGTCAAGGATCCGGTCAAATGGCCAGAGAACATGAGCCACGACTGCATGGTACCAAGTTTCCCAACACCACAAACGTTTATTTTTATTTCTTTGTTTTTCCTTCATTGTATTTTATACTAATTTAAGTATACCTGTGCGAAAAACCTTTACGTTTGGCACAACACCATTAGTAAATCATTATTACACATGTCTGGAGCTGCATAATGATGGCCACAGTGAGGAATGAATGAATGATTTAATTTTATATGAAACACTACAAGCCATGACATGATTGCATACATGAATACTTTTTTAATTAGTAAAAGATTGGGCCTTTGTCCTTTTTTTCCCTTATAATATTTTAAACCCCTTATATAAATTTAATTAGACTTAAAATAAATACATTATTAATCAAGCAAAAATAGTTCAATTATGATTTAATGCATCAGTGTGTGATGTCAATTATATTCATACAATCACCATAAGAAATACTGTGCAATAAAATGCTTTCGAATTACTAATCTGTAAAATAATTTTCGTCTTTGCCAGAGTTTTCTGAAAGGTCTGCTAAATAAAGACCCACAGAAAAGACTGACCTGGCCTGACCTGCTTCACCACCCTTACGTTGCAGACGGAGTCATCGGTGAGGGCATTTCATAGAGATTTGTGGCTTTATAAGCTTTAAAGACAGCTCCCAAAATTTAGGATGAGATTATTACCACAACAGGATTGCATGTGAAATGCTGTAAGAGACGTGTAACATAGCGAGTGGTGATAACATAGAGTCGCACTGTTGTGTCTGGACAGTTTTGCCAGATGAGGGTTCATGCAGCCCACTGACCATAATGCCCAGTCCCATCATCCAAGCCATGAAGCAGCAGCAGGTGGCAGAGAAATCTGTACCTCGCAGTGGAGAGAGCAAATTACTGCGGAAAGCCAGAGAAATGCGAGACAAAAAGCAGAAGAATAGACAGGTGAGCTTATACACCACACACTTTCGCTACAGAGATTATAAGATGAATCTCATGAGTGTGATGCTGTTATAAAATGCAAAAATAAATGATCGTTTGAAAATTTCATGGTTGTGGTTTGAAACGTTCTCATATGAATTTCCAATTTAGCATTTCTAAATGTCCTTAAAGTCTGAATTTGTCTAATTTCCCTTTTTTTAATTAAAGGCCCTAAGCCCACTGCTGTAAATTTATTTTATGCAATTCTTACTTTAGTGTCATGTAATTTATTTGTTATAAAATACAATTGAATAATTTCATAAACAAACTCTCCTCCTCTCAGGGATACCGGATAATACGGAGTCAGTTGCATGATGCAAGTGCTTGTACTAAACTGACGCTAACATTAGCTACACAGTCGTCAATTTGAGGAAATGACAAATTCAACGAAAAGACTCTTACTCCGAGACTCCGGGGTCTCACACCATTCCGGAATTATACTTTATAACTGTTTTTCATGACATGACCTCTGTGTGTGTAAGATGGAGAAAAAAAGAGGGGTTTTTAAACATTTTGTTTTTATATTCGTCAAAGTGGAAAATTTTATTATTTTATATATTTTTTTTTTACAAATTTAACAATTTTCCTTGACAGGCATTTCAAAGTCTTAAAACTTTAGGATATCAGCATAAACACTGTAAATAATATATAAAAGATTATTTAGAGAATATCTGTAAATTTTGTCTTTTCTTTTTCTTTTTTTCTTTTTTTCTCAGAAGACACATTGAGGACATGGTCTCTCTGTGATAGTGAGGTTACATTACATAAATCGAAATGTAAAAAGAAATTTACAAAATGAGTTAAAAATGTACAATCACAAAATAATTTTGTGACCCAGGAAAATACGAGGATCCAGTTTTAACTTATTCTGAAGTAAATTTTAATAGCATGGACTGCTATGTCGAAAGACCTGTAAGCAGAAGTGGTTTGTTTTGATTGTCCAGGACCCGTTGAAGAACGAGAAAGCGCTTGTTAACAGCCAGCCTCGCACCAAAACTGCCCCGGCTGGAGAAGCCCCCACCAGCAACCATTCATTGGGCAGCACCTTTACAGTGTGTCGAAATTCAGCTCATCCACCAGCCAATCAGGATCAAGCCAATGACATTGGTGTTGCCAGGTAGTATTTGTGCTCCGAATTTGAATGTAACATGAAAAAAAAGCTGTCTTCATAAATTCGCAACTTGCACCGGAAAACACTGCAAAGACATTTTTGATCATAGAAGAATCAGAACCAAAAAAATTATTGAAAGGTTCAAATGGCAAAGTGTGTAAAATGCACTTCATACACAAAGTTGTGTTTTTGTTTCGGTGTCCTCAGGGTGAGTTTGGCTCCGTGTAAGGGCCCCATCAGCAGAGATTATGAGAGAGAGTTTCCTTCAGTGGAGGTAGGACCAAGGTTGATGGTGAGACGGTCTAGACCTGGACGCACCAGCTTGGCTTCTGTTCGGCTGGACAGTGATGTTAGTAATTATGGAGCTTATTACTTTGTCAGACTTCCAAGAAGAAAAGAAAATAAGGGTTTAAATAATTGTGAATGTTTGTTTTAAGGCAAATTTAAATGATTATTTAAATGATTATTATTTATTTTGGTTATTGTTAATAATGCCAGTGCTGATCCTGAATTACAGCCAGAAGATTCTGATATTCTTTCAATGCTTAATATCGTTTTAGCTGAAAACTTGAAAGCTTAATGCTAATCATTCATATAATCATTCATATACCATATTTAATCATTAGCTAAATATGCACTCACTTGGCACTTTAATGGGAACACCTGTACACCTACTCATTTATGCTTTTATCTTTATCTGCAGATATACTGTACGTCAGGGGGCTTCAGATGATATTCATAAAACATTAGAATAGGAAGACATATGATCTGAGCGACTCCGACTGTAACATGGTTGTTAGTGCCAGTTGGACTGGGTTTTCAGAAACTGCTGATCTCTTGGGATTTTTACACACACACACACACACACACACACACGGTGGTAGAGGTTACACAGAATGGTGAGGAAAACATGCAGTAAGTGCCAGTTCTTCAGGCAGAAACTCTCATCAAATCTCATATTGATGTGAAAGGTCTGACTGCTTTGTTTTGAGCTGATCACGCTTTATATTTGTCATGAGAAAAACAGCAACTTAAAATGCATGATATGCATTCAACAACTCGGAGGCGAATGGGTTGTAAAAGCAGAAAGCCTTTCGGGTTCCACTCCTGTCAGCCAAGAATGAATGATTATTCCGTGGGCACACTCTCACAGTACTGGACAGTCAGATATTGAAAAAAAAAAAACATCAGTTGGTCTTTTTCCATTCTTTACCTGCCCAGTGTATAAAAATCTTCAGATTGTACGCGACATACTCAAGTACCAGTCTGTCTACATGCTACAGTCAAAGTTACTTAAATCATGTTTTTTTTTTTTTTTTTTAACTCATGATAATGTTCAGTGTGAAGCTCTTGACCTGTCGCTGCATGATTATCTGCATCACACTGCTGCCACCCGTTTGCCTGTTTGGATAATTGCATAAATGAATGACCGCGTACAGGTGTTTTATATAAAAACAGCAAGAAAGTGTATATCACCTTGTATATTTCCAAGTAGGTTTGATGGATGTGCAATAATCCTGTGAACAAAATAATACCACACTCATATAACATGTCCCTCTGCACCTCACCCAGGAGCAAGATGTTAACAGTGATGAAGAGTGGCAGCGGTTGGCTGAAGTGACAGATAACATGTCTGTGCCTATGGATCCCCACATCCATCAGAAACTGAAGAACAAGCTCCTCATATGCAATGAGCAGGCAAACTGCAATTACTCTATCGTATTTCAATTAAACAAGAGTCTTGTTGGTTAAGCTTAATTATCGTCAAGGGCTTTGCTGTAAATACTGTGCTATAGTTGTAGTCACCTCAGGACAAAAGACGTGTAGTAATTGGTAAAATAAAAACCCACATAAAGGTAAATGAATTATAGAGTAAATGTAACACCTTTTTCTTTGCACAGCTTATTAATGGGAAGTTGGAAGAGCCTTCTACTGTTCTTCAGCTCTTAAAGATTCTCAGCAACATTATCCTGACCTCCGACCCTGCTGATGCCAAGAGAATTAGCGAAGAGATAGATGCACTTAACATTTTATTTAGTCTGAGCGAGGTGATGCTTAGCAGTCCTGAAGTAATGAAGGTAATAGAACTCAATATAGCTGTCTTGTTTATTAAAACACAAAACACTTAAGTCAGATATAAATACATAAATGTATAAAAGTATACGCATAAGTATGTATACATATACACACACAAACAGTTGTTGTTTTTTTATTATGTTTTATAAACCACTTCCTTTGACTTATATTTTACTGTAGTTAAATAATGGTTTGCCTGCACATAATCATAACTTTATTCTTAGTAACCAAAAATTTCATTCTTTTAGCTTTTCTAAAATAAGAGATGCAATTTTTTGTATTAAAAATCTTCATTATACAGAAAATCATTCCCCTCTTACTTCTCATAAAGGTGATTACAGAACAAAAACACAAGAGAAATAAAGTTATGAATTGCAGTATAATCATAATTATTATTATTCATCATTCACAACAATGGTTTGAGTTAAAAATCATACATGAAACATTTACCACAATAAAAGTAAAATTTGTTTTCTTTGTAGAACCATTAAAAAAAAAACATAATCATATAAGTTCAGGTATGAAGGTCTTTTAAGTTTTCATAAAGCATCGTGAAAATATTCAACCTTTAAAAAAAATAGATTTACATTCCATTTTTTCCGGTCTGACTTTAGAAAAAATATTATTTAGCCAGGATTTGGGTTGCGCTGATATTTGTCTTGACAATAATGCTGTTAATGAGTTGCTTTACATTTATCACTGGTTTAGCACTTTTTACAAATGAGGACTGGCATAATGAAGTCATCAGTTAACACTGATAAATGTTGTTAGGATTGCTGTATTAATAATATTAATATTGATTAATGAGACTGATTGCTCATAATGTGGTGTGACTGCAGAAGCCGTGGAGCGAAAAGGTGCTGGCAGAGCTGATGGCTGTGCTGTTGCCGATGTGGGAGAATCAGCCTGACTGGCAAATGAAGGAGAAGAGGTCTGATTTTTTTTTTTCTTTCCACCCTCACTAATTGCTTTCTTCTTCTGCCTTGATATTTTAAATGATTATCAGCGCACTAAATATAATTTTACAGTAAAAAGATTGCATTAATATTTACAGAAATAGTGTCAAAAATAAATTGCTGTAACAAAAATTTGGTGCCATTTTTAAGTGCACAGATGGCTATGAGTAATTAGATTAACTTGTTAATTTTTTATCTTATAAATAATTACTTCTCTCACTAGAGCTGAGGATTTGTGCCAGCTGTTGATATCATTATTCCTCCATCCCGACTCAAACGCTCTGGCAGTAAGTCCTTGTCTCGAGCTGAAATTTTACCATTTTAATTACTGATACCAATCTGATTAATAATTAACCAACAATATTATGGATCTGTGCCCTTCTGGGTTTTCATCTCATCCAGCCACAAGCAGCAGCAGTCCTGAGTCTGTTTGTTCACTACGGCGTGTGTGTTAACATCCACATGGACAGAATTATGACTCTTCTGGAGGATCTACTATCAGGACCAGAGGAGGTACACACACAACTTTCCACCATAATATTTAAAGGTCATGCTTAGTTATGCTGCAATATTTGTATAAGACCTGGGAGTCATGATGTGTTTGTTTTCTCTCTCTTAGCCTCATTACCCTTTACCTCCTGGCTGGGGCATGTGCGACGGTGTCCTGGCATTAATTTTTTATTTTCTCTCTGAGGTAATTTTTACCCAGGATATTTTGTGAGATTTCGTCATGTAATTATGATAATAGTCAAATTTTTTTTAAATTCTACATTATAATAAACAGATTTTCCCCTCGATTGCAGAGTGAAAGCAGTGCTCTGAATGATTTTCTGAACTCTAATGTTTGGTGTCACTTGTGGACTAAAGTTGGCACTATTCTAGAAAGGACAGCAGTCAAGCCTGATTTTCTCTCAGTTGATGGTAAAATGTTTATTTCAGAATAGAAAAAAGTATCAGTACACTGCATTTAAAATTAATTCTTTTTTTTTCTTATCCTAGGTCTCTCTGCCCTTTTATCTATTGCTCTTTTGGCTTTCTCCAATGAGCCTTATGACTCCCTTTTTCTGTTTTTTGATGACGGCAAAAAATTTATTCGGACCCTCACCCGTCTCTTGACTACTGATAGGTCAGTTGACCTCCAGACCATTTACATTTTATGAGCCGAATTTTAGACATCATGTTAACTGTGACCCGCCTCTGTGCTCTCATTCTTAGCAGCTCGGCACCACTTAAAAGGGGTCTCATGTGGGGCAGCTCTGATATGAATAGTCTAGCTCTGATGAGCTGCCAGTTACTGTGCTTTCCGTTTGCTGTGGAGCTGCCCCAGGAGAAAATGGCGGCGATTCTCCACTCATATCAAAGTCTGAATATAGTAGAAGGCTTAGTTGAGGCAAGTAAATACACCATTCTACATCAAGGGTTTATAAGGTATATATGTGTTGAATTTAATTCCTTTAAACGTTTCTACCTGTATCTGCTTTTCCAGGTGATTCAGCTCCAATCCCCTGCTCTGTTGGAGCCTCCGCTTTCTCTTTTGTGCCGTCTTTGCCTTTCCTTCCCCAAGTATGCAGTTCCAAGCTTCATTACTGCAGCCCACAACTGTGGGTTTCTTCCCCAGGGCACACCATCAGACCAAACCCTAAATAACCTTAATCAGTCTGGGAATACTGCAGAGCAGCCAAAACTTAAACGCACCCAACATAAAAAACAATTAGAAAAGAGCAGAACTGATGGGGATCACCCTAAGAGAACCACAGACATAATAAGTGGAAATATAAATAAAAGCAGGGACACAAGGGATCCTCCCAAAGCGCAGTCCAAAAACAAGTCTGGGAAGGTGAGAGGAAGAGGCTTTCATTCAAAGATCAAGCATGGTCTAAAAATTCTCAGCATGGAACACCTTCAAGATAGTATAGAGCTAGACAGCGAAGGTGTGGAGGAGCTTCTAGACAGCCTGGAGTTTCACAAAGGCTTCTCAGACCATCACAGACATCTGACAGCACAGCACAAGAGCAGGACAAGCTTTTTAATTGACAGTTTAGAGCAACCCAACAACTGCATGGGTCACACTACTTTAATTAAGAGTTGTTCTAAGGAAGTCAACGGTCAGCCTCCTCAGCCTGAAATTTGGACAGCAAGTTCTCTCTTGTCCATGCTGCTGCAGACCGAATCAATGTTTGGGTGTGCAGTTCAGCTTCTGACTCTGCTGTGTCAGACTTGCACACCTGGTTCAGCCCTCACTGCCTTGCCGGTGGACCCTGTTGTGCTGCGAGCTGCACTACACCACTGTGATGATGGGGTCCGAGCAGCTGGCTGCAACCTCTTGACCTGCCTAGAGCCAGATTTGGAACAGGCATCTCCCAGGTCAAATGCAGGACCAAACTGGACCATTGAACCAGCAGTGTTTAAGGACTTGCTAAGTCGCTTGTCTGATTCTGCGCCTTCTGTACGCAGGAGTGCCTGTAAGGCTGTGGTAAAGTGGCTAGGCATGATAAGAAAGACTGAATGGACTGAGTGCAGGAGGAGAACCGTCAGTGCTCCAGCAGTAACAGGCAGAGGAAGAATGGGGTTAAGGGTTGAAGGTATCAGCTCTCAGATGAAGGGCAACTCTAGCTTTCCTTTAAATTCTATAGGTACTTGTATAGAGGGGGAAGAGTGGCTCAAAGTCGCCATGGGAGCAGCATCTCTAGCAGTTTCTCTCCTCTCAGATTCTGATGCCGTCATTCGGCGACAAGGCTGCATCATCCTGGGGAGCATGGCTGCCATTACCGGGGGTGAAAGAGCGGTGATGAGCGCGGATGCTCCCCATCAACTTCTGCACCTTGCCCGCACCGACTCCCATCATGCAGTGCGACGGCAAGCCCTGTCCGCCCTATGTGCATTTACTTAACGGGACGCACTGTAGCAGGTGAGAGGTGTGGGTTTTTCATGCCTGTATTGTGTAATTATTACCAACAAAAAGTAATGATAATTTAAAACATTTTTTATGTTTTAGCCTCATTATGAGGCAAATATCTAGTACCATAATTTCACGTGCAGTAGCAATAAAATGCACAGCACTACTGTGCTCTAGGATCAGTGCAGCCCCATAACAATTACACTTACCCCCGGAACGCTTTAACGAAACGAACAGCGAACAGACACATTTGAGAAATATTGCATCATTTTGACAATTGTGCTCTGGGACTCGGAGAACAACAAGTGAGAACTCCTTACCAGCATGTCTTACTCTTATATTCTAACTGCTTTTTCCACAAGGCTCTGAAGCCCATTGAAGCTGAGCTTAATCTCCACCATATATCCCAGACTTCTTCACTTCAGAGCAATTACAGATGGATGGGTCAAGCAGAGGCAAACATATTATAGACTCCACACCACTGTAAAATATATAGTGTAATTAATGTACTACCAGTTGAATTATTGAGGTTTCACTGGCACTGGGAGTGACGGTGAAGATGTCCATTATCCATTACTGTCCATAAATGGCAGTAATTGCTTTTGTACAGTTTTTTGTTTGTTTGTTTGGGGAAGAGAGTCAGGTTGGTCTTGGGTAAAGATTAATTCTGTACCTTAAGCAGTTTTAGTGACTGTGACTGGCCCTAAGCTGTGTGTGTGTGTGTGTGTGTGCAGACACTACTTGTATAATACAAATGAGGATTGATTGTAGAATTCTGTAGAATGGTACTCATGATTAATAACACTCTAACAATAAATACTTGACTGTATTTTGTGTATTTGTGATTTGTCAGGATTCGCTGTAATTTTCATTTATGTTTATGATATAGGAGTACATTTTTTTAGAGGTTTTGTAAATTGCAGCTGTCCTAGATGACTTTGTAACGTCATGTTCACAAAATAAATTATTTTTGGGAAAAAATATATTTGAATATTTTAATTCAACAGCTGTGTGTGTGTGTGTGTGTAAATAAGAACCCTCGCTTACTTGAGGAATAATAAACAATATAAAAACAACGCGTGAGTTTCTTAAACGCTAACGGTTCACTTCCTAAAACAGACTACTACTCCCCTATATAATTACGGTCATATGAACATTTATAAATGTAAAATATTTTGTTGAGTTTAAAATAATTTGTAATTTACGGTATTTGTTTGCTGTAACTCTGTAGTATTTTAAACGTGTTTTTTGGGGGGCAAAAAAAAAAAAGTTGCCGCTTTCTGGTGTCTCCCTTAGAAACTGCGGTTGTCTGTTTTTGTTGTTTTTGGACGTGGTTCGTGTGATTAATAAATAATAAATGATACTAATTATTCTTACGAAAAAAAAATGCTAATATTACTTACTCATATGTTAAATGCGGGTAGGTGTAGCCTCACTTCAGTCATTCGTGGCTTCAGTGGCTTTTTTGTTTTGTTTTGTTTTCATTTCATTTTTTGGTTTGTTTTTGAGCCAATACTACATTTTTTTAAACGACTATAAAATGCGATATTTGTTTAAAATTAAGGTTTTGTTAAAGTGAGGAGGGGAAAAAACGGAATTATAGACGCTCGGGAACGTGGTTATATGATTTGACACTGCATCCGCTTTGGAGCTGCTCTCTACTCAGCTTTATTCACCCCAGTGTTTTAGTCATTTATTTAGGTTGATATTAAAAGGAAAATATAGGCTATTTCTACACTGCCTATTTTAAGAGCGGAGGGAGGAACATTTTTGCCGGTGTGCTATTTCAGTTCGTGTGTGTGTGTGTGTGAGAGAGAGAGAGAGAGAGAGAGAGAAACGGAGAGAGGGAGAGGTGTGTGTGTGTTTAGAGAGAAACCCGCTGAAGCGGTTTGAAGATGAAGGCTGCCGGTGCACTAAACAGACTATAACGAACTACCCACACTATCAGTAAAAATAAATAAATAAAACATATATACAATCTGTTATCATAAACAGAAAGCCTAGATTACGCAGTACTGGGGTAGAGGCTTAATTAGGATTTAGACCGATAATAAACCTGAAAACTGACAGAGGTTATGCGTTTGTGAACGCCTGTGGGTTTAAAAGCTGCTTCACGAATTAGACGCAAAAATATTTAAATAGAGCTGACTGATTATCGAAAGTGCTACATTTTCATAAATCGTTTTCAGATTTGGTAGAAGAATTAACGTAGTAAGTGATTTATATTTTTTCCCTTTTATTTTTATGTATTTGGGGGTTTTCCTCGAAGACAGCCGAACTGTACTGTATACTACTTAGGCTACTGAAAGCTAACCGCACATCTCGCTAACAAAATCATTTTAATTATATTTGAAAATTATATATATTTATATTCGAATAAATACGAATTTATTATGAATTTTAAGTATTTTTACCAAGGTTTTTTTGTATTTTATTTTACTACAATCTTCAGTTCAGACGTCTGAACAGATTTTAAACATAGCGCTTGTGTGTAAAATCCTCCCTCAAAAAAAAAAAAAAAGAAATTATACAACCCGTGTTTCCCCCCAAAACTGTTCGTGAATTCATCAGCTTCGAGATGCATTACTGCTTACACAAATCACTTTATTTGAGTCAAAGAAATGACAAGAAAACACAAAGCAATCAACTGGGGAGAAAAATAAAAATGACGCGTCGAAATGTCTGGTCTTGGTCTTTCAGCTGGTGTGAACGTGTGTAAAACAACGTGGCTCAGCCGCGTAGCTAATGAGTTCGAACATTGGTCAGCTTCACAAGATGACACACCACAGTCTGCTCGTTTTTTTTTTTTTCACAAACATGATTGTATACCGCCAAGAGGAAAGCAGATTGAAATTCGATAAGGCGCTTAGCTCTCTCAATATCTGTGCTAGGCTACGTTTTCAGAAGGCTTAGGAAAATAAAAGTATTGCTAAGTTTTAATGTACACATGAAGCTTCAATTAAACGTGTTATGTGTTAAAAAAAAAAAAGAAAGAAAGAAAAGAACAAAAAAGAACTAATTGCGTCTGGATTTTTTTCCTTGTGGTTCCATATGTTTGTACATCAAATAAAAAATATCACCAGACTGCTTAGGTGGATACATACATTTGATACATAGACTGTAAAAATAAAAACCTTAAATTCATGTTCATTGTACGCACCTGTATTTGCAATTCATATCAGAGTACATTAATGAAAATGCTGAATAAATATTGCTAGGAAGGACAGAAATTTGAGCTACAGCTAAATAAAAGTTTTAAAGCCATCTCAAGCATTCTAGTGGAAATATAAAAAAGCTGTTGAGCTATAAAGATTTTTGTGTGTGCTACCCACTAGGACACCATTTTAAATCAGATCAAACAAGCCTTATAAAATCACAAACCCTGATTGTTTTCGCAATTACAGCAGAGACATTGGGCCAAACAGTAGTTTGTGAACTCAAAAATGCCACTCGTTCTATGAAATGACTAAGCAAAGAGGATATATAACAGGTCTTTAGCAAGTAAGATATGCTGTAATGTTTAACATCCCGTTCAAACCAAAAGAAAGAACAATGGCATTGAAAAGCCATGAAACCTTAGGCATGCAAGACTAAAACATTATGAACTCGACACACACAACATTAGGCAGTGCCATATCTTCAGCATCAAGTTACAAACTGACATACTTCCGTGACTTTGGACATAGATAGCATACCTGAGCTGCAGGACTAACCTATATTGGGTATGTAATGGGAAAAAAATAAAATAAAAATCAGGCTTGGTATTCCTGAGGGAATATTCATTTTTGAAAAGAGCAATTCCCCTGAAAGTCAATTGGTTCGGAAAAAACATTGCTTACTGATATTAGTGCTTATTCGTTTTTGATGGAAGAATTACGCTATTGCCAAGTGCTACAAACCTTGCTAATAAATAATTACAAAAATAAAAATAAATGAAATGAAAATCCTCTGCATTCTAATAAATTAAAATTGGTGCAGGTCATGATACGTTATAGCATTATGTAAGGTAAAAATAATGTGCTTTATTTGATTGTGTGTTCAGTGTTAACATCAATTCCGAAAAGGACATGAAAAATAGGACCCGTTTTATCTATTCTTGGAAAAAAGGAGGCCCACACAAAAGCCAACTGTCATTTAACCCATGACAGAATCACAGTGCATATTTATTTGACTTTAAGTTGGAATTGAAAAAAAGTGGAAGTTTGTGCTGCAGCTGTTGATGGACTTGTCAGTTTGTAACGAAAAGTAAATTATTGGTTAACATAACGTGCAAGAGTACACCCTCCAGCCCCTATCCAAAAACAAGAGGGAAAAAAAAAAAAAAAAAAAAGACATTCGATCAGAAATCATTCCAACTTAAATTCCAATCCATATTTAGAGCACTATCAATTCTACTTGCAGGACAATCATCAATTGTCAGGCTACCAAGTTCAGCTCAGGCGCTGGCCTCTTGTTTTAGGCGTTGACTGCGGGCCTTGTACACCTCGATCAGAAGGTCTTTCACGTACTGGATCTCTCGCTCCACCGATTCGGCCTTGTCCCGAAGTTCGCGGTTTCTTCCCTCCAGACCATGAAGCTGCTCCTCCAGCGAGTCCAGCTCTGCTCTCTTTCTCTGACGATACCTGTAGAAGAAAGTTAAATGTAAAAAAGAAAATTATTATAATTGGTGAATCAGGCTTTTTGTTTTTTTATTTGAAGTCTCAAAAGGGTGTGGCTGGTCTTGTCTCTTCCATAATGTGTTATTTAAAAAATTATGAAATTTAATTTGGCTATAATATGCCTGTTCTACACCTACACGCCTGGCTGGTGAAAAGCCGTTTGGCCTGTGAAGTCAACAATGTCCATGAATTTAATTTTAAAAAATGTTAGTTTGTTTTTCGTTTACCATAGGCTTTACTATAATTGTGCATTAATCTAAACCAGATGCATTTTAGAAATCAAGGTACTGAAATAAGATATACCTGCTTATTAATATAGCATATAATCCTTTGATTTTATGGTACTCTTTGCAGGTGGGAAATGCTATACCTGTGAGCTGCAGTCTTGTTCTGATCCCTCTTCTTCTGTTTACGTTCGCCTTGATTGTTTTCAATTGGGGAGACATCCAGGTCTGGTTTTAAAATGCAGGTCTCTTCCTTCAATGCGCAGACACCTCTGGGGCAATGAGCACCCATGTCGTGTCCATGTCTGTCTCCACTCAAACACTCAGGGCCTTGACCATCCAGAAAGCTGCACTGATATTCGCTATGTTGACGATGCATCTCGATCCCTTCTGCTTTTACTGGCTCATTGATGGTCCCTAGGAAATTGTGGTAGGCCTCATCATGAGTTCTGCCTTGAAGATAGCACCCTTCGTTGGACTCGGTCTTCCAGGGTATGTTAGCTTTGACCACATCACCAACGGATGCTTTGTTTTCACTCATCATCTCCATCTCTCCACTTCCATCCATTCCATTCATTGAGACTTCTCTGACACCATACATCATCATCTCATCTTTTTTGTGTGGGATTTGAATAGGTCCACCAAAGCCATAGCCGCTGCTAACAACTTTGCTTATACCAA
Source organism: Clarias magur (assembly GCA_013621035.1). Classification (NCBI taxonomy): domain Eukaryota; kingdom Metazoa; phylum Chordata; class Actinopteri; order Siluriformes; family Clariidae; genus Clarias; species Clarias magur. The sequence goes on along the minus strand of QNUK01000469.1, from coordinate 128,097 downwards.
TAGCTTCATCTGAGTAGCGGCAGTTCTTTTCTTCTTTGGGTAAAATGGCGCATCTTCGGATCTCCACCGCGCTACCCAAGCAGTACCCTTTGCCCACCACCCGTTCATCCTCCACACAGCTGTAGCTACCATTAAGCGTAACAGCCGAGTTACCTGAGGTATTTCCTTTGGAACTCCAGATGCCATTCTCATAGCCTTCACTCGCTTTCACCCCATCAGAAACTCTCTTGCGGCTGCAAACGTTGGCACTGGGACGGCTGCAACCGTAAGGGGTGTGTCTAGGCATCTTTGATCGGCCAATGGGTCCCCCACAAAGGCTCAGCAGGTCTAGTTCCCCAGTTGCTAGGGTAACAAGTAGGGGGCTAGATTCTGATTGGCTAGAAGCAGAATATGATGCATAGGGCAACTGGTAGTATGATGAGGGGCCCACTGGTGGTGGCCCCTTGTCGCATTTGCCCAGTTTGGAGACTTTCTCTGGGAGCGGGTCAGACAGGAAGTAATCCTCCAGCTGCGCAAGCTCTTCCTGCAGCAGAGATGTCATGACCTCCAAATCAGAGGGCACCTGGATGTCATGCTGGAGGGGCGAAGGGGGAAGGGATGCATTGGGGGAGGGAGAGGAGTGAGGGGTTGGGAGGTACGAGGAGAAATCCACTTCTTCCGTCATCCAGTCACTGAGACCATCACCTATTGAGAAAGTAAAAAATAAACATAACCTGTAAATCAAATGCATAATTTACAATAATAATAATAGTAATAATAATAATCACAAAATTAATTTACAAGAAAAAAAAAACAACATTAAGTGCGCTAAATAATGTTTCTTATTTCAGGATTTTGTTAAAGATTATACCGCATGATCGATATAGTTGATAAATACAAAGCATTAAATCGATAGCATTATTTTATCTCAAAACAGTTCAAATGTACACCACACACATTTTAAAACAGACACACATTGGTAGTTTTACTCACTGTTCAAGGAGGAGAAAATGTGCTGCAGTGCGGTGCCCACCTGAAACTGGGAAAATAAAAAACTGTACTCACTGCAACTCACCAATTAAGTGCTGGCTCTCCTCTGGCCCCTCCCCTCTGCGCCTCTCCAATTGGCTGTGGTTAGCCTGTGGGTGAGAGAGAGTGAGGGGGTCTGCCGGGCATCCAAGTAGAGCCTTCCATATGGGCGCTGACATTGCCATCATTCTGTCCGATGATTCTACAATTCAAATGGCCGAGCTTGTGGTGCACGATAGTGTCGTTAGTGAGTTGAGCCACAGAAAACAGGGCTGGGTACGCATTATGAAACCTAAAAGAATGAGGGAAGATGGATCAGAGAAGACTACCGAAAAAAAAAGAAAAGAAAAAAAAAAAAAAACTTCGTATGATTTCAAATGTCTAGGATAAAAATCACAGAAATGTAGAATTTCTTGTGTATTCAGCTTGGAGAAAATAATGAGGAGAAATCCACTGTTTGAAATAGCTTTGCTCCTTCTACCGTCACTGTGTTGTCGATGTACAAAAAGCCTTTGATGGCACCAGGAAACAATTTTTTGCATCTTCGAGAAATACATCAATCACATTTATACTAGACATTGATGAGGTAAATGACCCATTTCATTTCAGCATCACTCAGGAAACATCTGTGATTGTCAGGGGACCAATTTAGGCTACCGCTAGACCTGTTCCATCCATCTCAGTCTCCTGTGCCCACTTAATAGTCTCAGCTGAGATCTCAGTGAACCAAGTAGATGTTCAATCTGTGCCAAATAACCCTATTGCTCTCTCTAACATGACACTCACAGAGCTATTGTAACTGACATGCATTATTATTATTATTATTATTATTATTATTATTATTATCATTAAGAGTTAGAATAATCACCACCTGTGTTTCACTTTTGTTACTAGTGTAAAACAATCAGCCAGAATCAGAGACAGACTCAAGAACCAGGCATTAATGGAAATACTAACACTGCATGAAAACACTCTCCAGCACAGCACACTATTACAATGCATCTTTGTTTACACTCAAGTCCTGGACCCAAAATCACAAGCTTTTTGCAGTCATGGAAAAGCACAGCATCATTACAGTCATGCTTAGAAATCAGAGCAAAGAGGAAATCTCTGAGACATACAAAACTATAAAACACAAAACATGCACAAGTCAAGGAACTCTAGGACCAGAAACTCAGCGTGCACGTGGGATGCAGGCAATGACGTAATGCAAGGTGTCAGTTGTCCTGCATGCTCTAAACTCCTTCTCCCTTTGTTTTCAAGGTAGTCTACCTCAAGCTGCAGTTCTGAGCATGTTGAGTGAATAAGGTCACCAAAAATGAGGGTGCTAGAAAGTTTATTTTTAGGAATAAAAAAGAAATCATGCAGTGTCTTTTCTCCTCTAGATTTGTAACCAAGCTATGTTTAAGGTAAGAAGCTGGAAAATTCGTGCATCTCATATTAAGCAGTATTTAGCATCAGGATCTTTTGTTGTCCACTAATTGCTTATTACAGGTAAAAAACCTATTCTGCAAAAACTGTCCAAAGTGCACTTAACGCTTTTCCCCCCCACAACAAAGCAAACACAAACCACAGCAACATTGATCAAAGTGTTGGAATGGCTTTGTGCTCTCAACAACTGGATTACGTTACATTTGATACAGGAGTCAGAAGTATAAAGATGACATACAAAGTTATTGAGCAGCGCCATTATTTTGTGGCAACAGTTGAATGAACTGGCAAAGTAACAAAAGTAGCAAAAACTTTCTCCCTCTCTTATTGCATCTAAACCCCACAATGTAACATGCAAGCCTAAATAGGAGAGATCAAAGCAGCACCGTTATACGGTCCCTGTATCGTCACAGCAGCTGAAAAACCCTCGTTAAAATAAACTCAGCAAAGTAACAAGCAAGTTTCACTTACTCCATTATGTTGTTGAGTTTGGGGTGCGTTGCTACAGCAAAGCACGGCGCTTGGTGAAGAGTCGACGCGGTTGCTGAATCAAAAAGCCATGTCTCCTTCGGAGTGGCCAGGACAGAAGTGGAGCTGCTCTCGCTTTGTTGTGATGGAGTTGATGACTGAGAATAAGCTTAATTGAGTGAAAGCATCATCATCAGGTCATCCACACCTAGCAACCGGCTGCGTCATGCGCTCATGTGCCGGTCGTGTAGATCCCTCCGCCCTGCCTGCACAGCCCTCGCAGACTTTCCGCCATAGTAAACAACGCCTACATCATATGGGTTTAAACATCCAGACATTCCCTGTAAGTGCAAAAACACTTAAGCAGTGCTCTCGGACGCGTTAAAACCCGGAAGTCTGTTCAGAAGTGGCATTTCTAGGTTTACGTATAGAATCTGTTGTATAGCCCTTTCAAGGATTTTCAACAAGGCAGACAGTAGACGTTATCGCGATGTATGGATTCAACGGGACTATTTAATTTGCTACGTCGAGGAAGAACACTTTTTGCTACCCAGGAGATACAGGGCTATTGTTGCAGCTTAGTTGCATCAGCGCTGAAAGCTGCGCGCCGATTGGCTGCGGCCGCTAAAACCGCCGCGCTGCCATTGGCTAGAGTCCTTCTCCGAGCTTTTGTGATTGGCTGGCTCGAGTGGGACGTCTCATCCAACTGGCTTTTACCTCAGCGCGCTCTGTGCACATGTTTCACGTAAACATCCCGAGAGTAAACCAGCGAGGAAGTTTTATACTCCTTTGGCTCAACTTTTTCAGAGCATGATAAGAACTCGTTTCTTTCTTTTATTGTTTCTGTTTGATTTAATCCGTCATGAAATTCTTATAGCACTTACGACAGCACTCCTGTTGAATGTGTAACGAGGACACGATGTTTAGGTCATTAGTGGACGTTGGATGTTTGTGTATATTTATATAGGTTATACATTAACCTACATGTCGTTTACCCTGGTTCGACGTAATAAATAAAGTTGTTGTTGTTGTTGTTTTTAATCGTGTACTTCCAAGTTTTATTTTAGTACGCTGTGATGCTTGTCTCGTGCTCGTGTCTCGTTGTTTGCTACCAATCACCCAGAATGATCTTTTCATGCTGGAAAAAAAAATCTACATGATGAAATAATGACCAAAAAATGCGCCAGTTATGCTTTGTTGTTGTTTGTTGCTCGTGTAGTCTAACAGGTGGATTCGCCGAATATCTCTCCCGACATCGTAACCCCGAAAAAACGCACACAGTCACTAACCTACCGAACAGCGGTTCAGCTTTGCTACTAAACAGACGATGCATTCTGCGCATGCGTATATTTTTAACAACACGCTTTACTATAATGGGTCCTGTTAAAATAGCAAATTTACTGTTTCCTCTGTCGTTGCTATTGAAAGTGTTTGTAACTCACACTGAATGTTGCATGCTATAGAAGTGCCACTAGTTACACGTTTGTGTCAGTTTTCCATCTGAATATCTCACTGAATGGCCCCGGGCTGTGCCTTTGGGGTCGTCGGGTCAAATCAAACCTACATCCTATTAACCGCTTTAATCATGCTTAATAACATAGATTCTGTCTTTGTTTTTCCAGCCTCAGCAAATCCTAAAGCTGATTGAAGGAGCTACGTCTTCCTGTTGCTATAGCAATAGCGAACACTGCCCCCTATTTTAGACCTGTTTTCTGGTTGCTGTTGCCATGGGATTTGCGATGGGATTTGCTCCCTCTCCCGGCCCGTGTTTCTAACAGCTTTGCCTCTCAACTCCGAGAAGTGTCACTCCCTGAAAATATGTCTTGTTTTTCCCTCCAAGTTCAGGGCTGCAACAAGTAGACTTTGATAAGTCTACTGCCTTAAATGTTAATATGCCTTAAACATTATTCATTACTTATTGTATTTCACACTTGTAATGGTAGGTGCTATACATCAGACCAGTCTTGTGTTAAGTTGTCAACCAGCCTAAGGGCATGTTTTTTCCCCCTGCTATAAATTCAGTCCTTAAAAGTCTGATGCTTCAAACGGACTTTTGTCTTTTGAAAGTAGTAGAAACCTACAAACAGAGAATATACTACATCACTCGGTTCAATGCCTGGTCCTGAACCACCTCCTGTTCTGCACATTTTACTGTTTTCCCCTGATCCAATATACTCGTTTCAACTCCATTAATTAGGTGATCAGTTTAATCAGGTGTGTTAAAGCAAGGAAACTGTACAGGACACACACTACGGATCAGGATTGGGAATCGTTGGCCTGTATAACACATCATTTAGTTCTTCTCCTCATTAACTTGCCGCTTATAAATGTCTTGGTCCCTTACATCGAGTAAGGGGGACCTGATGGTATATATATATATATATATATATATATATATATATATATATATATATATATAGTGACATCAACAAAACATATCCATAGAAATAAAAACCGATAAAAACTTCTAACAGGTGTCAGTCTCACATCAGCATACTAAGGGTGCAAATAAAAACTATCAATAAAATGAGACACAAATAGTCTCTGACCTAGAACTATTTTATCTCTGTAAAACCTTCTAAGACTTGCAACAGATTGTATGCATTACATCAATTAACCAAAGTTCAAACCAATAATCTATTCGGAATGTTGTGGGTCTCATACTGTGCTGTGTACATGTGTTGGGCAAGCACCAACAGCTACAACAGCAATGAAATGCTAAAACACCGAACTGAAACCACAAATTAACACCCTTACTTCGTACTGGGCTACCCCATTCTACACATTTAAATGTTTTCTCTACTCAAGTCATGAAGTCTTTTTAATGAGCTGGGCTTTTCCAGAAAACATGGTACACTTACGATCATCTTAACTGGGAGAGAGAGAGTGCTCAGTGTGATACTTACTCATAACCATTTAATGATCTTTAGGTTGTGGGGCTTTTGGGAAACTCTGCCCTGATTAGTGAATCAATTGCCCTAGGCACTACAATATGCATGACAGGGGAAAGTCCAGGTCCAGCAATGGGAACCTATCCAGCCTCCTGAACAATATCCAAGAATAATTTGGAATGCATAAAGGTAACCTTTATTACAAGACTGTCTTTTGAATTATGGGGTCTCTGGCCAAAGAAATCCTGAGAAATGTATTAATTAATTATAACCAGTTTACCTTTGACAGGGTCGAATGCAGAAATAATTGGCATGAAACAGGACCCCTCACCCAAGATGATAAGGTAGTACATCCCAGGGCACCAGGCACGTGCACGTGCACACACACACACACACACACACACACACACACACGTTCATACACACCTAGGGACAGTTTAGATATCCAATCCACATATCTACACTTAGGAAAACCATGCAGTAACATGTGTCACTCAAGACAGACGCAAACTCATAATAAAACTAGCATCCATCAGGAATAACATTACAAGTGGTGGTATCCTGCAATGGATTGACACTCTGCAAGGCATGGACCCCACCTTGTGCCCCAAGTCCCTTGGAATAGACTACAGACTTCCTGCAAAGAGGTATGAATGAGTGAATGAGCTGGCTCCATCTAGGGCGCATCGTTTCTTCCATTAGTATGTTCGTATTTTCTATGTTTTCCTTGCTGTACAATTAAATAGCATTTACAGTAACGGGTTTATAGAAGCATAAGTAGCTCTTAATGGCAGCACAGTGGCTTAGCACTGATGCCTTGCACCTCCTGGTTCTGGGTTTGATTCCAGCCTGTGGTCTGTGTGCATGGAGTTTGCATGCGCTCCCTGTGCTTGGTGGGTTTCCTCCGAGTGCTCTGGTTTCCTCTCAAAGTCCAAAGGCATGCAGATTAGGTTAACTGACGTTCCCAAATTGCCCAAAGTGTGTGAATGAGCATGTGAGTGTGAGTATGTGTGTGCCCTGCGATGGACTGGCACTCTGTCCAGTGTGTACCATGCCTCGTTCCCTAAGTCTCCTGGGATAGGCTCCAGGCTCCCTGAAACCCTGCATACAGGATAATAGACAATAGGTGAGTGGGTGGGTGAGTGAAGTAGCCCTTAAGGTCCAATTATCTCCCTGTATTAACTTTTAAGGATATAAAAACAAATATTAAAAGTTCGAAAGATGAAAGTTGATGGTACCATCAAAGTGACAAGAAAAACCTAGAGTTTGTTAGCTTTATTTCAAAAAGTGTTAAGCAAAGAAATGAAGCTTAATATTATGCTATAACATAATGGACTTATAAAAGCACGTTTAACATTTTTTTGACAATAGCAACGGTCAGTCGTTCAGGCAGGCCTGATGAGAAACTGCTTGTGTTTACACCTGATTGCTGGTGGCAGGATGAGCATGCTCTCTCTCTCTCCATCGCGCCGTCTCCAGGATCAAAGCGGCGCGCTTCTGAAGACACTGTGATACAGTAATTCCTCTCGTAAGTCGCTTCTTCGGCCTCGGAGATGTAAAAAAGAAAAGCCAGACCTGATGCAATCTTCGCGAGTACGATCGTAACGTGGTCGGGAGTGAGATAATAATGGTTGTTGAAGTGCGGGGATCTTCTCCCAGGAAAGCGCTGACTCTCCCATCTCGCCGCGCTTTAATTGGTCCGCCGGGGCGCCCTGTTTGCGCAAAGCGTGAGAGAAAGTCAGCAATGCACACATGGGTACCTCAGTCACTGACGGCTCTAAAGTTCATGCTGTGGATGCATCAGTCATTGTACACTGAGTTTTTTTTTTTTCCACTTACAGTCTTGTGAAACAATAGCTGATGCTGCACATGTATCCGCGGTTGTACAGCGCCCGTAGGCCTGCTACACTTCACAGCTGATTAATTAGACAGCGCGAATTAAACGCGCCCTTTAGATCTTTCTCTCACTTTCCTACTCTGAAGCCCAGCTGCCCATATGCACCACTTAAGACTCCACTTATTACGCATGTGGGCTTTGGGAATTGGGTTCATGCGCTCGTTTAATGTGAACACGGTTCCGTTTTCTCGTCCAAAGGAGACCACTGGCATACATAGCTATAGGAGCGATAAATAGTCCAGCTGAAAGGTTAAACGTCGCACGGAGCCCGAGTGGAGCTCTTTATGTATGTTGGGTTTGTTTGTTTCTTTTCTTAGGCTCTGGCCAATCAGAAGTGGCCTCTCCGCCCGCGCAACGCGGAAGTGGAGACGCTGCGAGAGAGCGCGCGCAGCACGCAGCACGCTAACTTCATGTATGGCACATGTTAGTGTCGGTTACATCACAATTTCATCACCGTATCCCTCGGAATTCATTGTTGTCTGTGCGTCCCCCCCCCCCCCCTTTCACTCCCTTGCACGTACGATCAAAAACATCTTAGAAAATTTCTTATTATCACTTATTATTACTGTATTAAAGCACTAGCACTAACACTGTGTTTAAGATCTCTGTACATCTCGGAAGGATTTATTTTATATCGTTTAGTTATATGGGGAATTTAAACAAACAAACAAACACACCAAAAAAAAAACTAAAAAATACGTCTATTTGCTCGCTGTTGTCGACAGGAACAGCTCGCATAACTCTAATTAGTCCGTTTAAACATTAAAGCTTATGATAATGACCAATTAACTAATAGGCCGTCTGTTGCATGGAAAGCAGGCAAGACTAGGTGATTTAACGCACCGTTCCTGAGAGAAAGCATTAAACATAACATGTTTGGAAATGATCCCATTAGTCTTCACATTATAATGTTACACAAGGCACAGAGGAAGACAGGGAAGGGCTTGTTAAATGGGTAAGTTTATAGGTCTTTTACACCTGCTCAGTGTTTGGGTGAACAATTATTAATGCAATAGCTTGTACTAAACCATATGGGTGAGCATGTCTGTCTTTCAGTGTGCTGTTTGGACATACTGTATAATACCTGCTGTGCTTGCTTTATTAAGCTATGCTTATGTGTGTTTTGTCTGCCAGGTGTTTGGCTGCACATACATGCACAAAGCAAAACCCAACTACACTCCAACAGCAGTGTCAGTTAGTTAAAGACATCAAAGTTGGGCAGCTTGACTCCCATGTGGCCACCAGTGTCAAGATGATCTTCAGCAGCTCAGCAACTGTCACGTCAATTCCACGATGAGATTTCGAGGTGTTCCCCTGAGGCATGGGTGTGACTCAACTGGGTAGGCCATTGTCACATAATTATTCAGACTAATTTCAAATAGTCTTTTATAGTCATTTTTATAAAGTGCATGGTGGAAAATACAAGACATTCTTTTTCTTTTTTTTAAAGGGCAAATGAAAAAGTATCAAATGAGAGTAATTCAATCTCTAAGTAATCAAATACATTTTGAAGTAATTAAATCATCTAATCATTTGCTTTGAATTTGACCCATTAGGCATATAGTCACCAGGGAGTATTTGACCGTTTGGAATATCTTTATAGAGTTTGATTTGCTTTAGTGTTCATGTTCTGATTCCAGTCAAAGATCATGCACAAGACAAGTCTTAATTGCAGACTTTGCTTTTGGAGCTTTTTTTTTTTTTTTTTAGTTTCTCAAGATCTAAAATTGCAGTATGTCAGCCAGGGGAGAGCAGTCGAAATTCAGGAATACCAAGAATAACTATGAGATGTCACTGCAAAGAAGAAAAAAAAACCTCACTGAGCTTGGCAAAGCGATATACAAAGATAGAATACTAGAAAATATATCCCTTTTTTTGATATCGGACCGACTTGGCAGATGGCAGGTAGAAATGGATTACAAGAGGAAAACTATCAGGGAATCAAGGATTAGACAGACTATGGTTTGTTCAATCGTTTAAATTATCAAAGTGTGAGGCAACTAGTATTACAGTGATAGAAAAAAAGAGTGTGCAGGGGGAAATGGTAAAAAGTCCACCATGCTAAATAGGGAATGTGTCATGAGGAGTTTACCTAATTGTGTGCATGTATCAACAACCTGATGTCTTTATTTATGTCTTGATATTTCCACAGTAACAGTTTTCAACAAAAAATGAGAGTGTTTCAGAAGCACACTCCCAGGCAATATGTCTGACCCACCAAAAAAAAAAGCCTAAATCCACATGCTTAAAAAAAATAACAAAACTTTACATGATACAGTAAGTGTTATGCTTAAACATTGATTTGACATTTCCCTTTGTCCGAACACATGGATGCCTAAGATGATTATAAATCTATAACCTGCACCAGGTATACATGGGTAATATATATAAACATATAACAATAATAATTATTATTATTTTATTATGGTATAATAATATATTATTATTATTATTATTATTATTATTATTGCTATCTGGTATCTAGCTGGTAACAAATCAAGTGGATTGTTTTAAACTTATGTGGAACCAAGTGCAACAACACAGAATGGCATGAAAAAGTTACACTGCTGCTGATTTGTTTCCATCCCAAACTGAAGATCCATATTACTGAATATTGTGTCAGATCATTACAGAGTCAAACACCTAAATTTAATCTTCATTTGGAGTGATATTTTTAATCTATTTCGCTAATACAGGCATCATACTTCACCAGCAGTGAGACTGTGAACATGAAATAAAGAGTTGCAGGTGTAATGAACTGTCTCCCTTTTTCCTCTCGAAATGCCTCTGGAGATGAATCTACTAGGAGATTGACTAAGCAAGCATTACCCAGTCAAAGTCCAAATTGCACAAATCAGATCACAGATCACAGAAACGTGTGGTGTTTTGATGGGTTTTTTTGTGTGTGTTTTGTTTGAATGAAAGCATGATATCTTTTTTTGGGTCAGGTTTTGTGTTTAGAGGCAACATGAACTGAATGGGCATGACAAACATGCATCTTTTTGTCTGTGTGTGTGTGTGTGTGTGTGTGTGTGTGTGTGATAGCGTCCTCTGCACCATTCATTATATAGCCATTGATAAATACTAGGTTTAGCCCTCCTGTCTAATATTATGACCAGACATCCATGATCTGTATTTTATCTCTAATAGATAAACATCTCAATCTTAGTCGGATGATGGGCATGAGCCAACACGCCATAATAATATTACTTTGATAGCAATAGCCACTACGGCAGCAGTTAGAGGTGGAATGATAGGATGGTTTCAAAACATGATAGATCTACACAGAGGATCTTAAAGAAATTGCTTGTCAGGTAAGCTATTTCATGTTTTTTCTTTCATTTTATTATTCTAATTCAATCATTGATAAAAAAATAAAATAAAATAAAAAGCAATATATATAGTGTTTTTATTAATTTTTTATGTTTTTATTTTTATTTTTAAATCAGGCCACAGTACTTTTTGTGAAGCTATTAATGATGTCTTTATTACTAATTCATGAGTAGAGGGGGAGAGGGAGAGGTAGTTATTTTTGTTGTAGTAAAGATGAGCAGCTCTGATACTGAGGTACGAACTTCACTAAACAGATGTAACAGTGTTCAAGATGTAACTGTGATCATTTCATTGCTAAGTCTCTGATGGCACACAGATGGTCTTGTTAGAACGCAGGCGACATTTTGTACTTTAAACTGTTTTTCTGGTTTTTAATGACAACGAAGAGGAGTGAAGAAAACAACTGCTCCTCGGTGCGGAGAAACAGGAGAACAGCGCTCTCTGCTGGACGTATTTATTAACACAGCTAGAATGACTGAGCTTAAGGTTAGTCTTGTAGCATGGGCTGTTGTTAACGGACATAAATGTAACACACAAAAAAGTAATGGAATTTGGGTTGACACTTGGTTTTTCCCCCATCATTGATGTTTCCTACTTCTATGATATGAGTAAACCTGAAAGCCGAAGGACGTAAAATCACCTTGTCACAAGAGCAGCTCTTTTTCTCCTTTGCATTTTACCAAGCTGTCAATATTCATATTTTACCACTTCTTTTAGATCATTAACAGCATTAACAGTCAAATGTGTCCAGTCTGTCACTGGCATTGTCCCGAGCCTTCTGTTATTATGCACTCTATTAAGATTCTGGTCTTTAGAAGTCTGTCAGAAAGCTCGCCAACTTTATGACAGGTGCAGAACCCATTTTTAAAAGAGCGTGCGAGGGCATGTCATTTGTTCCTCATTAAACATGTTACTGTGAAATCCTACTGCACTACTTCTTTGCATTAATTTTACATTAGACAAAAAAATTACATATTAAAATCATGATGCAATTCACACTCTTTGTTACGCGGTTTATTTAGGCCTTGTACACACTCCTGTCATTACAATTCATGAGTGTAAATGTGACATGTATATACTGTAGGCTATATACACACTGGAATTTTTGTTAGTATACTGTTTTGCTCAAATTGGATGAGCAGACGTATAAATATACTGCTAATAAGGCTACTCTGAGTTTATAATCGCATGTTATTATGCATATTATATGCACTTTAAATTTTGACATACTTGCAAGATAGTTTTATACTGAATAAATAAGAAAATATTACAAAATAATAGTGAAACACTAATGCATAAAATAAAAAACCTGAAAGGAAGGCACATACAACTTCACAATCACAACCAGTACACTCACACAGATCATATCATTGTACCTGGACCTTTCGTGTTGACAGAATGAAATGCTGGACTTTTGAAGTTAACCTTTGGCAAGTCTCATAGTATATTGACAAACTCTTGATCAAATAAAAATGGTCCCCACTGTTAAAATAGAATTATAATATTTGTGTTAGCAGAATCCAATTTATAATTTTTTTTTTCAAAAAGCAGCTTTTGATTATAATTTTTTTTTGTTTTGGACAAACTCTAGCAACACTAACACATATTGAAATGTCTGTAACAAAAATGTGAGTGCTATACATTTCCTTACAACATACTATCATAATCCAAAATGCTCATTAATATTTGTAGTAAACAAAAAAAATCCTTATTGCCATATTTTTGTTATAAAATCATGGATCTGTAACTGACTGTGTTTTGCATTACATGGAGCAATTGCAATTACCTGAATGAAATATATAAGAAATATTATTACAGATTGATTATTAGTAACACTTAATAGAAAGTATTAATGTCAAAATTTAAACCTTTAAACAGACCTTAGAAAGAATAATAGGTTTTAAATATTTGGCAATAAAAAAGTACAGTTTGTCTTTTTTTTTCTTTTCTTTTTTTTTGATTATTCAAAGTGTGCAAAACAAAGTGATAGCATCTAACTGTTGCCATGAATAGTCCCAAAGTGGTAGTGAAAGTTGTATATTATGCAAGAAATAGAAGATTTTAAAAAAATCTATTTGTATAATAGTCTCTCTTGGTGAGCGGTTTTTTTTAAGCACCTTGTTGCTTGTGCACCGATAGAACCCTGTCCTCTTTCAGTTGTATGCATTCATACAAAATCTTTCTGGATGGTACACATTAATCAGTGTGGGCTGATGCAGCATGTCTGAAGTTTAGATATCTGTGGAAAGTTAAATCCTCCCAAAGAACTGATGTCCTGTTAGACAAGGCCTGCCCACTCTTACGCTCCCATAGCTGGGTGTTCAGTCTGCTTTCCCTCAGGTCATAAACTGTGTGTAGCCCTCTGCTCCCGTTACTATGACATCCATCCATATTCGCATGGCCTCTGGGGATGGGGCCACCATGAAGTACAGCCGGTCGTGCGTCTTCACGCAGAAGGTCAGGGAGGGATTCGGACTCTGTCGGGAAAGAACAAAAGGACAAATGTCTGCATAAGGAGGATGAAGAGAACAGACAAATAACTGTGGAAATTCAGTCGAGTAGCATGACGAGATGAGCTGCCTCTGATCTCTTTTTTTAAATGTTGTAAAAAACTTTGAGACATGTTTTTTTTTTTTACTTAACAGTGATTATTTGCTGTTTCATGGCTAATGTTTTGTGAGGACCTGTTCATTTATCCAGAAAATGTAAATACAAAAAAAAAAAAAGATTATAATAATAATAATAATAATAATAAAATAAGAAGCTCTGGGTTACTGTGTTTACCTTAGTGGCACTGCGGAGATGGTCGTAATAAACTTCCTCAATGGCCTGGAAGTAGATTACTCCTTTTAACTTTGTCTCATGTTTGTCTGAAAGCAAAAGAGTGTACTTTATGTAAAAAAACAAAAAAAGCACCTTCTTTTTAACAATACATTTTTTTATCCTAAAATACTTTAAAAAATTTTTACAACATTTACATTTTTTATAAGAACAGCAGCATTTCTTGCTCTCAGATTTATACATTTATGTATTTTGACAAATGTGCCTTCATTTTTAGAAAGAAATTTAAGAAATTACATTTATACCTTAAATAAAAAACATGAACAAAAGCAATAAAAATATTTACACAAAAGGCAGTTAGGATTTGGAGGCCAAATATCTGTGCATTTCTCATTACAGCTAGTGTTTTGCATTTGTGATGGAACTGTTTTATTCATTGCTGACATAAATCTGTCAAAGTCAGCATGACCCAAGGGACTAAAGCCCGCATGTACAATAGATGTTCACAAAAAGCTATATACAGTTTGGGAAAGGGGGAAAAAAATCTATTTCTCTATATTTTGATGGAAGCTTGATGCCACAGTTATAAACTGTAAATTTAAACTCTACAGCTAAAGTTAATTTCATTCAATCTCCTAAAGTAATAAATAAATAAATAAATAAATAAATGAAGATTTGTTGCAAGCTTTCTTACATTTGTTTTCATGTACAACGGTCTTCAATTACAAAACATCTGCATATTATTATTATTTAATCATTTGTTTTTAGAAGTCTGCATTTAAAATAAAATAACCAAATATACTTAGTAAATTGGTATAATTTGTTTTGGGCATTTTTCTGGTTTTGAAGAGTTGCAAGTCTCATGTTGTTAGTCATGAACAAGCCGGGGGTAAATCTTCCCCCATCCCACCACCACCCCCCACCCCATCGCTCTCAAACACAAGGCTGGAGAAAGTGTTGCAGATTATTTCATCATCATCATCATCACCACTACTAACATGGGGAGTAAGAGGGTGAAAAGGCTACACACGTGAGCTACATGTGTGTGTGTGTGTATGTATGTGTACAGAACACATTAAAAGTGAGAAAGTGTGGAAAAATACGGTATATAGTGAGAAGGTGAACATTACCTTTGTTAATATCGCAAGATTATTGTTTTACACTAATAGCACTAATACGCTAATAACTTTTTTCCAACATCACTAAAACATACCAACATAATAGGAGAAGGTCCTCTTTAGACGGTCAAAGACGAACCAGCGTTTCTTCCATGATTTGATTTTGCCGCCCATCTTAACCAGGTGGCCTTTGCACATTTTCTCAGACACGATGACATAAGGACAGGTGTCTATGCAATGGCCTGCTGACTCCACATGGAAGCGCAGGTCGAACTCCTCTTTTCGGATGGGTAGGTATCTGGTCATTGGACGAGCCTAATCAGGAAAGAAATAAGCAATTAGTAGAAATGTAAAAAATGTTAATTGTTGCATATATGATGTAATTTTTTTTTTATTAATCACATACTATTTGCATAATTAATATCTGGTGCAAGTTTTTCAATTATTTTCACAGTGTGTCTGGCGGTATACTGTTAAGTTCACTGTGCAATACTAACTTTTCTTTCAGTGCTACTGTACCTCACAGGTGAATAAAGAGCTCATTTGAACTTGTGTTACATACAACTTGTGTCTTTACATTTTTATTGCGTTTCCATTTTATCTTTGTCTATGACTCGTTCTGGCCTGTGATCCTGCCATATCTTAGTGTGTGTGTGAAGTGACGTCAATAATCTGCCAAAATATATTCAGGTGCGTAATCAAAAATCTTAAATCATAAAATCTAAGACAATTTTATGGATAAAAGACTATATAGCACTTAAGGCCTTTGTAAAATATAATTGTAGATGTTTAGGATGTTGGCATTAAACCTCTACAAAACAATTTGTTTTTATGACAATTTTTTTTTCAACACTTTCATAACTTACAGAGTATCATTTGTAAATATTTGTACTATATGGACAGCTGAAGTTACATTTGTATGGTATACTTGGCCTAATGTGCAGTTAGTCCATCTCTAGTCCCTCGCTTTAGACACATGTCTTTATTTTTTTTTCTCTTGTCCTTTTATATCTGTATCCTGTTTTCCTTTCATCATTTATCCTCTCATGTGCCTTAAGTCTTTCCACTGCAATTTGACTCTTTCCTTTATGGCCCCCCCACAAAGTGCTCCAAAACTGAACCCATAATCACTTTTCACACGTTTGGATGAACACTTACCTCAGGGCTAGAGGTGTCTCGTTTCAGCTCAGAACAGTATTTTCTGTTAAGCCTCATGGCCCTTTAAAACCCTTTAAACTGACATTTGCCTCATGTGGCCTTCACTGGCATGGCCCTGAGATCAATGTGAAAACCTGCCTCCTTAAGCATTTTCTTAACCTCAAGACCACTAAAAGTACATGTTATGTCTGAAAGGATTCATTGGCAGAGTACGCGCTGAGAGTGCCATTGATCTACAAGCAGCTGGTATTCTCACGTGTTTGCCTTCTTCATAGACCTGCACTGACCTGAGAGCTTTGCTTTTCTCTCATCTTGACCTCCTCTTCTACTAATCTCTGCCGATGCGCTGTCTCTTCCTGCAGTCTCCGCTCCACCTCCTCTCTCCTCTTCCTCTCCTCCTCCAACAGCTGCCTTCGTGTCTGTGCCTCCTTCTCCTGAGAGAGAGAGAGAGAGAGAGAGGAAGATGGAAAGACAGAAAGACAGAAAGAAAAGGGCATTGAACTAAGAGTGAAAAGATAAAACGGAGTGAAGAAGAAAAGTACATTCGCAAAAGCCCACAGTGAGAGGTTACAAGGGGCATATGAAAAAATAATTTCACAGGAAAATGTCAATAGGTGTATTACTCTAGGTGAACTTGTTAAGAGCCCATCTTTCATGTCAGTGTCTCTTTGTAAGTGTGAAAAGAATCTTCACTGCAGCAGAAGCGAAGGGAGTTGACACTCAGTTTTGAAATTCATAAGAGAGATTACATTCACAGACAATTAAAGTTTAATGGGACTCACACGACTCTCCACCAGTCTGGCTTTTTCCTGTTGAGCCTCCTTCAGCATCTTCTCCATTTCCTCCAGCCTCAACCCTGCCAGGCCGCTACCACTGAGACATAAACACATCCATTCGCCCTGTTACTATGAGAGCTCACAACTAGACGTTGTGGTATTGGTCATAAGTGCTCACACACTACACAGTTACTTTTTTTCCCCCATTCAGAGTCTGCAGGAAAGACCCTCGACTGTCAAAAGTGCTCGTTTGAATCAATTTCTTCCTGTTGCAACTCATTCTTCCAGGAACAGACTGAACGTTCAAGCCCTTAGGTAAGTTTTTTTTTTTTCCTTTTTAAGAGAAAAAATGATTCTGACTCTAGGTTGGGACCCAGGAGCTCTAATTCTGACATATTAAAACATCAAAGGGCATAAAAACATAGACCAGAAACCGAATAAAATCCTTCTCCAGGTCCATCTCTTCTAGAATTGAAAAATAGAACACAATCAAGAGAATATCCTTTCTCGGCTGACAAAATACTCAAACCCCCACCCCTTTCTAAGGGGAACACATAATATGGCAGACTCCCCTTGTTTTGCCTTGGGACACGACCCAACTCTGAACAGGTGAGCAATCTCTTGTCTCTTGTATGGTTGGTAGTTGTCATGGCAACAGGCTGGGTAACTTTGTACAAGGAGAGGAATGCGAAGAAAAACACGTTTAAGGGGAAATTGGGCAGGATGACCCGTTGTCAGGGGAACAGAGGCAGACAAGGGTTCCCATGGAGACCGTCTCTCAGGGGCATCAGCAAGGCCAGTCATTTGGGGCCCTGAACTGACCTGACCTGAATCAAACTTTGATTGGCGATTAATCCTTACCAGTGATAATTAAGTGCAAAACTGGTAAAATATTATGCATGCAATATTTGTAGTTGTTTTTCACATGTTTGCACGGGTAAAGAGATGAGTCCAAAAACATATATTACTGATGTTTAGAGATTATTCATTAAATTAGTAACTTTTAAAAAACCAGTGGAAGACAGTGAGCTGCACTAATGTTTGTGCTTTTGGAGTCTTTTGTACGCTGTTTTTTTTTCTCAATGTTTTTTTTTTTTTTTCATTTTTCTCAAATTTTATGTTTGATCCGAGGCCAGATGAGAACTAGAAATAGACTAGAAACTATTTAGCGAACAATGTAGTTGAAAAGTATTTAACCCCCTGGAATTTTTATCAGATATGCCTGAATAAAAAATCCTAAATGGACATATTCTTCCTGTAAAATATTACAGCTTCCCATTTTCTGGACAAAAAATACCTAAATTAATCCATCATTGGAGAGACTGTCAGTGTTAAGGATCTGAAGACTAAAGAATTCTAAGGAAGTTAAAATATATGTTTATAGAATTTAAGAATTTAGGAAGAGTAAATGACATTATAGAGGTTGGACATTCCAGTAACCAGTGTTTGATCAATGGTGAGTAAGTGGAATGTACAGTAAGTTGTATCACACCACCCAAAGTCAACCTTCAAAACTCTGCGCTCAATCAGGCAGACTGGTGGGGGATGCAGTGCCGAGGCCAACAGGAATTATACAGTATAGTAGTTGAGAGTTTTAAAGTGGCTTAAGACCTAAGACCTAAGAGTAAAATATAGGGGGAAAATTTTCATCTTTAATAAGGAAAATGGTCTGAAATACAAGTTCAAAGCAGCAACAACAAAATAGTTAAGATAAAAAGGTGAATATTTTACAGTGGCCAGATCAAAGCACACATGTGGATCTTCTTAAGGATCTGTGGCACTGATTACGAAATTGCAGTCAACAAACAACACCCAACCAACTTGAACAATCTAGAACAAGTCTGATGGCAAAAATGGGAGAAAATCTCAACCATACGGTATGCAAAGCTAAGATAAACCTACTCCAGTACACTAGTTTTAAGGAGTTGAAAACTTCTGCTGACAAATAATAATTTTATATTATTAAAATGTATATTAAGAACATATTGGGTTGCATTAAAAAATCTGACTAGAACATTCAGTGTATTATTTGTAACCCAGATGGATTGGATGACTAAGGGGGACTGAATACTTTTTACATGCTCCCCCACAGGTCGCACACACTATTTATTACAATGTTGTTAACATCACCTCTGTCTCTCACCTTTCAGGTGAACAGGTGGAGTTGTTTCCAGTCGATACACTGGTCTCTACACTGTCAGAGCTCTCCAGACTGAGTGTGTCATATGCTGGGCCACCTGCAGGGGGTGCTTGATGGTGCAGGATGGAATGGTGGGCTCCTGGAGCAGGGAATGGGCAGTTCAACTGGGAGTGAGAGCCGTGTGGCATTCCCCAGTGGTATTGCGAGTCCATTTCCAGCCTTGGTTTTAGTTCATGGGTGACAAATCTGGAGTCGTCACATGTTTGGAGCCCTAGGCAGGAGTAGAAAAAGACAAATTCGAAAAGTGGTAAGAGAATGACAGTAATCCAATCTGTTGGGCAATCCAATTTGTTTATTCAGAGTTTTTATGGTTTACAGTTAACACCCCTGGAGCTGGGGTATTCAGATAAAGACAACCCTGTTGCACATAATCAACCATTATGGTTGTATTAACCATTATGGTACTTTTTATTCCAATTGTCTTTAACCATGTTTTTCATTGTCACAAGCCATTTCTCAATCATACCATATAATAAAAACAATGTCATAACAATGACAGTAACATCTAATTCTTAATCCATAGGGTTTAATATGATGTTAGCCCACCGTTTGCAGCTATAAAAACTTCAACTCTTCTGGGAAGGCTTTCCACAAGGTTGAGAAGTGTATTTATGGTGTGTTCATTTTTGACTAATCTTCCAAAAGCGCATTTGTGAGGTCAGACAACTGATATTGGACGAGAAGGCGTGGCTCGTGGTCTCCGCTCTAATTCATTCAGGTCAGGACTCATGTGCAGGCCAGTCAAGTTCTTCCACACCAAACTCACTCATCCATGTCTTTATGGACCTCTCTTTGTGCACTGGTGCGCAGTCATGTTAGAACAGTAAGGGGCCGTCTCCAAACTATTCCTACAAAGTTGGGAGCATGAAATTGTCCAAAATGTCTTGGTAGGTTGAAGCATTAAGAATTCCTTTCCCTGGAAGTAAGGGGCCGAGCCCAACTCCTGAGAAACACACCCACTCTAGTTCCAACATGACTGTCCAACACTGGTTCCACACTCATTCCAACACACTCTTAAACCTTGTGGATATCCTTTCCAGAAAAGTTGAGAAACTGTTATAGCTGCAAATGGTGGGCCAACATCATATTAAACCCTTTGGATGTTACTCAAATTCATGTGCATATGAAGCCAGACAAGCGAATACTTTTGGCAGTATAGTGTATTTAATTTGACCTAAATGTATGTGATTGTAAAAAAAGTTGATGGACAGAAATACTTTGCTGGATACACCTCCAGACCGCAGTCTGCCAGTTGATGCCACAGAGTATGAAGGATTGATGCATACTGTTGAAGTGTAAAAGATTTTGCCCCAGGCCAGCACATAGAGACGAGACCTTACATGACTCAAGAGTTTTGTCCTAAGTAAATTATTTCCAAACCACAGATACTCCTACATCATGCTTGACCTTTCAGGTGAACAGGATGAGTTGTTGACAATCGATAGACTAGTCCAGGTAATATGACATACATAAAAGAATCTTCATGCCAAAGGGAAACTGGCTTACCTTTGCCCTCAAAAGCAGGTTTCTTGGAATCTGTATCCAGATGAGGGGTTGACAGGTCTGGCAGGCTCTATAAGAGAGGACAATATGGTACAGAACAATTATAAACACATACAATTTTGAAAACATCTGCCATTATTTGTAGAAACAGTGGAAATCTGAATCTAAAGCTAAATGGTGAGAACAGGTATTAAAGTTTAAGCAAAACAGATATGGCATAAGAGTTTACAAGTACAGTATGATGCTGGAATACAGTAGTATGTGCAAAAGTCTTAAGCCACACCTCATACAGTACTGTATCTTATCTTTCTACTCCAAATAGGATAAATGACACACTCAAGAATTCTATCAATCTAACATTGGCGAGAGTCATATATATACGTCAAAATGATCCAGATGTGAAATATATAGAAAATTCTTTGAAAACTTAATAGCAAATTATTTAGTGTTAGCATGTGACACTTACATTCATATATTTTATGAACACCCTAAAACAAAGCCTGAAATTCTGAACTTGAACCTTATAAGTCATCTTGACTACTCAAAATGTCCAATGATTTACACAGCTCCATGTATTCACCTAGACATCATTTGTGTTACCTTGGTAGGAGTGTTTCTGCCTGAAAGTCCAGCGTTGGGTTGTGTGGATGTACCATTGGTTTCATCCTGTTTACACCTGTACATCTGGGAACAGAGAAGAGTGTGTCACTGTGAAGTCTAATAATAAATTAATAATTTAACTGATATTCACGTAGACAACTACACGAAATCAGAGAAGTAAACCAAATGAGATCAACCCAAATTAAATTTCTATTTTTAATAATTTGTCAAATAATTTGCTAAGTTAAATAATTATCAAATAACTAAAATATGTGCATATGTGCATTTGCATGACAATACAGTGGGTACAGGGAGAGTCACAAAGTTAACACTGATGCAGAATTGATGCAAGGATCCTTGTGTTCAGAAACCTCATTTGGTTTACGTCTTCTTATTAATGACAATTAAAGACATGTTAAGCCACAGAAAAAAATCAATGGGTTTGACAAATCTTTGCCACAGTCAATCAATCAATCATCTCGAGACATGTACCAGCACAACACAGAGACATATGTCAGACTTTCTAAGAAACCACTCTCAACAGCACTGCTGAATGTTAGTGGATATCCCCAAGACAAAGACAGAGCGTGTGAGTACAAGAACACAACCAAGGCAGGGTGACGGAGTTTACCTGCATGGGTCTGCGTGAGGAGAAAGACTTAGCTGGAAGAGGGGGAGGACAATCATGGCTAGTATCCCCAACTGCCATGATGTCCTGGTACCAGCGTTCTAAATCCAGCCTGGACACCAAAGGCCTGTTCTTCTCAGCCTATGTATTACAAGCAGTGCCAGTGTAAGAAAAAAAAGCAGCAGGGATGATAGAAGAGGCAGGGAAGATGAAAAAAGAAAGACAGAATATTTGCAGCCACATCCAGCATAAATAGATTCCATGCACTATATATATACTGTGTATATATAAGACAGCACCTCTTTTTTCCATATGATTTAGCACATATATTTATAATACTAGATAGAGCATGTGACTGAAGGAAAACCATGTGGAACACACACCTCAGCAGAAAGAGACTGCCCAGGGTCACACTGTGACATGTGGCTGACAGGATCAGCTACTATAGCTTGGAATGAATGGTTGGGAGTCGATGTAGAGGGATCAACCTTGTGCATCCCGAAGAGCTGGTTCAACTGACTAACTGTCACATACTCCTTTACCCAGTCAAAGCATTGTGTACACATACACAGACAAGAGAGAATGTGGTGAAGGCGTTAAAAAGCAGAAAGACACACAATCGTACTATGTTTAGGAATATGAAATGAGCTTGCTGAATGATCTACATTCTAGTAATAGAAATGAGCAAGGGCTAGAAAAAAAAACAATTATAAGGGACATAGCAATAAATGGAAGTCATAAGAAAGAAGCAAAAAAATAATGAGAGAAGAGTCAGAAGCACATAAAAAAAGAATGGATAGGAAATTGCAGAAAGAAAGAAAGTTGGCTGAACAGTCATACCTCACGTGGGGTATCTGTTGTTACAGCAAGAGAAAGGCAGGAAGTGGTAGGGGCAAAAGAGGTGGCTTGAGTTGGGACACAACCACTACCATACATCTTAAATACATCTGAAAGTCTGAGGTACTCCTGAATACACACAAATCAAAAAAGCACCCACTCACATCTCAACCTATACATAGGGTAAAATTTACAGTCAAAAACAGTCCAGAGCCCGAAAACATCATTGTATAATCATTCCCATACACATGCGCACACTGTGTTCCATCCCCTCTAAAAGGATTGGAACAGCAAGATCAATTATTTTGCATGAGTTTGAAATTAAAAGATCAATAGATCATTGTACATCAAAAAATAAAATAATTGGTCTTGTCGTTCCAAAACATTTGGAGGCGACTGTAGGTCATCTGGTTCATCACATTCTAACACTTGTACTCCTACTGATTAATTCAGATGAAGATAAAAAAAAAAATAACAGCCATCTACTGTAGCATTAGATTATCCTTGGCTTATAGTAGAGGACCCTGATGTGGTTTCTGATGCTGGAGCCTATTTGTTGACTTTTTTTTTTTTTTTGACATGTGTGTGCATTCTGAGAAGCTTTTCTGTATATGTACATTGCCATAGCTCATCTGGCCGCTCAAACCATTCTAATCATTGTCCTGGAAATGCTCCATACCAAACTACTGAACAATTTTTAGTTGTTGATCCCAATCTGCCTTTTCCTCTACTAACAGCCAAGCCACAATTAAAGTTACTAAGATCCCATTTTCCTCATCTTAATGTTTAATATGGACATTAACTCTTCAGTTTGTGCATGTTTATATGCATTGCCATATGACTGACTGATTGGCTAATTCCATAAATAAGCATCTTTTCAGGTACAGGTGTTCCAATTAAAGTGGCCAGTGAGGGCACACTATATAGCGTTTAATCACATTTCCATTTTTCTCAAGAAATGATGAGCAGCCAACTCTGCACAACTTCTGTCATGCAAAAATTGTAACCACAATCACGGCACACACCTTATTCTCACTTCACATTTTGACCAAGACATTAAAGGTACAGTATTAGACTACCCTTGCAATGCACAGCAGAAACAAGTAACATGCATCTGATCTATGTTTATATTAGTATTTTGTTAAATAGTAATCATAGACACACCAGGATCATGTATCATGGTTAGGTCACAAATAATCAGTACTACATTATTACTACTCTAGTAGAGCACCAAACTGTTAACATTTCTCAGGATACTTATAATCAGTAGTTTTTGCTACTGCATTCTAACTGAATACAGTAAACTACACTACGTTAGTAATCGGCATTCCCTTATAAAAAGTGTCAGATAAAAGAGTCCTGACGGCCATCAAGCATCAGCATGCCACTCGATTACCTCCTGAGGTCTGATGGGGCAAGAATGAGATGTGGCGCTTTGGATGCAGGGAGCAGGCAGTGGGGGAGGCTGGATGAGGACTTCATTAGAAAGATCAGATTCGCTGATATGAAGAACATCCTGTTTTGAATATCAGTTGTCGGAATAAACTACAGGGTTCATTTTTAATCAAATAAAATCACCATTCAACTTCTCACTGCTACTGGGGTGTATTACACCCCTCCCTCCCTGCTTTTACATATTTAATAGACAAACAACATGGCACTGCAATGGCGCTAATCCCCTGTGGCAAGAGCCTAGATTAAATTTTTACATCACTTCCAGAGACAGTAAAGTGGCTCCTATAGATATTAGTACTATCTTATAGTATGCCAAAGGATATGGGATATTTCAACGCCCAGCACAAAAATTCTGAGCCAGCAAACATCAAGCAATAAATATTAATGATGCTCAAGAGAAAAATGCATCTTTCTAGTCTAGTCTACACACAAGTGCCTGTCAGACCATTGGTGGCATAGAGTAACAGAGGCCTGATATTTTCAGACAATACTAAAGATTCTTGGCTTGTAATAGGCTGAGAATTCTGCTGGTGTCTGTCCCATGATCTCACCTCCTGCATGGTGTTAGGAGAACTGGGAAAAGTCTTCCCTCCAGTCAAGCTTTGGTATCTCCTTTCCAGGGTTGCAAGTCTCTCCTTCTCCTATGTGAGTCGCCCAAAATAAATGAATTACAATAACATTAAGAAACAAAATACTTATGGTTAAGTGTCATGTGACAATAAATAAGTATTTAAACGGATTAATAAAATAATTCCGGTTAGCAAACTAGGCTTATATATATTCCGTAAACCACAGAAAGAGGAAACTGAACATCCTAAAGAGATGTTAAAATTTTTTGCTTTTATTTAATAATCTTAAATAGTGTTCTCTTATTGCTGCTATCTAACTCAATGTTTACTCATTTTAGGTGGCCTGAGATCCGGTGAGAAAAATCAACCTATAACACATGCTAGTTTAATTCACACAGCCAGTTCTGTGCCAAAACACTGTGCCATCAGTGCACCTCGGCTTTCTGTATGAATAGAATGGCAGTGTAATCAAGGGTCAGTGGCACAGCTTTAAGCTGGGAGTAAAGGTAGTGATGAGCGAAGATGAGATCTCTGTTAAAGAGAGAACGCCTCATCTCATAACAGGAGTATGTCAGGTTCAGCAGGTCATCGAAAGAGTGAAAAAAAAAACAGTTCACAGTTAGTTACACGCCATGGCTACTTTAATACATGAAAGCACACACTGAGGCGGCTTAGTGAGGTGGTCTTATTATTGCCTTTAAAGCCTGATTTCTGTGTGAAAGGGACTATTGAGCCTAAATGCAATATATACCTTCCTGTTCACTATATTTATTTACTAGATGGGACATAAAGTGCCTTTCAACGTGTATTGGTGTTGTGTTTTAGCATCGCGTAACTAAGCTATGGAGTCAGACTACCCTGGAAAAAGCTACATACATACTGATTGGATGCTTAAACAATATATTGGACTAACCTTTTGCAGCATTTGCAGGGCCATCGTTCGTTCTTTAGCCATCTTCTCACAGTCCTGAGCTGCCTGCACACCTAGCTGATTGGCTTGAATCTCAAGGGCAGCCATTTTCTCCTACAATACAGTTGTAGACATGATTTAGCAAATTCCAGCAATTGTAATAATCACAGTTATTACAATCTGAGTGCTGATCTGGTTCGTTCCCAAACCAAGACTGGCTGTAACAGCCATTACAATTGTCCTGATATTGGTGATAATACCTTCCTCTTGGCTATGCAGCGCTGGTACTCTGCCTTCTCCTGGAGCAGCTGTCGGCTGATTGTCTCCTTCTCCTCCTCAAGGCTGCTTTCACGCTCCAGCTGGCTAAACTCCAGGTCTTCAAATCGCTTTGAACCAGATTCCAGAGCCTCAGCCTTCTGCAGACAGAACGGAGACGGAGCGGAGACGTGGACACAGAGACAGACCAACAGGTGGAAAGGAAAAATAGATGAACATAAACGCCTTAATGACTCGATTGCGACTTTGTCTGTTTCTATACATTTCGGAACGCCTCCATCTGATACGAGAGAAAGTGCATAACAGATCATCGAGTTTAAAGAAGAAAATAGATGTTCCATTGGACCCGGCGCATTATCAGTTGATTAGTGGGATATTTTTGTTAAAACATGCAAAGCAAGCAAGCAGCGGAATTTGTTAGCATATGGAAACAGGCAATAATGTAAACAACATGCAAAGACAATTCACAAGAGTGGAAAAAAGAAACAAGGGTCAAATATTTTCTTACAAAAAAGTAAGTACAAAAAAGCGCATAATCAGAGAAAGTGTAAAAGAGAAACAAGCCAACATACTCTGAAGCTGTTCATACATTACACAAGTGCTATGAAGGTATAAAGACAGTATTTTTCATATAAAACTTTTCCCTTCAAAAGATCATTTTAATATCATTAAGCAATAAAACAAGCATATGATCTCCCGAGTTATGTTTACATGAACGCTAATAATCAGATTATTTTTCTAATATCTGAATCAGATTTCTCAGGTAGTCATATAATCAGTATACAAACTCAACCCAGAAAAAAGCTCGTCTTGGTCTTTGGGTAAAAAGCTTGGGAAAAAGTACAGCATTATATGCAAATAAATACTTGCCAGTGAAGTGATTTTTAACTTAGAGTCAATTGTGTTTTTAACCAATCGACAATAAATACTCTACATAATGGACTACAAATATATTGTCTATGTGAAGAAAATGAAACTATGTAAGGTTCATCAATACCACTCCACTGCTTGGTCGATAAAATAATTTATTTTCTTACAAGCTACTTGATTCAAAAAGTGCCTTCCAGCTCTCTACTGGAAAATTTCATTAAACTGCTAGCTTTGCAACTTGTAGCGATGCTGCTAAAAGAAATCTGATTAGCAGCTGACTCTAGACCCAGAGTTTTATTATTATCACATTACTGAAGCGTATGTAAACATGTCGCTAAAATCAGATTTTCTGCCGTTATCAGATTATTTTGTACATGCAAATGCACTCATTGTAAACAAACCCATCGCAGTAGCCTCTAAATACTTATCTTTGTGCTCGTGTGTGTTTTTCTTTTAACTCCTTACTCATTCAGTTTGTTCACTACTGCGTTGGATGTTCTTTGTTTTTGTTTTTTTGTTTTTATTTTAGCTGAACATTTGGCCTTGTTTTTGTGTTGATAATGCTCCGTAGGGCAGTAGGAGAGGAGACTGACCCTGGCAAGCTGTTCCTGTAAGTGCTCCCTCAGAGACTCGGGGCATTTGTGAAGCTGGCTCTTCAGCTCACTGTACCCATCCCTCAACCTGGCCAGGACGTCACGCTCGGCTGAGACATTAGCCCTCCCCTATAAAACGATAAACATATGCACACATACATATACACATATACACATACAATAAGCATGTGCACACACACAAGACAGACTAGGGACACGGAAGAGAAGGGAACAACGACAACAAAAGCAGTACGACCAAGTTTTTTTTTTCTTCTTCTTCTTTTCTTGTGATGCTTCAGTATGAAACACTTTGGATCATGCAGTGGTCTCACACAATCAGCTCTATGTCTCTTTGAAATTTAGAAGAAAAGAAGCCCTTTTTCTTTAGAATTTCAACCATTCAAACACCACTCGCATCACAACTAAAGACACTCCACCAGCAAAATGTGTAAAGAGTTCGGTTGTTAAAGGTTAGAAAGAAGTTAGTAAAGAGCTCCCACAGACAGCTTTCAAGAGAAAAATGCAGGGAACAAGAAAGGCATATTTGTTCCTCCTTGCTGAAAGCAAAATGCTTCTAGGTGCAAAAGAACGCATTAATTAACTTATGCAAACCCTTCCTTTTGTGCATATGTGTTTACCTTTTCTTTCTCCTTCTGAATATTTTTCTCCACTTCACTCAGTTTGAGCTGGATCTGATTAATAATCTCTAACTCTGCCTCCACTTGATCTAACTCAGCTCTCCTCTCCCCCTGCAGCAATGCCCGCTCCATCTCAGCCTGCAGATTAAAAAAACAACAACACGGCTAACGTTATCATAAATCTCTTTTGTATTTCAGTGTAATCAAATTTCTGATTAATCTTTAACACATCCAAAATTAGTGTACACCGTACTCATGCTGAGGACTGCGAAACATTACGTACTTTCATAAGTATTCGACACTTTGAATGAATACAGTATGTATATACTACACTGCTTCTCCAATCAGCTAAAATCCTAAATGCAAATGCGCTCCTTTCCTTTTGTTTGTTGAACTAATAGACCAGCAAGATACAAGAACATTGGAGAAAATAATTATTTATGGAACAATAGGAAATACTACAAAATTTCTGTGCATATTTCCAGTAACTTTAACGACACACAAACTGCACAGTGTGCCATTTCAGCATGCTCCATGTATAGTATAGCAAAACACACAAATGTACAACAGTAGAGCCAACAAACAAAAATGCACAAAAGCACAGGAAAAAATGCAAAAGGAAGTAGATATTAAAATATGTGCATTAATATACTGTGTATATAGTGTTAATATTTATCTGGATGTTTTTGTTTAATGGTGTGCTTGTGCAAAATGCATTCATATCACATATAGTATCTAAAGCTCTCATTTTAAAATTGTGATTTTAAACCTGTGCATTTTGCTCTGCAGGAACTGCAAGCCAGATAAAACTTTTGTTTGTTTTTTTTTTACTCCAAAAGTCATTATTTTAAATATATTCGACCAATATATAAGTACCACCCAGTAGTTCCTGGTTAATAGAAATGGACCTCCTCTTGAGTATAAGGCAAAAAAAAAACTTTCCCCAGAAGAATGCTTCAAGAACATATAAAAATTCTGAAAACGCTCCATGTCTAGTGCTACAATACCTCGTCTACTAAGGCAAAAGAACGTTTTAAAAACTAGTTTAGTGCTTTGTAATACAGTTTTAGCAGGAGATGTAGCAGTTGTCTGACCTCTTGTCTGGAATCCTGTAGTTGCTGCTCCAGCTCAGTGACCCGAGCTTTAAGCTCATCTACTCGAGCCAGAATCCTGACCCGCTCCTCCACCAGATAACCCAGCTCCTGCTGCCCCATTCCAGAAGTGTCCTCATGCTGAGGAGGAGTGTGAGATAGATAGATAGTAAGGAACAAAGAAAAATAGAGAAGATAAAGATAGAAAGAACGTTTTAGAGGTATTATACAACAACAACAACAACAAGAAAAAAAAACTGTGGTGTGTGCTTTCAGGTATAGCAAAGAAGAACTTTTTAATGTATGTAAGTTCTATTAGTCTGTGACTTTCTACTTGTCTGAATGGTTATGAATATATAGAAGAAAGTAGAAATGTTATACCTCCTGGTGCTGGCTCTCAGTGCTGCTACACTCCTCTTTTAGGTTCTCGTCATCACACTCTCCCAGTCGATGCGTGTGAGCGTTTAGTCGCTGAACTGCCACACACACCAGGTCGGGGCCGGGTCGTCGGTCCTCTGTCCCAGGGAACTGACCCACCCTCCCTGTCTCCATATCTACCACGGGGTCCCCTTTATTATACTCGGCACACAGGCTCAGAATGGTCTCCAGCCTCTGTCGTTCCTGTGTATACACACACACAGACACACACACCACACACACACAGTTCAGAATCAGGGTGGTCTCCTGAATAAACAAATAAATATTTTTTAAAAAGCTAATAAAGAAAAAAGACAAAGGTCTAAAGCAATCCCCAGCTACATGCGCGTGCATCTGAAATGATATTGTCTTTGTGCAACGTGGTCTGTTTTAAGCAGATCCTGCTGACTGAAATCTGAGATAAGCGCCGCTCACTAACTCGCCATGCCAGAGCCTTAACATGAACACTGTATTTATAAGCGTAATATATAGCACACGAGTGTAAACAGCATGACAGGGTAATGTCACGTCAACACAAACAGATAAATAATCACCTCTGACTACCTTGTTTCAGCTAAGAGAACTCTTGGGCTCCCGTGGCAGCTTTATGAAAAATCATGGTCTCATTCACACACTCACACATACTTGAAAACCAACTCCCCCTACTGTGCTAACTCTCCATGACCCCCCAACTTGTGGACTAATGTGACCTCTCACCCCTACTACAGTAGTCAGCTGTTACTGTCACTCTACATATGTCACCGACCATGTGTGTGTGTGTGTGTGTGTGTGTGTATGTATCATCTCTACCTTTCTTTCTCTCCCTCTCTCTTTACTCTCTTCTCTCACAATCTCAGTCATCTCCGGCCTTTGTCTGAGTCCTGGCTCACTGATCTGCAATGCTCTATGAACTGGACCTTATTATACTTCGCACAAGCAGCTGACAATACCCAAAGCTGCCTCGCTAGCTGACACTAGCTCTGCGCTACTGCATGACTAAAATAACACGGCAGGGCACCGTGCTCTAACAAGAGCAGAACCACAAAGAACAGGGGACCTCTGTAGTTAACGTCATTTCTGTCTTTCTTTCTTTTTTTTTTTTTTAAGTGTTCATTTAGTTAGTGAGTCACAATGGATAATTAATCAAACTCCACTCCTGCCATTTTAAAGGTGTGTGAAAGTGTGTATGAAAATATAACGTCTATAAATTTGTCCTGAAGAAGACGAATATAGTAACCGGAACTGTGAAGGAATTCGTACTGTATAGCCCTCAAGCCATTTTTGAGTTCTACACTTGTTTACTTGATCTGCTCTCCTGTTCACACTCTGTAACAGAGAACGGCCAGATGTTTGAATAAAATGTGCAGAAGAAAAATGTATTCAGGACATTATAACAAAGGCAAATGACGACAGGAGAAATAAATGGATGAAGTGTACCACTATCTCCCTGGCAATAATTAAATCAGCAATATGCTATTGGGAAATTTATGATTACCATCCAGATTATACCAGCTGAAATAAAAGAAATACATTTAAAAAAACATTGGAAATATAAAAATTTATAGCCGGGTGTCATATATTCATGCCCCTTCCTTCAGATGTTCTCATCCAGACAGGCTGATATCCAAAGCTGATATTCACAAATCCGATGTAAACCTTTTTCCCCCTGATCTCAACCTTTAACACACTGTTTGTCAAAATTAGTTGCACTAATCGGATCTTTGCTCTGACATCAATATCTGAAAACGAACGCTTGGATTCTCACACATGCTCTCTTGCTGAGGAGACAGAAAGGCAGCGCCTTTAAATGCCGACTGCAGTGTAGCTAAGCAACAACGCTTTCCTTAACAAAGAGAGTGTCAGCTCAGCTGGCACGCTTGGTAAAGATGCTTCTGCCCAAACAAAAACAAAAAAGCTCCACATACACTGTGTGTGTGTGTGGTGTGTGTGTGTGTGCACGCACGCAGCCCACTTTATTACGAGAGCTCTCCTTTAGCTTACAATAAGCACTTGGCCTCAGGGTTCTCAAGAGAAGAACCGGGCAAATACGAGGGTCAGAATTGCACGTTTTAAAATGACCTGTGTGTCAAAGCTTATTTCCGATCTTCTCGACTACTGGGTGCCGAGTGTGAGAGGGAATTAGTGTCTAGCCAGGAAGGAGGTGATGGTATTACTGTGGGTGATTTGAGAACAGAAGTAACAGAGCTCCACTGGTGGCTGAATGCTGCTAATGAGGAAAGCAGTAAACAGTCTTTCAATTACTCTCTGTGGGTGTCTCGCTTCCATACAGAACACAGACGTAAACACAAACACACACACTCACACAGACGGAAACAGACACTGTACTATGTGATAGTGTGATATGATAATCGAGGGACAGACATAAGACTGCCTTTCTGTTACAGTAGACAATATGTGACCTTTTACGCCGTCACTGGATCAGGATTAATGGTCGAACAGGTCATTTTAATGAAGGAACAAAAAACTGAAAATAATAACACCCTGGCCATTTAAACATCCAGATGCTTGTCACTGGGGTGGTTCCCTGAACGGTTTGCCTTTTGTTTCCATAAAAAAAAAAAAGAACAGGACCGGATGTTAACACTCGCCCCTGGTACATCTCTCATGCCATGAATATATCTGTACACTGGTACGTAAGCACTTATAGTTTGAGAAAATGACAAAAACATTCGACTTGAAGTCAAAGCATTCTTCTGAAAACAAGTAAACAATGAAGTAACTCTTAAGTGCAGCGTCTAACATGGTAAACATGGCAACATGCTGCACTCTAGTGGCGACTCCTGTCTTCTGCATGAGGTGGTATTCTTCTCAGTTTCCACGGTGACACAGTCAGGAAGAAGAAGAAGTGACCTCCAATACCGAACATCTTAAAACTCCTTGAGATGAAAGTGCGTGCGAGAGAGAGAGAGAGAGAGCGAGAGAGAGAGAGAGAGAGAGAGAGAGAGAGAGTATATGCCTCACTACTGGACTTTGATGTTGTGTATCTGTATGGATGCCTGTTTTTATATCTTACTGGGGACCATATGTCCCTACAAGGCTACAAAATCTGATAGGATTTGTGGAATTTTATTTTATAAGCATTTATCTTTTTTTTTTTTTTAATGAGCTAATGGGCTTACTTTTATTTTTGAGGCTAAGCCTAAGATTGGATTTAGGTGTAGACATAACATTAACTGCAATAAAATGTTATTAAAATGAACGCGTGTGCGTGTGTGCACGTGTGTGCGTGTGTATACAGGCACGTGCATCGTACTTGCATGATAACAGAGACAGGATGCAGCAGAATATGCAATGACAGCACAGAGTACGCATGGCAATGAGCCAAGTGGGCCACAGCCCAGAATCCTTACTGATGCTCACTCCTGTTAAACATATACACCCTCCGTACCCACACACACACACACACACACACGCACACACACACACACTCTCTGTATTATGGGCCATGCATACATATCCCCAGGGGATGCACATTTTATTTTAAATAGACAAACTAGAGTATAATTGGACAGAAAAATATGTTTGTGTTAACAACATATACTGTAATATGTATGCTGTACATTACTGTCTTATCATTGTTATCCACGCTGATTTCATTCTTTAAACCCAATTTTCCATATGGACAAAAAAAAAAAACCTGAATCATATTACTCGCTGTTGGGATCCTGCCACAGGAACGTCTTTTAATAAGTGTTTTGAGACATTCTGGATAATTTTCCACATCGCTTTTCATTTCTCTTTCCCTGAGTCGGTCTCCTTCTCTTGTTGTACCTCCATTCAGTTTACTCTTCTCCTGTGTGATGTCACAGCATTTCAGCATTTACTCACAACTAACTCGATAACTATGACTAGTAAAAAAAAAAAGAAAAGAAGAAAAAAAAGAGGAGGAAAATGCCACTTTTAACGCTCATCAAAAAGTGGCTAATCAGGCTGATGCTGATCTATTTCAGCCATAATCATGCTGACATAAATATCATTAAAACTACATGACCTCAAGTCAGGTTTCTCTCCTGCATTATCATAAACTGCTTACAGCAGACTACTGATGAGGCATCTTCAAGGCTGCTGATTTTTCATGAAAAATGACTTGCTGCTCGTATTAATTTCGCTGTTGTCCGTACGGACTTGCCTACTGAAATAGCTTTTCTAAAGGGAATAACAGGAATGTGTCTCTGCAGTGACAGCTGCTCGGCAGCTCGTAATTAGGACTCGTGAGCGTGAGTGTGTGTGCATTGTGGACTTAAGAATCTGGAGAGAAATAGAACAGCAATCTGTGTCCCAGGAATAGCAATTATCATCTGAACAGTGCAAATTAATATGAATAAAAAGGGGATAATAATACGGAGTAAGCGTTTGTGGGTTGGACTGTCTTTGGAATTAAAGACGCATCAGGGTATAAAGTGTTCAGAAAATTATAGGGTTAGTCAAGGGTGACTGTGTTTAAGCAATTAGATTGTGTATGTGTGTGTGTGTGTGTGAGAGAGAGCAGTTTAATGCTTCAAGGCCATGTTGGGTAAATATAGCATTCATATAGCCACACCCTTTACCCATAGTACTTTACAAGACACTCTGGAATTCACATTGATGTGTTACTCTCATCTGTGCTTTAGCTATAAACCCCTCGTCACCACCCACCATCACAGACAGAATCTGCTGTGGAAAATTCTCCATGACTTCATAAACATTAGTCAGCACCTCCTCTCTTTTTGAGAGTGTTCATATAGCATCTCGAATACAACTTCACTATATGCTGGACAATGTAACACAGATCACAGACATGCAAATATCCACAACAGCAAAACACACCCACCAGTCTCTCCATTTCTTGTTCTTTTATCCTCTCGTCCCGCTGCCAGCGATGGTACTCCAGCAGTTCATCCTCGTTGTCATTGATTTCTGAAATGCTGTTCTTACGTTCCCGTGGCCTGGGTTGGACAGTCCATGGTTCTCTAGGGTTTTTTCTCTGACTACGAGGGCTGGTTAGGGGAGAAATCCCAACCTGGGTACCGACGGTCCCCTTTTGCCTTCCGCCACTACTAGTGTGGTCCTTCAGGACAGCAGACACAGGAGAAGGGCTTCTGGCCCTTAACCCCCTCGTTTCAGCAGCGTCATCCCCTGCTGTGACTCGTCTTTGCTGTTGAGGGCTCTCTGGTACACCCTTTCCTATCTGGCTCCGGGTTGGAAGGGATACCCCAGGTAGGGCTCCAGGTAGGACCGGGACGCCCTGTATCCCACGGCGTGGAGTAGAGGGACTGGGAGGGGGACGTTCTCGGAATGGAGCTCTATTGGGTGGATCTAGTGCCTGGCGAGTGGACTGCGGACACTCTGGAGGAATGAATAAGCGTGGGTTCGGCTGAATAGATAGACTTCCACCATTAGCTGAGGAAGTCTCCTGGAAAGTTGAACCTGCACTGGATCTAGGACTTGATGAGGCAGAAGAACAAGAAGTCATGAAACCATTATCCCTTCCTGCATCTCCAGAGAAACTAAAGGCTGAACGTGGGCCCTCTGGACCACCTCTGACCAAAACGTCCTGGTTTTGGCGACTGGGTATAGGACTTGGTGGTGCTTCTGTCACGGCTTTTCTGGGAAGCCTGGGACTTTCCTGTACCTTTCGCACCCCGCTACTATTGCCAGTCCGAGCTGACGATTGCCGTGGCTGGGGAACTGGTGGCTGTACTGTATGATGGTAGGAAACTGAATGTGAAGGGTCCACACGAGCGCCAGAACTGTTGGCAGTTGAGGGAAATGAAATGGGAGAAAAAGGAGGAGTGGTGTTTTCATAGCTGGATCCCACAGAAAGGCCTCCAGGGCTGGCTGGAGAGGAGAGGAGATAGCGGCCACCTCCATTAAACATGGGGGAAAGAGGCGACTGTGGGATGGGGTACTCAGGCTGTTTTCCAGTTTCAGCTGAGGAGCCCTGAGAGATATTCATAGATAAAGAGTCCATGATGTCCTGAAGATCCTTTTCAACAGAGTGGGCTTGACGAACCCTCTCATGAGGTACAGGCTGGTGGTTTCCATTGTGCAGACCATGGGGCTCTGTAGGAAAGCGTAAGTGCTATCTTTAATATCAAATTTGTATTTATATTAATTTCGGCAAATTAAATAAAACAGTTAATAAAGTGACTAGTATCAGTGACATAGTAACCGTCAAAATTAATTGAACTATTTTATTTAATCTAATAAACAGTAACAAATAACTGACTTTGGTTTCATCAACTGCTGTTTGAGCACCTGCAGATTTCACTTACCACATATGTACATTATGCTGAGCCAAGAAAAGGCAAAGCAAGCACACACTAAATCAGTTTATCCTACTCCCCGTCTCTGTGTTTAACAACACACATATGCACACGCACTCACACACCGCGACACATACAATTACCCTACTTCATATCTCCAAGGCCACACACATACATACAAGGAACTGGGTGCGGCATGCCATGCTGCCTCCCTCAGTACAAAGGTCAGAGAGGACAAAGAAGAATAGTTCCTGAATTACAGCATGACTCATACTACTCACACTGTACCACTCTCTACCACACACTTCTTCCCACTCCATCAATTCCCAACACACTGTTTCGGCTATGGTCTACAGTGTCTTAACTACAATCCTCACACTGATGAGGCCTTTTTAATTCAATCTTGATTTTGAAACAAATAATTTCTTTACCATATGCTGGGCCTTTTACATTTTCACAGGCTCAAGATTAGGACCAGTAATAAGCAGTTAAGCAGTTGTGATCTGTCTTTTGATTATTTATGACCAATTAAGGAGATAAAAGTTGGTAAATTTGCATTTGCCTTCATTAAAACACAGACCTATCAGACAGCTGGCAGAAACAGTACAAATCAATCAAATCAATAATTTGATTTAAAAAAAATGTCAAATCAATAATTTGATTAAAAAACAAACACTGTGTGAGCTCAGCAACATCTAAAGGACTTGAGGACCAGAAAGGACAGCTAACGTGAACGATAACAGAATTTACGTCTTTGTAAAGAACATTTTTAAAAACTTACACAATATCTAACCAATAAAGAACATGATAGAGAAGGTCAAGGTCTACAATCAAGAGATGCATTCATGAATGTAAATAGAGTATGTTTAACAAAAGTGTAAAATTAGGCCTTAAATAATATTGCGAAGGAAAGGAAGGACTAATTTATTCCAGACTTCACTCAGTGATTCACTACTATTAAAAATAATCTTAATATTTATATATTTGTTTATATACTGTATGGCTGCCACTGCACCAGGATGACTGGTGTTGCTGGTGTTTACTAATGACATGACTGCTGATCAAAAGTAGCAGGATAAAATCTAACGTGTATTGAGCTATGCTTAGACTAGTCAAATGCTGATAAACTGATATTACCACAATCAATCAAGTCAATCAAGTCAATCACCTGACCACAACCCAAGTGAGCATGACTTTCAGCTGCAGAAGACGAAACTGAAGGCAGAAAGCCCCATAAACTGGAAAATGTAGTGATTTGGTGAGTTGGATACAGATGGATGTATTTGCTTCCATGTATTAAAAAATAATCTTAATATTTATATTTATGTTAGTTTGTCCATTTACCATTGAGTGTGTAAAAATGAAGGGACAAACCCCTTAAATTAAAGCTGAACGTCTACACTCCAGTCAATTTGATTGCTTCATTTCAAATCCACTGCTGTTATAGATTATAGATATACAGTATATACACTACACCACTACACTCAAGAAACAGGATTAAACCCAAAAATATCTTTACCACACACAGTCACCAAACAAAGCAACACTTTTCAACCTTGCACCTGCTTTAGACTGGCCTTCAATGGCCTCATTATTGTCATGAGATCCTTCACAATAGGGTTAAAGCCAAAGACTTCCAAAGACTACACACACATACAGAAAGCTTCTCAAGGCTTTCAGTGTGTTATTCATTCCATCAGAGTCACTCTGGACGTTTGCTTCCTGTACATGAAAGACCAACCAGTTAATAGAGATCTATTTAATCCAGTGCTGTGTTCAGTGAAATGAGAAGAAAAATGCTGTACTTTTTCCCCTAACAATACTGCAATAATAAATCAGCATTATTGATAGATGACTTTTTTTGTTTCTGTAATCATCTAAATAGAGCTGGTAAGTAAAACTCTTCTGGATTACAGGATCAAAGTTTCTTTGTATTAACGCCAACAAAAAACTTTTTTTTTCCCCAACCCTGTGCTTACATCATTATCATACTGTATCAATGTACATTATAATAAAAAAATAAAAAAACACACACACCGTAATCTGTGAATCTTATATACAGAAAATATAGTCATGATATAATTCTACCTGAATGTCCTCTGTAGGTGCTGCTGAGCCCAGCGTCTCCTTCGGGCATCATACTCTTCATCCTGAGAGCCTCCTCTGGGTGGTTGAAGCGAAAAAATGCAGACTGCCCAAAACAAAGCATGCACCCTATTACACAGAGGAGGAAAATGAGAGAGGAATTAGCATAATCAAACAAATTAACCAAAAAGGCTGCTTGACAGAAATGTACTAAAAATATAAATATTTTAATAAAATGTAATATATTTAGACCTAAAACGGCCTAAATTCTAAACAGAAACAGTGTCAACATGGTCTCTAAATTCTGCCACTAGCAGTGTTAGCTAGAGATGTCTGTGAGACTAATATGGTTGATGCAGTTTTAAAAAAATTTTTTTTATCAATCTGGAGAAAGGAATCTGGTAAATGCCTGACACAGTCCCGACACATGCACTCTCAAGTTAATGAATGTGGTGTTGCTTTGTTCTGTGAGCTTCACATCTGATCACGACGCATTCACACCCATGTTTTTTCCAGATGCTCTGTAAAGCCTTCTGGCAAACTTTCTTTAAAAAGAAGTGTTGACGCGCCTATTTATATCTGTATTTGCTGTGTTTGTTCGTTTCTTAGTTTCAAACTTTAAAAAGCCATAAAACTACACATCAATGTGTTTTGTAGTTTGTAAATCCACAAAGCTCATTTTATGTAACAAGAAATGTTCTCCATCAGAAGGATGGTGGAAACATGGTAGACGCTGTACTGTTGAGACTGTGCATGTATGTGTATAAAAATAAACTCAGATCTATATAATATAATATACTTCTACTATGTGCAACACATATCTGCTAAGAGTTTAAGAAACATTAATTTCAAGTACCTATACTTAAACAAAAGCACATGAACCCAAACAAACACACACACACACACATCACTTACAGCTGTGCTGTGCTGTTCTTAGGGAGATGGGTGAATCAATACTGTGTTTGCCACTCTGGCCATAAATTATGACTCAAGCCTCCATTTCATAATGAACAGCGACAGCACAGGAAGCATGAAGCTAAAGTGAAGGATGTAAATCATAGCATGGTCTTAGAGCACCAGATATGAGCTGTCGCACACCTGCACTGGCTATGGCAACTTTGATTTAACTCGGATGCATTGAAAACAATAACTCAGTTGCCCCTGGACATGAAATTGATTAAGCATTTGCAACAATGTGATTCATATTCAGAACATGTCCCAGGCTGTCTCCCCGCCTCTCTTAGTGAACTGATATCGATACCGTATTTCTTTTGATCAAAACATTTATTTATATCTCTAGATTGGTTTTAGATTTTTTTTTCTAGCTTATGTTCATTCCTGAACATAAGTCCAAAACTGCTAGTCTAAAACTTGTTGTATACACACAATAAATCAGGACATTTATCCTAACAGCACTGTTGCACTAAAAGTCTTAAAGATGTGACACACACTCAACCCTGGCAGAGTTCTCTCAAAACACTCTTTTGTCTCTGTGGTTTTTACGCAAAATGGTGAGAAAAAATAAATCAATAATGCAAGTTTTGTGACCACAAAGCACACTGCTGATCAGAGTTGTTAGAAAAGATATGTATGGTCATGCACATCTGAGCTAATAGAATGTCTAAAGTTTTGTGTCCTTATACATACATTATGAAATTTTTTACAGTTACTCTCACATTTTACACAAAGTTCATGTAGGAAAGTAACGTTAAAGATTTAATGGACATTTTTCCAAAATGTACAAATAGCCTGTATAAAAAAAAATTAAATACTAAAAAAAGTTTAAGCACAAGGGTGTATTATGGTTTTAAAAAGAACGTTTGCAAAACAACAAATTACTTTAACTTCTTTCTAGACTGAAAATGTTAGCACAGGCCTCATGTCATTTATTCTGTAGATACTCCTCAATGCCCCTTCACTCCCAAACAACAGTACTCTAAATGTTAAACTGCTAACATCAGCTACCTGGCACAGAGGACACACAGAATTCCAATTAGATGCTATAACAACTAGAGTACCTGTGTAACATGATAGGTCACTCAGGAATATGGATAACCAATCATCATTAATCATAATGAGCAGAGTGGACATAATGAGCATCAGTCAGCCTTCATTCAGTGCTCTGCTGAAATAAGCCAAGTAACAGCATGATGAAAAATTACTCAGAATAAGTGACATAAATTTGTCATGAATTATTATGACCTGATGTTAGCAGGTTTTAGAGCAATAACTTGGCTTCCAATCCCTTGCATGACAAGACAATACAGTCACTCAGGATAAATGAAATATAACGCGATAAATCAGTGTGCTTCTCAAGGAGAAAGCTAGTTGGAAGAAGATTCTGGCTTTATCAACAAACACTTTATGAGAACTGTGTGGTGGATAAAATATATAACTAATTAAAGTCATATGTTATGTTGAGAGGTTTCCACAGTTGCTTAATATTATTCTGTGATGCATTACAATGGTTAATACTAATCCTTATGATAGTCGAACTTGGTAAATGTAGGTGAACTTTACTCTGTTTATTACTGTAGTTTATTACTGTGGGCGGAGATTGTGGACATGTCGAGATTCACATAGGCTCAAGGAGTTTTAAAAAATCATGCATATACGGAGAAAAAGTACAATCTTATCTAATGTCCTAATGTTCCTTTAACTAGATAGATAGATAGATAGATAGATAGATAGATAGATAGATAGATAGATAGATAGATAGATAGATAGATAGATAGATATTTCATTGATGCTGAGGGAAACTGCAGCATAACTAAATAGTAATATATATTTAATATGTAATATATATATTAATTTATATACAATATAAGTCAAAAGTTTATTTTTATACATTCATTCATTTATCTTCTATACAGCACATACAAACTACAGACAATTTGGGAATGCCAATTATCCTAATCTGCATGTCTTTGGAGTGTGGGAGGAAACCGGAGTACCCAAAGAAAACACACAAACCACAGGGAGATATACCGTGTACAGTCTTGATGGCAGAAAAAAAATATACAAAATGTATTCTCATGTCCATATTATTAGGAACACCTGTTCCATTATGTATTTATCTAATCTGCCAATAATCTGGCGGCAACACAATGCACAAAATCATCCAATCGACCACTGTAACTTTAACCGTTTGGCTGTTAAGGTGGTCAGTGCGT
This sequence comes from Clarias magur, assembly GCA_013621035.1. Taxonomy (NCBI): domain Eukaryota; kingdom Metazoa; phylum Chordata; class Actinopteri; order Siluriformes; family Clariidae; genus Clarias; species Clarias magur. Next base: position 87,125 of record QNUK01000469.1, on the reverse strand, counting down.
ATATGTCCTAGTATTATTTTAAAGTGTGTTACAGTGCATTTACTTTCCTAAAAGTCCTAAGAGTGAATTAGGTCACTTCTTTCTACTGTTTTCACATAAGCAGAAAGCTGCTCCTCTCAAAAGGCATACAAAAATGTGTTCATTAATTAATTGGGGAAAAAAATATTAATTTAAAATAAAATAAAAAAGTGGTTAAATATTAGGTTCCCTTGTTGGCCAATACATAACGTTAATTATACAATGAACTGAATAAAAGCAATGATAAAAAAAATAGCCTGTGGACCATCAGTGCTCTAATACTGAGACAATATAGAATAGGTATAACAAACAAACAAACAAACAAATAAGTAAGTAAGTAAATAAATAAATAAGGGACATTTAAAAGACTTAAAAACATTATAAATAACAGTTTGCTGTGAAGTAATGTGGTAAATATTTCGTGATAGAAAGTTGATTAGATTTATTATTATTATTTTTATTTCAGCAGACAACTATTTAAACGATTCACAGGCAAGTCAATAGTTTACTTACATTTACTCACGTCAAATACGACAAAACGCAGGAGATGCCCCGACCTTACTGGAACAAAATATATATATATATATCTCGCTCTCCCGCCGCTTTGTTATGCTAATGCTATGGTAATGTCCGTCCACTTATTGACTTTTCCTTTCACACAAAAGATGCCAGATGTCCAATGTCCACCTGTCTAAGTGTTAAAGCTACAAACCGAGCCCAAGCTGAGAGAAGGAGAGAGAGAGAGAGAGAGAGAGAGAAAACAGTCCATATGTTGACGGGATTTAAAAAAAAAAAAAAAAACCACCTGCGGTTGATAACTTCTCGGGTGGAAAAAAAGTGTGTTATCCTCTTTACGCGAGCGCGATATTAAGTTGTTACCGCGTTAACCGAAAAAAGAAGTAAGAGAAAGAGCTGGTGTTCATACATGTAGGTCATACGACTGAGGACCAAAAACGTCAGGGTAGCTGAACAGCTGTCCCAGTGCCGGCTGTTCTCTCTCGCTCGCTCTCTCTCTCTCTCTCATAAGCGACACTATTGTCATGCAGAGCGCAGGAGACGGGGAGGAGGCGGCCACCAAGCTCCTGAATACCATTAACACCCACCATTTGTCACTAAATTGCTTATGTAATGAATTGAACTGATGCGCACACACGGAGATACGGTAAACACTAGAAATTAAAATGGTTTTGCTTTAAAAGTGAGGTTTTTTTTTCTCCTTCTAAGCGCCTGCTCTGTAAACTGGGGTATAGCCAAACGGGTGGCAGCTGAAATAAGTGAAAAGCCACAAAAAAAAACTTTGTGTTGATGTACAGTACCTGTAGCAGTCAAAACTCGGTATACAACTACTGTTTGAAGTTTTTCTTTTTATACTATTTTCTATCATAACAAGGAAATATGAAGGAAAAAGGAAGTCTTTAATTCTTTAATTCATCTTTTGCACATGACTGGCATTCAACAAGTGGTGAACATACTGTATATGAAATACTGTACACTGGTACACATAATGTACACTGGTACACTTACTACATAATTATTTTATAGTTTTGATGCCTTCAGTATTGTTCTACAATGTCTGCGAATGAAAATGTTCATTGAATGGGTATGGATGAATTCATACTGTCTGTATGTAGTTTTGCAGGTTCTTCCAGTGTTTGTGTGGGTTTTCCTTGGGTTCTCTGGTTTCATCCTACTGTCTGAAAACATACAGGTAGGTGGATTGGCTATGCTAAATTGCCTGAAGGTATAGAAATCTGTGCATGGTATGTGATGGCCTTTGGTGGAATTGACCGGGATAAGGTGATGAATGAATGAATGAATTAATTAATTAATTAATTAAATGTGCTCATCAGTTATTAACAGTTATATTAAATTTCAACAATTCATTGGTCACCAAGAAATATTCTTAGATATTTGAAACAGACTTTTAATAATTGTATTACCATAAAACTAAAATTGTTGTCCTGTGTCAAATGGAATCTATTTCAAAAAGAGCATGTGGATAATTCGTGGATTTATTTGTTTACCATTTTATTACTATTGATGTAATAAGTACGCACTTTTCTTCCTCTACCAACCTAGTGTAGAGTAATGAACGTATGATTTATTTTTACAAATTCCAAGTAAACCCTTTTTACAATATGCATTCCATACATGCTGTTATATCTAAACTTAAACCGCTTCCAGATATAAGCTAGATACACGGAACAATTATACTGTTGTAAATTCAGCAGGCTTAAATGGCACAGAGAATGTTACAAGATCACCTGAAGAATGTCGAGGTCACTTTCAAGGGAAGTTCAAACACAACAAACGGCACTATTGTGACAATTTTTTTTTTTGTATTTAAAAAAATGGAGAAGTATATTAAGCATGGAGGTTCTTATATCATTCTTATATTATGGATTTTATATCATTTGTGTTCATTTAATTCTGAGCTGACATTTGAGACATGATAGTTTGCCAAGCATCTTAATCTGACTCGAGTGATTTACCTAGTGTTTAAAAATCAAGGTAGACCTTAGAATGAAAGACCCATAAAATTTGCATTCCTGATGGACCAAAGTCATTATATTTACAGACATATATTCATATTCAGCAGTATGTGATTGACAATTTGCGAAACACCCCCTTTTATTCTATGAAAGATCCAAAAGGATTATGAGGTTTGGCAGTTGAAGGAAAATCAATAGAACACATCACTAAGACATTTTCTTGGATTTTTCCTTAAGCCATTTTGACATATTTGTACCTTGAGACAGTCGTACAGGCTTTGTGACTGACAGACCATCTATGGAGCATGGATTGCCACAGGGGAAAAGGGTGATGTTTCCTGCCTGGTTTTCAATGTAACAGTGCAGGGCAGCGATTCCTGGACCCTGGATATTGATGTCAGTGTTTCCATAACCGAGAGTCGTTTTCCCTGCATTCAGAAAAAGAAAAATTACAGCATATTTAACCAAATGTTTTATCGTGATGTGTAAAACTGTTTAAAATTAGTTTCTGGAAAAAAAAAACATTCCTTTAAATCTAATATTATTTCCATGAATATTAGTTCATCATTCTGTTCATTTTCTTAACTTTTTGTTTGACTCTTCTGAATAAGAAAATTCCCATCCTCTCTCTGACCCTCAGCCACACAGAAAGTGTCTATTCTAGCAGATACAGAAAGAAGAAATTATTGGTTTAATTCATGGCTGAAAGTTGTGTGTGCATGTCTGTAGGTGGTTTATCTTGGAGAATGTTTGTTTATTTTTTTCATTTAGTAGCACTGTATATTCTCAAGTGCCATCCAGTGTCTATTCTGCTCCTCTATGCAGACAAAACTGCTTAGGCAGAAGGGTTTTAGCAGATTTTTTTTTACATCTTACTGTAGCTCCACTTCTCAGAGCCTTCGGGAATTTCAAGTAAATCTCTATGTATATCCCTGAATGTGAATATAATTTAACTTGTCATACCAGTCAGTCAACTGCTCAATCTGTACGTGGTGAGTATAATTGCAGTGTGCAACTGCCAAGGGCCTTTTTTTTCATAAAATCATGCATTTTCTACACAGTTAAGTGACATGTGAGATCCAGAAAGTAGGTCATTCCAGCCATGAGGAGGGATTATAATGAAAAAATGGAGATACAAAGCTTAACACAGATTCCCATGTCTGGTTCTAACTGTCCTTATTAAATAAGGAGAATAATACCTGACTGGCTGGCTGTGTGATGTTTTTTGTTCACCTGCTGATATGGAAGTCCCTTTGAACTGTTTTTGTTAATGTCTAATCATTCGCAGCACATTTGTTGAAAGTCACTGTGCTATTTCAGTTTTAAAGCAGTTTCTTAGGTTTAAAATGGTTTCCTTAGCAGTGTACTAAGGACCTAGATATGCAAAGCTGGCTATTGCATCTTCTACTACTACTACTACTACTACTACTAATAATAATAATAATAATAATAATATATGTGGCAAAGAGAAGCAGAGAGGAGTCACATCAGCTGAGAGTCAGGTCATGACTTCATAATTTTTCCTGCAGTTCCAAAATGGTTTTATTAAACTCCACAGACCTCTCTGAAATGCTAAACATGACCTGCACTTAACATCTTCGAAACTTCACAGGACCAAACAGAAAAGTTTTGTTTTTAATTGCAATTTCAATACAGGGGCACATTTTTATTCTTCTTTTCTTCTTAATATTTAATCTCACAGAATATGAAACAGTAAGTCAGTTCAGCACTGTGTTGCATTTGCTCCCCTTACAGTGTCAGGAGATGGAAAGTCCTCTATTTGTCATTCTTTGAGTGATGATATGCTACAGTACATAGCTGAGCTAAGAATACAGCTAAGAATATGCCATGCTGCTGTCCTAGACCTTCTACATTTAACTGTCCACACACACCCTAGTCGACAAGTGCATGCACACACAAACCCTTGCTCTCGGGTAGCTTCAATCTCATATCAGACTTGGCTGCTTGCCATGTGGAGCCATTAGCAATTACAGGACTGTAAGAACATGAAGGAAGCTGCTGAATTCAGCAAGAAATGGTCCTAACAGAATGGATATTTCCCGTCTCTAATCCAGTTAAATTCTCCCCCAGCAGTACAAATGATATATAGCAGCCTAAATTCAAAGTTAATATAATGCTGATGTTGTGACAATATTGACACGAGAAGCATTTCATGAACTAACCTTCTGGTATGGGTAGCAGTGTGATGGCTGTGCTTAGACGTCCACTTCCTAAACTGACCAGATGGGGGCGCTCTGCTTGGACTTTGAGGGTTTTGCCTGTCTCAATCAGGTCCAGTGGGGTACCCTTGACAAAAGGCAATAAAAATAGTATCATTTACAATAAGTACAATAAAATCCCAGCACAGTTACTGTATGCATGTATGTCATTGTCCACTGTTGGCCAATTTCGTAGTCAAGTCACAAAGGTCCACCACAGTGACCCGTCCTCTTTCGGATGATGGCTCATAGTGCTCCAAACAAGATTATACTGACTGAATTAGAGTCATACAGTAAAGCATGGCTGGGCTAAAAAGCTAATGGGGCTAACCTGGTTTATCTCCATCAGGTACGGTATGGCTATTTATGCTGGGAAGCTAAGAGACTTGAACCTTGAAGACAAAAGATGACGGAATGCACAGTCTTAAAGACTTACTGAGGCAGTGGCCTCTGCAAAGAAACAATGATATTATAGAGCAACAAGTGTAATATACAAAGGGTGGTCAAGTCAAACTGGGACTTTTGATTGTTCAGAATAACAGTTTTCTCAAAATGTCTGCTTTTTAAAGGCCTCATCATCATACTGTGCTTGGAGTCTTCAGTAAATATCAACCGGTTATATGTCCGATTTGACATGATTATAGAATCGTAGAATGTGGTATAGTGATAAATGCTCGTATGAAATTGCATCAATGTCTAAAAGTAAAAAAATGTGCTCATAATTTTGCTCTATAAATTTCTTCTCAGTTTCAATACTTATTCCAGCATAGTAGTCTAGAGAAAATGTCATGCTGCAAATTCCTCCTCAGCGCCTTGCTTTGTCCTGAAATAATTTCTCATGCTGTATGAAAGAGTGTTTTGTGTGTTCAGTTCTAGAACAGAATGTAGTATAGGGTGATAAATGCTGGTATGAAAATGTATCAATGTCTAAAAGTAAAAGAATGCGCTTCTAGTTTTGCTCTATAAATTTCTTCTCAGTTTCGGTACTTATTCCAGTATAGTAGTCTAGAGAAGACGTCATGCTGCAAATTTCTCCTCAGTGACTCGCTTTGTCCTGAAATAATTTCTCATGCTGTATGAAAGAATGAGAGTTTTGTTTGTTCAGTTCTACAGCATATTCATATTAAACTGCCACATCGGGCCAATAAAAGAGACTGATCCAAACCATTAAGAGCATTATTTTATTTTTTATTAAAAAATCACCTTATTAAAAGAACACCTGAGATAAAAGAGCAAAAGGACACCTGAGATGGCATTTTTATCTGTTCTTGCTAGTCAGGTGCTGATTTTAACCTTTATTAAAAGAAACAGCAGTTCATCATGAGTTGTCAGCAAGCTTGGAAGCAGACTGCTGAAAGGCCACAGTGGTTTGTTTTAGTCTCCATATCTGCCCCTGTCATCTACTAACACTGGGCTATATATTTATATTTAAAGGGCTTAATTACCTCTATTGTAAAGTGACATTTCTTTCACTGAGCACATTGTGGCTAATCTTATAAAGGTTTTTGAGAGCTTAAAGGGAAATTGATGTGGTTTTTGTGTGTCCCCAAGGTTGTTGGTTTAATGCTTAGTCTGGCTTGGGTCATGTTTGTTTTGGACAGATCTAATAAATGGCCTGAGGGTGAATGGAAAAAAACGTTTTCAGAAATATTATTAAGAAGAGAACCTTTTGTAGTGTGTTTAGTTTGAATTATAATTTACCTACAAAGATCTTAGTGATCAAGATTAAAGACCATATGTTTTTTGCATTCATATTATAGTTTTGTGTAACCTGTTTCGTTTCCCAGCAACTGCTGTCTCACCTGTAGCACCTGATGGGTCTGGCGACCACGGTCAGGAATGTTCCTGTTCAGGGTGTCCATGCCTTCTGGGTTATTGATCACTTCATCACTCTCACTGAGATCCTGTTTTAAATATGAATGAAGAGAATAAATGCAGGTTGGTGTTTCTGAAATATACACTTTTGATATTAAAAAAAAAAAAAACTCCTATATTTATTTATTTATTTATTCATTCAAGACAAATGGATAGCTGAGTAAATCGTTCTCAAGGATTACTCATTGTTATCCTTTTGCATGCAGGTAGACTCTAGACTCAACTTTTAGAGCCATCTGGCATGATTACAACACCCTAAAGTTAGCAAGTCTTTAATCATGTTTTCATTGCGTTATTAAAATATATAGTACACAGGTGGCTGCTTGTTTCAGACTCATTTTAACAAATCTTACACACAACTTAGGAAAACCCCAATGTTTAGGATGGGTCCACGCGTGCAATTCGGATGTTATGCACAGCATGACTCAGAATGACTCCTTTTAAATGCACATACTTGGAACAGATGCTGTAGATTATCTTTGGTACAGACATATGCACATTTGAGTATAAATAGTCACGTTTAGCCCTCAGGACAGTTCGTAGTTCAGCAGAAATGTCAGATTAGTTATATACGGAAATTGTTACTGCAATCATTTCTAAGTCAAATGTCTAGAATCAACATTTTAGATGAAATTGATTTTGGGCTGTATATAAATGAGATCATGAGCACTTCAAAGAAGACAATAGAAGCTCCTAGAATAATATGGATCAAGAAGAGAATGTGTTATCTAAAGGAATACATGATATCTTCATAAGTCTTGCATGACAACTGACATAAACCTAGAGAGACAATTATACTGTAAAATTCTATAGATGTCGACTTTAAAATCGAGTTAAAATAAAACCTCTAAATCAAATACACTTTTAGTCCAAATGTTTGTGGACACCAGAGCGTGACTCACAAATCTCTTATTTAACACTGTAGTGAAGGTTTTAACAGTATCAGTCATGATGTCAGAATAACAGTTATCTAAATGCTTTTAAAGGCCATTAATTAAATTCATGTCCTTTTTGCCCATGTCCTTCTTTTTCTTTTTTTTTAATCTTGAAATGAAATCTTGTGTAAGTTTCATGATCAGGGTTTTACAAACTTTTTCCACATGAAGTCACAATGTCTGTCGCCCATGGTTCCACCCATGGCTCCACCCATGGCAAAAGTCACAGTAACACTTTCGGCAAGAAAATATATCTGCTAATGTTTTCAACTCAACTCATCTTTATTTGTGTAGCACTTTAACAACAAGAATGCCCCAAAGTGCTTCACATAAAAAAAAAAAAACTATATAGTAATATAATAATTTATTTATGAAAAAAATTAATAAAATTATTTTAAAAATAATAATAATAATAATAATATTAAAAAGGAACATAATTAAAATCACATCACACACATATCTAATCAAACAAAATGTTCAATCAACATCTCATGTTGGCTTAAACGCCAGAGAAAACAATGCGAGCTTTGAGATGGGACTTAAACACCCTCATTGATGTGGCCTCACGAATGGTCAAGGGTAGGTCATTCCACAGTTTGGGTGCCGCCACAGAGAACGCCCGATTACCCCTGAGCTTGCACTTGGTCTTGGGTACCATCAACAAAAGTTTATCTGATGATCTGAGAGACTGGGATGGAGCATATGGCTTAAGCAGATCCAAGAGGTAAGGCGGGGCAAGACCATAGCACTGATCTGTTTAGCAAATTTAAGTCCGTGGTCAAAAATAATACTTAAATTCGACGCTGTGGGATTAACCTCTGTCTTTTTATCATTAAAATGTAAAAAAAATTGGGCTAACCATGCCTTTATGTCATCTAGACATGTTAAAAGAGCCTTGACAGAGTAGCCTTCCTTCTGTTTTAACGGGAGATAAATTTGACTGTCATCTATATAGCAGTGAAAGGAGATGCCATGTTTTCTCAGGATATAGCCGAGCGGCAACAAATACAACGAGAAAAGAAAGGGTCCAAGGATAGAACTCTGTGGGACCCCATATGTAAGAGGGAGCTGATGAGGACTCCAGATCTCCAAGACTAACAGAAAATGTTCCATCAATAAGATAGGACCTAAACCAGTCTAGAGCTGTCCCTCTAATTCCCACCCAGTGTTCTAAGCATGACAGAAGGATGTCATGGTCTACTGTATCAAAGGCAGTTGTTAAATCAAGCAGCAGAAGAAGCACAGAATCATCAGAATCGGTAATACGATAGATGTCATTTAAGACCCTTAACAGAGCTGTTTCAGTACTGTGAAGAGCCTTGAAACCAGACTGAAAGACCTCAAGAATTCCATGCTAACTTAAGATAACTTATTAGTTGTGTATAAACTACTTTCTCCAGAATCTTAGACAGAAATGGTAGCTTGGAGATTAGTCTGAATTAGAAAACACAGACGGTCACCTTAACCAAATCTTTATTTCATTAGTAATTGTTTCTACATCATACTGAAATGTCTCCTAAATGTCTTAAAAGTAGCTTCTACACGATTTAGGGCATCTCATTTCCTTATTATAGGCATACAGTAATATGAAGCACATATACACACATTCATCATAAAAGATCTATTGTAAAACAAAAAAAATCGTGTTTGCTTCAGCATTGGAAACAATATTATTTTGGGCTAACTATTTAAAAAGCATTCTTCTTTGTACTTGGTCTGGTTTTTAGATAAAGTTCCTTAAAATTCTTTAATATTGCTTGAGGGACTTCACAGCACGGCGTGAGAAAAATTGCGACCTTTCACGGGAAAAAGCGTGCATTCTTAATGGCTACATCTGTAGCAAAATTCTGAATACCAGACCTATCTTTAACACCTGATCAAGCGCACTACTTGTTGTGTGAAACAAGGGATTCTACACCCTATATAGCACAATAGCTTATTAGCTATTAGAGCTATTATTTAAGCTATTAGAGATTGAACCACAGAACAGTTAGTATGCTATTTATTAGAAAGCTTGAAATGTCAGTATTTGTCAACGTTACCTACACGTTACCTGTTTTATGAAGCGTAAAGTGCAGCATATTCCTTAGCATCATCTTAATTGCAACAGAGGCAGTAAAGAAGCTAACTCTATTGCTAGTAAATGTCATCAAATCCAGGGGAATCTCATACAGAATTTGTACACTGCCTGAGGTAATCACATTATGATAACAAATCATACTTCTGCCAATCATTACATTATTACCTTCTTTATCAATTTTTTCATGCTTGTTTCTCTTTTAAATAAGTTATGAAGTCCACCACAACCTACTGCATATGAATAATGCATAGAATCTGCAGAACAGACGTTACTGCTAGGTTAATCTTTTATCCATGTGATACTGTAGGTAATAAGGCAGTCTTCAGTTAGTCTTTCTGTGTATTTTGCCATTGAAATACATCTCTAACCAAAATATATAGTAGCCTAATGTCAGTTAATGGTACTCCTGCCATCCATCATCGCGTTTGATGCCATGATGATGTGCCTGCAAAAGGTCTATGCACTTCCATGCACCAGTTTTCAGCAGGCAAACAGACTTTTGAAAACTATAACACTGAGTTTCAAGAGCAAGATGAAAGACTGGACTATGACAAAGTGCTAATACTGGAGACTTAAATGTTGAACAGCAAGCCTTTTGTTGGCATGCCCAGTCAAAGAAGTTGATGGAATGTAAAGCTTGGCTTGGTTAGACAAGTAAAGACAGGCTTTCAACAGAATGTGAATATTAATCAGGGTGAAATATTTAAGAAAAATCTGGAAAACCAGCTGGCTGGTAAAATGTAGAAAGTTTCCTTTAGAAGCATGTCTGTCCAAATGTTCTATTATATTGAATTTTCCAATGGAGAGCTTCATTTTACATAACTCTTAGTGGCTCTCAGAAGCTCATATCTCCATCACATCTAAGACACATTACTGTACGTTTAAAACCTTATGGTACCCAGGATGTAATACAGGATACATATAAATAACAAAGAATTGCTGCAAAGGCACAAACAACACACATAGCCACATCACTGAGATAACTAAGTGGGAAACTAACATGTGATTTGGCATGATTGTTTAAATCAGTGTTTGTCTTGCATACAAACAAACACACACGCACAGTCTCAAGGCGCTTCTCCACATGGCCTTGCGTGGGCAAACAGAGCACCATGTTTCTGAAACGTGTCATTAAGCCGGCAGTCATGCCACCGTGTCCTGGCCATAGAAGCAGAAAATAGCCTCAGTCTAACCACACTGTGCACTCCACAGAGCTCCTCTTACATGAGTTATAATCATCCACACACACATCCACACACACACACACACACACTGAGCACATGCAGACGACTAGTGCTGGAGAGGAAACCACAAAGAGGAAATATAGCAAATGAAGATCTACCCTTAGTACGTGGCAATAAAAAAAGCTAAACTGGTGGACACTGGTGGATTAATGTGAATGGGAAGAAAAGGAATGTGTGGCTGAAATACAAGTGAGGACATCTTCAGAAATAAAGTTGTCATAAACAGGTGAAAGAAATTCATAATTTACGGATTTTAAACTATATATCTGTGACTTTACAAATCAAATAGCTGAAGTGTAACTGATTAAATATGCAACTCTTAAATCCTGCCTAACTAAAACTAAAAAAAAAACTACTGAACTTCCACTTATATTACAGGAAATCTACTCACCATCTCTTCTTACTCAAGAGCTATTCATGTATGGATCCATAAGCTTGTCTAAATTTAGAGTAAAGTTATGTCCTGTTTACTTCTTGCCCTGCTTCTTCCTGGGTCTTCAGCTGACTGGGTGTAATCCATGTCTCTGCCTAAACACTCTGGAGCACAGAATTACAACTACTGTCACCACCACAGCTGGAGAGAGTGTGAGAGAGAGAGAGAATGAGAGAGAGAGAGAGAGAGAGAGAGAGAGAGAGAGGAAAGAAGAAGATGAGAGAAAAATAAGAGGCATATCTCCCTGCAATTTTCTTTCTCATCTCAACTCTATATTTCTATTGCATGGAGTGAAGTTTAGCTCATTTAAATGACGGGGATGAGCAGATGTAAAAATCAGGGAGTCTCTAGAGTAATGTTGTCCTGTTTACTTCCCTCAGCCTCCTTGCCTGGATGGAAAATATGTAAAGAATTTGGTAACTTTAGCCATATTATTATTCAGATATCCAACATAATTTAAATGCAAGGAACAAACTGAATGGCTGTTAGAAATATATTGGAAGCCCTCTGACACACACTTAACATGCTACTTCCCCAGGACATTTAAACATCAACGGAATCCATCCTAATCTCTAGCTGTAAATGCTTTCATATACACTATATAGACAAAGGTATTTGGCCAAACCTACAGTGACATTGTATCCAAACACATATACTTCAACATGGAGTTGAAGTATGCCAAAGGTGCTCAATGGGGTTGAGGTTAGGGCTCTATGCAGGCCAGACAAGTCCACAATTATACACTGAATTCATCAAACCATGACTTTATAGTTGGACACTGGGGCACAGTCATGTTGGCAGGAGTAATCAACATTAGGCGACTATATAATTTTGTTAGAATAGAAAAGAGCTTTCCCCAAAGTTGGAAGCATAGCAATATCTTGGTAGGCTGAAGCATTAAGGATAAGGGGCTTGATTAAAACACCTGAATTCAGGTTTGGCCAATATACTTTTAATCATGTAGTATATATAGTAAAAAGACAAAGGAAGTGACTTTCCTCAATTTGGCTTTCATTATATCCAAAACAAATAAGTGCCTGTAGATTTATTGGCCGTTAGCAGCAGCAGGATGAACCTTCACCACTGCTGTCTGTGATTTGCATAAATAAGACCCTACTCATGTTGTTTCGATGGGTAGAAAAGGCCTTGATATTCCAGACAAGTTCCTGTCCCTGATTTCCTGTCCCTTCATGCCTTGTTCTGCCAAAAGGGTATTTTCCGATCGGACTTTAAACAGCTGCAGAAAGCTTTTACCTACCCGCACAAAATGACTCATTTTAACACTGGAGGGAGTTTGTAAATCAGTGACTCATTAAATAAATAAATAAAAATAAAAAATAAAAAAAAAACTCCCTCAACAATCCCAAACACAACATGGTCACTATGGAAGTTTGGAGTCAGAGTATGCCTGACTGAAACAACTGTCGAAAAAGTCTACCCAAGGTACATGGTCAAAGATAAGTCACAGATGGAAAGAGAAAAAATACTGGAAGGATAGCAAAGGAAATATCTATCAATGTTGTGCTTTTTCCCTGACGATTGCCAAAAAGTTAGAGATAGTATGTGAGGCAGATGTCAAAAAGTCCTTACTTTTTTAAAATAACAAAGTCTAGCAGAATCCAAGCAACCAACAGCTGGATCTAAAGAGGGTTCTTCCGGTGCTGCCTCCGGAGCAGGGGTGTTTCCTGTGTGATGACCCCTCAACTGAGAAACTCTCATGGGGAGGACATGGTCCAGTATCCTTCCAGTTCTCAGGAAGAGCTCAGAGAAATATATATATATATATATATATATATATATATATATATATATATATATATAGGAGTGAATCTCAAAAGGAAATTTTGAATGTAATAAAATCGAATGTATTTAACGAAAGAGTCTGAACTACAGTACCAGTCAAAAGTTTGGAAACACCTTCATGGCTTTTGTTTATTTTCTACATTCTACAATACTGGAGATTTCAAATCTAATAATAACATGGAATTAATGCTGTAATGACAATTAATATCACAGACAAGTAATAAATAGGATTAATTGTGGTTATAATAATGAGTTATTAAGTTTTGCATCTATTAAAGACCTAATCTTAAGGCAAATTACTTGGTTGATTAGATAATTGCATTCATGGGACATTGAACCGGTGTTCCTAATAATCCTTTAGGTGAGTGTGTATATATATATATATATATATATATATATATATATATATATATATATATATATATATTTCTATCTTTCTTTCTTTTTATATATTCAATAAATAGGAAAACAAACATATTATAATGGTAATTATAAATGTACAAGCAACATCTAAATGTAAAGTCAATAAAGTGATGGAACAATTATATGACCATAAAAGGTTTAAAATATTAACACTGTGTCTGGTTTTCAGTTATTAAAGAAAAATCCAATTGGGCTGAATATATTAACAGTACGTTTACTGTATACTCCTGTTGCTGTTATGAGGCGTCCTGGGGTTTCAAATCTCTTATGGTTTGTGTCAATCAAATTGAAGTTCAATTTATTTTCAGTTAAACGTTATCCTGGCTGGACGGGGGCAGTGGATCTAAAGGTCTGTCCTGGGCATTCATGGCGCACGCCTGTTTAATAAATGGAATTAACTTTGTATTTAACCCTCTCTTTGATTTGTCACCATGTGGTTACAAATGCCAAAAGGCCCATTATTTTTTCTAGGCCAATTAAAGTTTTTTTTTTTGCACTTTTTTAAGTAATTTCTGACATTTGCATGGCTCCAGTGCATGAGCACAGAGACGAAATATGGTGAAAAAAAGAGGATTTTTCTTTTTCTATTTTTGTCCATAAATATACTTGAACACGCTGTTCAAATTTCCTTCCTGGTGTGACAGCATTCCAGACAAGAAGAAAGAAAAGGGGTGAATAATTTGCATAGCCCTTGTACTCAAGTCCTTTTTCCTGCCCACTGATTGGCTACAAAAATGCACTTTCACAAAGGTTTGAATTTAAAACTACAGACAATAAAATAGTGTACTGTACATGAAACATGATCTATGTGGTAATTCAGGTGGATAACAAACAGGCACGTTTTGGAGCATCTTAAAAGTGGCTTCCAAAATCATATGTTCTTCAACAATTAACCCTTTGCTAAATATTTTACTCCCTTGTAACAGTTGCATTCAAGAAAGTGAGCTCGGAATGGAAGTATACCAGCTACTCATAGGGATAACTCACAGATGTCACTATATTTAGACCTTTTTTTTCCTAATTGATTTTATAAAGCTCACTTACATTTAAGCATTTGGCAGACACCCTTATCCAGAGCGACTTACATCTGTATTTTATTATGCATGTGACCAGGTGAGGGCCTTGCTCAAGGGCCCAACAGGGACAACTTGGCAGTCGTAAGGATCTTCTGAACCGTAATCCAATGCTTTAACCACTGACCTATCCCAGACCCAGACTTACATGATGACAGATACGTGTGTATCTATGCACATGGCTAAAACCCTGTATTCACACACAGAGATTGCCAGTGTTAGTGTGTGAGAGAGATAGTGAGATAGTAATCCGGGACTGGGTATACTTTACTGCTACAGCAGGGAAAAACCGAATGTTCCTGTTTTCTGGCCAAGCGAGAACTGTGAATCATCTGCCTCTTTCCCTTTACACGCACAGATGATGGCACTTACAACCTTTACTCTAATTTTCAGCCATGTACATACAAACATTCTGTCAGCAATACTGGACTCTGAGGAAAGGACTCAACAGGTGTTCAGCAGTTTATTCTAACAGGTGTAGCAACACAGCAGCCTTCATTACCTGCACCAGCTGGAGCAAAAGGCTGCATAAAAACCTAGATAAAGCAGGATGATTAACTTGAGAGTGCAGCTGAGGTGCAGATAATGAACTTCACCTTTGTGTATATTTTCCGGGCTACACAGTTAACTGAATGCTAATTTGGGTCCTAATTATTATTTAAAAAGTAATAGTGTCAGCATAGTAACAGAATTTTATTTAATTCTGTTGAAAAACTTCAAAGGCGACTTTAGGGGGTTTTTTTTGGGGGGGGGGGGGATACATTATCTACTTACAAATGTACTTTATTTCAGAACTTACTTGTACACAATGGAGATCAAAATGCAGATCAATAGCTTCACTTAACATTAGCGTCAGATATCTAAATGGGGGAAAATGTAATCATAAATGACTTATGACATGGCTACATTGTGGAACAGGGTGGTTGGAGTATTTCATAAACTGCTGATCTCCTGGGAGGTTTAAACTGAACAGTGTGTACGGATATTTTGCATGAATAAGATGACCACATCGGGTTCATATCGGCTAACTAGTGGTGAGCTTTTGCCCATTGTGATTCCTTATCTCAGCTAACAATCTCATGTGGTCTTCTTCATGTTACTAGCGTGAAGTAGCATCAGAGTCTGGCACTAACAATCTTGCAATTGTCAAAGTCACTAAAATCATAATTTTGTACCATTCTGATGTAAACGTTAAAGCTTTTGATTTATTTGATTTGTGCATTGTGCTGGTGTATGCAGGTGTTCCTTATAAAGTAGTCAGCAAATGCATGTATAAGACATAATTCATAAACCACTGACTTGGTAATGTAATCCTATTTACTCACTCACTCTCTCATCTTCTATACCGCTTAATCCTGTATTCAGGGTCACGGGGGCCTGAAGCCTATCCCAGGTGACTTAGGGCACAAGGCGGGGTACACCCTGGACAGGGTGCCAATCCATCGCAGGGCACAGACACACACACATACCCTCACACAATCATTCACACACTACGAGCAATTTGGGAACGCCAATTAACCTAACCTACATGTCTTTGGACTGCGGGAGGAAACCGGAGTACCCGGAGGAAACCCAACAAGCACGGGGAGAACATGCAAACTCCATGCACACAGAGACGGGAATCAAACCTGCCCAGGAATTGGACCCTGGAGGTGCAAGGCGACAGTGCTACGACGTAGCCGCCGTAATCCTATTTATTGAATATATATAAAAGAAAGAAAGATAAATATATATATATATATATATATATATATATATACACTCACCTAAAGGATTATTAGGAACACCGGTTCAATGTCCCATGAATGCAATTATCTAATCAACCAATCACATGGCAGTTGCTTCAATGCATTTAGGAGTGTGGTCCTGGTCAAGACAATCTCCTGAACTCCAAACTGAATGTCAGAATGGGAAAGAAAGGTGATTTTAAGCAATTTTGAGCGTGGCATGGTTGTTGGTGCCAGACAGGCTGGTCTGAGTATTTCACAATCTGCTCAGTTACTGGGATTTTCAAGCACAACCATTTCTAGGGTTTACAAAGAATGGTGTGAAAAGGGAAAAACATCCAGTATGCGGCAGTCCTGTGGGCGAAAATGCCTTGTTGATGCTAGAGGTCAGAGGAGAATGGGCCGACTGATTCAAGCTGATAGAAGAGCAACTTTGACTGAAATAACCACTCGTTACAACCGAGGTCTGCAGCAAAGCATTTGTGAAGCCACAACACGCACAACCTTGAGGCAGATGGGCTACAACAGCAGAAGACCCCACCGGGTACCACTCATCTCCACTACAAATAGGAAAAAGAGGCTACAATTTACATGACCTCATCAAAATTGGACAGTTGAAGACTGGAAAAATGTTGCCTGGTCTGATGAGTCTCGATTTCTGTTGAGACATTCAAATGGTAGAGTCAGAATTTGGAGTAAACAGAATGAGAACATGGATCCATCATGCCTTGTTACCACTGTGCTGGCTGGTGGTGGTGGTGTAATGGTGTGGGGGATCTTTTCTTGGCACACTTTAGGCCCCTTAGTGCCAATGGGCATCGTTTAAATGCCACGGCCTACCTGAGCATTGTTTCTGACCATGTCCATGCCTTTATGACCACCATTTACCCATCCTCTGATGGCTACTTCCAGCAGGATAATGCACCATGTCACAAAGCTCGAATCATTTCAAACTGGTTTCTGTGGCCCCCACAGTCACCCGATCTTAACCCAATAGAGCATCTTTGGGATGTGGTGGAACGGGAGCTTCGTGCCCTGGATGTGCATCCCACAAATCTCCATCAACTGCAAGATGCTATCCTATCAATATGAAAGCATTTCTAAAGAATGCTTTCAGCACCTTGTTGAATCAATGCCACACAGAATTAAGGCAGTTCTGAAGGCGAAAAGGGGTCAAACACCGTATTAGTATGGTGTTCCTAATAATCCTTTAGGTGAGTGTGTATATATATATATATAAATTTTATCAAATATATATATAATTATATATATATAAATATATATATATATATATATATATATATATATATATATATATATATATATATATATATATAATATATAAGCCAATCAGTTTCCAACATGCAGATGCAGACCAAAGATTGTTCTCAAGGACATTAACAATAAATCTGGATTTATTGTACCTTGAAGTTTCTTTGGAACCTCTATGCAAAGCAAATTATTGCTCAATATCAATAAATTACAATCTTCAATGCAAGTTCTTTTTAGCACTAAAGTTGCTTAGGAACGCAGCTGACATCTTGATTTGTTTAGGCTGTTTCTAAAATAGTGTAAAATATTATACATATTCAACTTATACATCAGAAATAATTATCAAAGTTTTGCCATAATGAAAAATAATATTTTTTATGGTATTAATAAGCAGCCCTGAAGCCAACTACATTCCATTGTATTCTGTTTTGCATTCTCTCTTCCCAGAACTCAAAATTAAAAATTGGTACAAGGATCGATGAGTGAAGCCAGTGGGGGAAAAAAGGCATAAACACCGGCCAAAGGATAGATAAAATTTCCACAATAAAAGCAAGAAATGCAATGTGGAACTGATTGGCACAATGAAAGGGTTTAACTGTGCTTCATGTTTGTAGTGCGGAATAAATTTGAGGAATCCTCCATGGAAATTTGAGTTCACACTTACAGAAATAGACAAATGCAGGTGTTTACGTAACCACAGCAGCGTTTAAGCACCGGCTGTTGTTTAAACCAGAACGAACATGGCTGAATAAAAGGCTTTCAGAGAGCAGGAAATCATTCCAGAGTCACGGCAATGCTTCTGTCTTTCTCCTGGCTGCAATGTGCATGGTATCAAGTTTCACCTTATCAATTATTCCACCTACACCCATCCATGTAAAACACCCACACCCACACACATACAAACTTACAGGGTGGGCGTCCCTTGGTGTGCTTGTCATAGATTTGCACAAATCATAAAATAGCCCTTTTTTATTCTGCATTATCTTATTCCAGCCCAGTGAAACAATTCATTAAAAGAACACAAAGCTGCCTCACATTAGTGGCCAGTTTTTCGTGGCCTGATGTCTTTGTCTCATATGAAAGCTTCTATTCAGACAGGCCTGCTGTGCTTGGCTGGCTCATGCAGATGCACACACACACACACACATACACAAACACACAGTTAAGCAGGTATTATGATTGTGTGTATCTTGTGGGCTAATATCGCTATCACGTGTGCACTGTCTTAGCCACTCAGTGTGCATCCACACAAAGAATGTTTGAAGCTTTGTACCTTGGCTCTCGTGTGTGATAAGATTCTGTCTTTGATTAGTAAAATGAGTGGGTTGACAGATGAGGCATTAAAGGAATAGTCCATCGATTTACCACATCTGTTGCATATGTGTGCATACCACAGGCAAGTATACTTAGGACAGAAATCTTGTTAATGTAAAATAGAAATCTGGGGCCAGGTGAAAGACATGACTATATAACAACCACTAAAAACCACTAACAAGAAAGGTTTGAAGAAAACAACATGACAAAAACTGTAATCAATAATCAGATCTACACATCTTTCTTCTAAAAGTAATTGATCTATGAATCATATATGTGTCAAACTGGGACAGTCGTGCCCATGAACATTCAACGAGTGAACGCCTGATCCTTGAAAATCGACATATAAGAGACACATCTGTCTGTGGGAAGTGTACACACAATTATTCACCAACACCACTTGCACATTGCTGTTATTACCACAACAGTCCTGACTACATTCCTGGAAAGCCAGTGTTTCAGACATGAAGCCGACTGTGATCATGGCTGAGAAAACTTTCTACACTGAAGGTATACTAACATTAGTGAACTCCTGGGATGTGTGTATTAGTTTAGCAGGGGATTATATCACACATTCAAAAGACCTGACTATTGCCTTAACAGCCCCTTGTATATATTTCATGCAAGATTTTCCCCATAAATGTTTATTGATAGAGTTCAACAACTTCCCTTAGACGTAAGGTTTTATTCTCAGTGCAGAAAAAAAAGAAAAAGAACAAAAAACATGAACATGCACTATAGATGTGGTAAACACTTATCAAATAGATAAGTGCTGAAGTAATTATTTAAAACACTTTATTCTGTTTTTGAAAGTTTGTGCAATCAAGTACAGCCGAATGTGTGCCACTGGATCACACGTCCAGTGCTGTCTCCATTGGGACAATAGAATCCTTATTCATGCTGAAGTCATGGTTATGATCTTTCAACTATTCTGGGACTAAGTGGGAACAGTCCAGTTTCTCTGACTCTTGCTATTCCATTACTCAATGTATGAGCATATACACGCACTATGGCACAGTGGTCTAAAATCGCAATAAAATGCCACTGTTGAATTTATTTAAATTATAAACAGCATTACTTTGAAGAGAAATATTTCCTGTCTATGTGTTTCCTGTTTCTGTCCAGCTCTTCCTCTTTTACTATTTTTGACATTGACATTCAGGAGAAAATTGCCAAACCTGCAATTTTACACAGACTGACTCACAGACAAGTAGTAGTCTCTCTGCTGCATAAACACACACACACAACACATACTGATGTTTTATCATAGAGAGAGAGAAAAAATTAAAATAAAATTCCATCTTAGACTCTGGAAGCATTTCCAACTGTCAGTCAGATGCGGCGTACTTACTCAAGATGTACTGTATTGGAAGACAGCACAAAAAACAAGTGGCAGTCAGTTAATCCACCGTTTAATTCCAAAAGAACAGGGAATACAATTCCAAAATTCTGGCTTGTCTAGAACACCTCTTGAGAGAAGAAACTGACAGCACAGATGACTTGTGACTAATGATGGGGGACAAATATGCTCTCTTCTTCTTCTTCTCTCTGTCTCTCTCTCTCACACACACACACAAACACACACAGTCCCTCTTTTCCTCTTTCTGCCCACCCCTTTTTCTCATTCCATCTCTCGAGTTCAACCTCAGCCTCTCTCTCTCTTTCTTTCTCTCTTTCATTGTAGGGACACAAGGCAGCCTTTCATTTTTGCACAGCTGAAAGGTCAGAACCCGAGCTGGCCTCGCTCGTAGCGACTCAGCAAGTCAGACAGCAGGTAGACAGAACACACAGGAACCTATAGGGCAAATTTAATCAAGAATAAAACATTAAGGCCGAGAAAACATGTCAACAATACTACATCACCCCGGACGTTTGGACGATTGGTCAGAAGGTGTTAATAAATATTCTATTCTAGCAGCTCTGACAGTAGTGTCAGCTTAATTCAAATATCCGGTTTCTGTTAACTTGCTATAATGCATTATCGTTTTTATAGCAACGGCTTGTTCACAGAAGCTTGTAGAGGAAATTCAGTGTAATCTAAGTGTAATCTAATATATATATATATATATATATATATATATATATATATATATATGATGAAGAAAATTAAAGTAATTGTAAAGAAATACAGGGTCAGCCAAAAAAATTTATACACATTTCAACATGAAAAAATTACGCCTCTCTTCTCTTCTGACGATCACATGATAGCATCAACGATGGTGCAACTACTGACACCTTCAGACGAAATATAATACTAAACATTGCTGCCATAATTCAATTAGAGGTTTCAAAAAGGGCATAGACAACAACTGTTGAAGTGTGTATACATACATTCTTTGGCTGACTCTGTATATTAAGCTTTCCATATGATACATTCATTTGACGTTTATGAAAGTGTCTCCTGTGTCAGTGCTTTGCCAGCGCAGAGTTTTCTGCTTTCTGTTTCACGGTAATATAACAAGCAGTGATTAATTAAAAAATCTTTTTAATTCCAAGAGACAGAAAAGAGGATAAGGAACAAGTGTTTATAGCTGGTATCAAATTATAATGTGAAAACAGGAACTTATGTTTCTCATACTGTAGATGTTCTACGGTTTAACATTAGCCGTGATGGAATAAAACAAGTATGACGTGTCCCTCATTAATAAAAATCCAAATTGTAAACAAATTAGTTTTAATACTTCATCACAGTACCCTGTTATTGCCCAGTTTATAGTAACAGCAAACTCTGCCATGCTTTAATCCTTACCTAGCTTATTTCATACCCAGATAAAAGAGTGAACTATTAACCAATCCATTCTTCTGCCAAGCTAAGCAGCTAAGCAGCTAGCTAACTGCTAGAAAACTAGCTTGTATCTGTCACTGATATACGTTAAACATGGGTGGATTTAGGACCTCTGTTGTTCTCAGTATACATGCTTCCCTTGGGTAACATCATCAGAAGACATGGGATTAGTTTCCATTGTTATGCTGATGATACTCAGTTATACATTTCTACAAAACCAGATGAAATACCCAAATTGTCTAGACTAACTGAGTGTATTCAAGATATAAAAGACTGGATGACCGATAATTTTCTTCTACTAAATTCAGATAAGACAGAGATATTACTTATTGGCCCAAAAACCAGTACACACCAGCTCTCACAATTCAGCCTGCGTTTAGAAGGATGTTCTGTTACCACCAGCTCGACAGTGAAAGACCTGGGTGTGATATTAGACAGTAACTTATCCTTTGAAAATCATATCTCCAACATCACAAAAACAGCCTTTTTCCACCTTAGAAATATTGCCAAGCTTAGGAACATTTTATCTGTATCTGATGCAGAAAAGCTGGTTCATGCATTCATGACCTCCAGACTGGACTACTGTAATGCATTACTGGGTGGCTGTCCTGCATCCTCAATTAACAAGCTACAGTTAGTCCAAAATGCAGCCGCCAGGGTTCTCACTAGATCCAGAAAATATGATCATATAACCCCAATATTATCATCCTTGCACTGGCTACCTGTTCAGTTTAGAATTAATTACAAAATAGCATTACTTACGTACAAGGCTCTAAACGGTCTAGCTCCCACATACCTAACCAGTCTTCTGATACGTTACAATCCAGGACGCTCCTTAAGATCAGAAAACTCCGGACTACTGGTAGTTCCCAGAATATCAAAATCTACAAAAGGAGGTAGGGCCTTTTCATATTTAGCTCCAAAACTTTGGAATAGCCTTCCTGACAGTGTTCGGGGCTCAGACACAGTTTCCCAGTTTAAAAGTAGACTCAAGACGCATCTCTTTAATCTGGCGTACACATAATTAATTTCTTTACCTGATACTCCAGTACATCTATCCTGAATGGCAACCACGCTAATTCTTTTCACCTGCTCTTTATTTTTCCACCCATCCCGAGGCATCTGGAGATCGTGCCAGCTTCAGTAGACAGAGGCCGACCCTGCTTTGACCCAGAGGCATCCAGAGAAGGACCAACTCCAGCTGGATTCTTCTTCATTTTGGTTTGGATCTACACATGCTGCTCCTGAGCTCCCAGTGATCCAGACCCCCATCTGCCCTCTGCACCTGCTGACTCATCCCTGTGCTGAACTGGACTTTGTGTTAATTTAAATTAACTTCTGTTTATGGAACTTTCATCTGCATAACACACATGATGTTATACAATTTCTGTTATCTGCTATCACCCAGATGAGGATGGGTTCCCTGTTGAGTCTGGTTCCTCTCAAGGTTTCTTCCTGTTGCCATCTCAGGGAGTTTTTCCTTGCCACTGTCGCCGTCACCCTTGGCTTGCTCATCAGGGACAATCTCATTATCTAGTCACATTTTTCTTACACATATATACATTTCCATAAGTCTTCTTTTCATTTCTGTGAAGCTGCTTTGAGACAATGACCATTGTTAAAAGCGCTATAGAAATAAAATTGAATTGAATTGAATTTCAGTATCTACATTTTAATTTACAGAATCATATTGTTTAACAACAATTTAAAAATAGTACAGCCTGTCAAAATATTACATAAGAAATACAATTATTTGTCATTTGATAACAGAAGCTAAGTAAAATAGCTAAGCCAGCTAAGCCAACATGCTCTGTGACTAAAAGTTCCCAGGTATAACATTTTATCTGTAATATTAGATTTGTTACTGTATATGAAGTACTGAGAGACAGAAAGTCTAGCTCTGTTAACAAATTTCATTAAAAAAATGTAATAAGTGTAATCAGCTACCTAAAAAAGTAACCATGTCAATGCTCACTTACTCATATTCTATACCGCTTTATCCAGTATGCAGGGTCGCGGGGGCCTAGATCGTATCCCACAAGAATTTGAGCATGAGGCGGGGGACACCCTGGACAGGGTGCCAATCCATCAGGTACACACACATATACTTACTCGCACTCTCATTCACACACTATGGGCAATTTGTGAACCCCCAATTAGCCTTATCTGGATATTTTTGGACTATGGGAGGAAACCAGAGTACCCCTAGGAAACCCACCAACTACAGGGAAAACATGCAAACTCCATGCACAGACTCAAGGTGGGAATCGAACCCAGATCCTGGAGATGCAAGGCAACAGAGCTAACCACTAAGCCACCGTGCCGCCCATGTCAATGCTAAATACATCAAATAAAGAAACATGATAAATAGATACTGGAAAGTACCATTTATCTGTTCACATGTCATTAGTGTAGTTCCACGGAAATAAATGTGTTCTGTCATTTCTGTTATTCGAAAGAAAAAACTTCCCCATCACATCAGGACTAATTAAAACTGAATAACATTAAAGCAGGAAGTCAATCAAACGTCTTTCCAAGAAAACCCATGTAAGCTGCAAATGAGAAGAACCGTGGTCATAAAAAGTCAGGAAAACCATGAGCTTGTGGTGTTTTGGGTCTGCATGCTCTGTTGGCATGATGTATCCAAGCTGTCTGTGTTGTCATTCTGGTTTAGATCCCCTGACACACACACACACACACACACACACTCAAACCATGCGCACCCACGTCAGGCGTATCCATGACTTGGGTTGAACTATGTGTTAAACAGGGTGGGGAAATTTTCAGACAAACATGTCTGGACTGTGAATTTAACAAACACTTGCTAGCTGCCTCAAAGGACACTGTCCCTCCATATAATGATTTCTATGTTTAGATACTCAGCTTTATGGACTTGTTTTCTTACCCTGTTGATGATGTGTGCTTATGGATCATATGATATTAACAGATGACTACAGATATAACTTGATCATGGCAGATTTTCTTGCACATACAGTAGCTACGCCCTAAAATGCGCATTATAACCTTTTCCACTTATTTCCCCAAAAGGGTTCTTTATCATCTGTTTACCTTGTGCTAGCAGGCACCTTTTTTCACCACTCCTGGAGGGCAGTTTATCAACATGTTTTGTCTTCACTGGAAATGTTCACCACAGTTTCTTCTCTGGAAAAAAACTGTAGAGCAATGGTTCCCCATCCTGGTCCTGTAGGACCCCCTGCCCTGCATCTTTTAGTGTCTTCCCCACATGCACTTCTATGTAGAAAAGGCTTGTATCTGGTACCTATTAGTTAAATCAGGTGTGCTGGGAGCTTTAGTGGAAAACACTAAAATGTACAGGGCATGGGTGTCCCTCGGGACCAAGTTTGGGAAACACTGCCTTAGAGGGCATCTCATGTTGTCTCACACAAGGGCACCATGAAGAGCACTTGCTCATCACCTTTTTTGTACAGTATAGGCACCCTGGCCTGGAAGGCATTTTGTCAAATTCTTTTCACTGTAAAGAAACCTTAGAGGGCTATTCATTAAGCATTTCACTGCATATCGTACTGTGTATGTGACAAATAAAATTTTTATTTTAAATCATATTTATTTTCCTTTGAATGGTACCCTAGAGGGCACTTTATTATGTTTGTTCACACATAGGGCAGCCTACAAGAGACTTTCTTAGTAATACACTAAATCACCTTATCAAGTTTATTAACGTTATCATTGTTTTACAGCTTTTATTTCCCTTATCATCCTTGTCCCTGTTTTCACTATACCAAACAAGGCCTAGAACTACTATATTGATCTAAGTACGATTTTTAAACCATACTTCATATACATGTAGGTGTGTGTTTCTAATGTAGTTATCTATTAATACACAGCTCTCAAAGTGTTGTTTGGGGATCTCTCTACAGCCAGGGAGTGTTTGTTTTTTATTATTTTATTACAGTACACAAATCACAACCGATTATCAAAATCTGTGTATTTATTATTGATTTGTTCTAAATATCATCCTTGTGGTTTTGTACTTAGATTCAATGGAAACAGTGCATAGCTCAATAATTCAAAAATAAGCAGCCTTAAAATAATGCCAGTGCCAATTTTAATGAAATGTATTTTTAACTGAGTGAATAATTCAGAATAACGCAATTCAATTTAATAACCAAATTTATAGTTGAACAAATATTTTAGTTGAGGCTCTGGGTCACCAGTCAATTCTGGAAATCAGGTTACAACTCATATTCCTTTCCGATGCTCCCTGTGTCTGTGTGGCACTGACATTAAAAGAATTGGCATGGGCTATAAACTGCCCCAGGTGTGAGTAAGAATGTGTGTGTATGCATGTGTTTTTCTTCTGACATATGTCTAGTGTCTAGACTTCAGAACCATCACAACCCTTAACAGGATAATGTGATTACCGAAGAATAATGAATGAATGGAAGGAATTAAATGGGTCCTTGGATCAAAGTAAAGGAAAAAATGTTAGCTTGTTATAGGTGATTATTTTTACTCCCTTAACTGGAAAAAAAAAAGTTCATCATAACTCCCTGAGCCTACAATAACAAATTGGACTCCATAATAACTTAAACACATTTTCTGTTATAATGATCTTTATCTGTCTGAGAGTCTGGTTTCTCTTAAGGTTTCCTTCCATTGCCATCTCATGCAGTTTTTCCTCGTCACTATTGCCCTCAGGTTGCTCATTAGGGACAATCTCACTCACTCGTCATCTATGCCACTTAATCCTGTATTCAGGGTCACAGGGGGCCTGGAGCCTATGACAGGAGACATGGCAGGGTACACCCTGGACAGGGTGCCAATCCATCGCAGGGCACAGACACACGGGCAATTTGGGAACAACCAATTAGTACCCGGAGGAAACCAACATGCAAACTCCATGCACACAGAGACGGGAATCGAGCCTGGCCGGGGATCAAACCCAGACCCTGGCGGTGCAAGGCGACAGTGCTAACCACTACACCACCGTGCCGCCCAGGGATCTGATAATTTTGATTCATATATATAGTATTTTGTCACTCACTTCATACTGATTTCCATAATTTTCTTTTGATTCTGTAAAGCTGCTTTGTGATAATTACCATATACAAATCAAATGTAATTAAATAAGACACCTTTTATTTTTATTATTAGCAAAAAAATTTTTTATGACTTTTATATAGTTATTATACAGTCCTTTTTTAACTATACTTTACAAACGTCACTTTGGATTAGATCTCACTAACACTTCACTTATTCGCAGCAGAACCCTGAGATCCTAACAAGAGTCGTCACATTTACCCGGGGAACTACGCGCTGTCTCCCTCTTGTGGTCACTTAATAGGTACTGCAGTAGGGTACTTCATTGCCCTCTAGTGGCTATGTAAAGACTTGGCTCATCGCTTTAGACGTGATAAGTATTGATTGAGGGACTTTTTTTTATTTACAATATGCGTGTATATACAAAACAAAATGTAATATATATTTTTATCATAATATTATCATATATATCAATATATAACGTCTAGCAAGACATTTTGTATGTATATACACACACACACTTGGCTAGGCTATAGAAGCTGTTAAATATATTATGGTGTATAAATTGTATATCCTATTGCAATAATAACAACAACAACAACAATAATAATAATAATGTCATTTTTCTGAGAAAATCAAGTTCAAAGAGAAAGTTTTACTTACTTGAAAGCGAACCTTTTTTGGAGTCACAGTGTGGCCCTTGTGTGAGCGGTAGCCGTTGCAAATCACTGGCAGACTCATAATTGCTATAAATGAATGACATAAATACAAGCAATATCATCTATATAGTAAAGTAATCCACAGAAGCATCTCAGCAGCTCAAGCTACCATCATGAAAAAAAAAAAATTAATAAATAAAATCTTCTAAATCTCCAAAATAGCATCTCATAATGCCCTTCATTGTGGAGTTAGAAAGTCTGAACGCACACTGAAAGTATTCCACCGGGTGAGTGTCAGTTTCCCTGTTTGCTCTGTTGTCAGCAGAGAGGAAAAGTGACGTGGACTGAACAGTGATTCATTCAAATCTGGGAGGAAAAAATGAAAAGACAGTCCCACCTTCTGCTTCCTCCCCTCCCCGACTCCAAATAAGGCAACTCATGATGGACTTTAAGAAGCCCACTTATTAAAGCGTAGGCTAGAACCCGTATTAAACTGATTTAAAGAGAAATTGTTACGCAAGCTGCGAGTGCGCCTCTTGGAGATGCTGCTATATAAATAACCAAAATGATTCCAAGACCTTGGGGAGATTATGACGCCTCTGGGCCTTCGAGTGAGTTCAGTTCCCTGTGGCTTGTGGTTTTGTTGCTTTCTTTGCCTCGCTTACTCACATCCACACACACACACACACACTCACCCTTCTTACAAGCTCATCAGCATGCTCCAGTTTATCACGCTCATCTCCTTAGTGTCTAGACATGACATGCTGGAGAAAATGCTTGGAACAGATTTAAATCTCCTTTCTTGCTCTCCAAAAGTCTTTCGTAACATCAAATGGAAAGAAATGACTGCTATTGTTTAAATGGAGGAAAAAGTGAATGTCTAATGGAGAGTCTTAAATAAACTCCATACAGAACAGATTTTTGAGATGTTACGATGACATATCGTACAGCTCTGTTTAATTCCCTTGAGTGATTTGATTAATAGGCGAGGTTTGCTTTTCTAAAACGGCAGCGCTAATGGTTGTTCTGCTGAAAGTTCAATCAGAAGCTTACTGTATATTAAAGCACATGTACTATGATGTTACTACAGTAATGGTTTATTCACAGTATGTATGAGGAATACCACAGGAAAGTCTTCAGGAGAGAAGTTTGTGGTTCGCTGTTTCTTGGTAACATCACAAACTGTGTTCGATTTCATTTTTATGGACAAAAGAGTACGTCATGGGAAAGTTTGATGTATTTTTAAACTTAAAACGTTGCTCCGACATTTTATGGGCACTTGTATACTTTATAAAGTATACAAATTCTGTGCTTGAGCTAAAGTAGAGATATCCCAGACGAAATAGTCTAAAAAAGTCTAAAAGTACTCACCTTCGAATTTCAAAGTATCAATAGTACGGAGCTTGTGTTAGCTCACAATAGCCTGTAAGTCATAGCAAAACTCTCTCTCTCGAAACCATCTCGGCTTCTAATTTCATGTCTACCCACAACTGCAGTTATATAAAGCAAAGCTATACATACATGTAGTGAAGCGGAAAGTACAGATATTTGATCTAGGTTGAGGTGGAGAAGAAGTAAAAAGTAAAAATATTTTAGTATTTGGTATACAAATATTCAATTAAAGCTCATATACATGAAAACTGTATTTAATTACATTAAAACATACATTCTTACTTTCTATTTTTTGCCAAGTCTTATCAATAGAATAACAAGGAATTAAATTTACTCTTATTTGCGCTTAAGACTTCAGTTACACGCAGGTTTTGAGGAAACTGACTTTCTGGTCATTTTTAATAAAATTGGTTTTATTATGGAATAACCAAAAAGATTTGTGGTAACCCGGACAGCCCAGCTATCCTCACTCACCAGGCTCTTTACATGCTTGCTAATGACTTATTTGAAGAGTCAAGTCTCTGCGATTTCATTCATGATTAAGCCAGCCTTAATCATGGCTTTATTTATCTTTATCTTTAAGTCATCTTTATTTTCACAGAGAGCCATCACAAAACTGACCGCTGCAGTTCTAAAACACTTTCAGCAACCCGAATAGCAACTGTTTAAATAATACGTAAACTGCACATCTAGTTAATATGAATAATGAATGATTAATCAATTACCGATAATGTATTATCAGTTACAAAAGATGTGAAATTTGCAACACTACAAAATACAAGCAATAGTAAAGAGACTCATCATAAGGGTTCTTTTTAAACACTTTAATAATTTCTTTAATAAGTTTACACTGGAATGTAACTCACCATTACCCTATTCATTATTTTACAGAATTACAAAAACCTTCAAATAGATTTTTTTCCCACTTCCCACCTGCAGTATGATTAAGAAAATCGACAAGACGACCAAACAACAAACGTGAATGTCTTTCCTTTCCCCCCCTGTGTAGCAATAGAGAGAGGAACAGCATCAATACAGATAGTTGAGTGTCTGGTGTAAAGAATTAGTGCGTAATGGAGCAGTTTAGCCAAGAGTGACATTTACAAACTTGATTTTTTAATCAAGTGAAGATGCATCTGGTGTTTAAATTTTGCTTCTTTGCTAACAAATAATGGAAGGGTGTGATCAGGTGATCTTCACCTGCTGACTACATTAACCGAATAACTTGCAACCAATGATATAATGGGCAATTTATGTGATTTTTTTAATTTATTATTTATTCCTGGCTGAAGTACTCTTTAAACAAGCTCCTAAAACCTGTCAGTCAAAAACAACCAAGAAGAAAATACATCGAGTATACACCCAACTCCGGTAACACGTCAAACTGTGCTAGCAAACATGCTGTAGTTCCCCTAACTGACTCAACAAAAAGTTCAAAAATTTAAGGTAGTTTTTATGTAATCCTTCTAGGCCGTTTAATGCTAACACACCAAATCTAACAGTTCATCACAGTGCATTGAAACCGTCACCAAAACTATAGGCCATCTTTCTAATTTACCGGTAAACATGACTCCAGATGATTTCCAAGCCTCAAAACTTGTGTACTGCACTCCCTACATCATCACTAGCACAGATGTGTATTCACACAATGTAACCAAAATCTCAGTACATTACTGCCTTGTCAATAATCAAACACATATTTAAAAAAAAAATGTTTACTGGGTCATTACAATGCCGACCACAAAAAACTGATTTCAGTGCCATCGAACATGCACTGGCTTACAGGGAAAAGCGAGGGTGATGATGCAGATGAACCAGATACAAGTTGAGGCTTGTGCTGCAGGCCACTTCATAGCAGATCAAAGATTTTTTAAAAAAATGTGCGTGGGGGGTGGGGGTCGGAGGGATTGGGGGGAGTTACATACATAAAAGCACAAAATGAGATCTAGTTCATAGTACATGCTCCTGCGGACACAGGAAAGGAGTAGATAGGACAATGGTGGCTCTTTCAGGCGAAGACAGGAAAAGACAACAGCACAGGGATTCCAGACGGAGCAGAACTCCGGGACAGAAAATAAAATAAAAGCAGGTTTAAGTAGAAAACATGAACCATGATACTGGCTATTTTACCATTAATGCTAAATTAGATTAACCTCGAGTAAAACTCAATCTATACAACTGAGAAAAAACAGGGTGGATTTGTATAAATTAATCTCCTGTTAGCTCCAGCTGATTGGTTTGGTCATGTCATTCTTGTTCATGATTTTAAACCAATCCCTTCATAGAACTATTTACTTTTGTACAAAGATACAAATAAAGCCAACACTGCCAGTGACAGGGATTTTTTTTTTTGCTGTCGTTTTGGAAAGGGAAAAAAGTTCAAGTCCTGTTGAAGTACTCCTGAAGGGCAAAAAAAAAAAAAAAAAAAGAAGCAATTTTCATGCTCTATCTTTCTCTCTAGCTCGTACTGGGTTTATATTACAGTCAGTCGACTGGTGCAATATTCTCTGAAGCTGGTCTCCGAGTTTCTTGAGTTTCCCCCCCCCCTCTTGATGAGTTCCTTCCTTAGAGTATTTCGTACTTGTCGACCACGAAAGACGTTTCCGTGGAGAACCGCACCGGGCTGCTTCCATCCACCTGAGACACTTTAGCGACCTGTGAAAGGTGGGGAACAAAACATTCAAATGTTATAAATGAGATGCAGAACAAATTAAATGTTTTTCATTAGAGGGGGGAAAAGAAAAAAAAGACCTCTACATATAAACAGTACTCCCTCGTTACAGAGCTCGCTTGATCAACAGACCGCAAACAAAACAGTGTAATGGTCTACAAGAAAAAAATACTATGTAAATATCCATGGCAAAAATAATCAAATCACACGTTACAGGATAATATGCCTTTATTTCACTGGATTTTTTTTTATGTTGTTCTCTTCTGGCTGATTTGAGTTGCACAGAATTTTTTTCTTTTAGAAGTGATATCAGGTTTATAAAACAAATGTAAAGAGAACAGAATTGGCCACAAATGTGCTTCCTTTTTATTCTATGAACAGACATTAATTGGGTTTCTTTTTGCTTACTGTAGGAAGTTCATCCTCATTTTGTTTTAGCAAACAAGAATGACCAGAGTGCACATTGGCAAAGTTCTTCAAATTTCTCACTCTAAAAAAACCTCACCATCTTATAATAAATGGGAAAAATCCAACAAGGTTGATTTGATGTTGCCAGCAAGTCTCATGACCCTAAATGATTAGCACAGGGCCACATTACAAAAGATGACTAAGACTTATTTTATTCTATTTCATTTAAACCATAAGGCAACAATGCATGTTTTTGCCCCGCTTATCATTGCAGCCAGATGGAACAGTGAAGCGCAGACAAAAATATATTTAAAAAAATACACTGCACAATGATTCATGTGTTTAAAAAGAAAAATGAAGAGTTGGGCAGGATTTGAACAGATGGAGCACCCTACTAATTGCCTTTTTTTTTTTTTTAAGAAAAAGAAGAATTAACACAGTCAGAGTAAATGTGCTTCCTCATTTACTTTATTTGTTTCAGTGTTTGCTCTGCTATTTAGACCACATCATCTTTAATGAGCTGAACATGGCTACTGTTATTTTTATTTAGAATTAAAAAAAAAAAAAGAAAGAAAAAGAACCTGGGGCAGCTTCTTACCAAACATGCAGCTCTAGTACAAGGTCTCTCCGATCAAACAAATGTTGTGATGGTTTTTCAGTGATCTGGATTCTTTGTGGGTAATTACTGAAAAATTTGCATGTGCTCCACAGACACCAATCCCTTCTATTCATTAATAATTTCAGTACAATTCAGCCTATTTTAGCTTGAAATGGTTTGCTATTTAACACTCTTATGGCTTGGAAAGATGTGAATAAACCTCATCAGTAATCTGACCATGCAAATTCCAATAACCATAAATTTGATTTTATGATGTTTTAGGTCATGTAACGTATTCAGTAGTTTTCATTAATCTATGACTCATTATTACTCAATTATTATTTATTTCCTCAAATGCCTCACTACATTCAATAGGCAGTGAGAGAGGGAAAAGATGTATTTAAAAAAAATGGTCTCCATCCCCCAGGAGCCAGATTTCAGACACAACCAGTAAAAAGAAATCTGTGAAAGAAACCTGAAAAAGAGACCAACACTTTACCCTTTATAAATGGCTCTCTATATGTGACAAACTCTTTCAAAAATCAACATCTGGCTCTTGCAGGAACAAAACTTTAAATTCATGCATCTCTCACCCAGTATGCTTCCATAAAATATGCCCTACAGTTTATTAATTCAACTTTAAGATGTAAATCAGAAACAAAATATATTGATGATTTTTGAGATTGTCAATATATCACCATATATCACCATATCGGTATGAGATACATGAAATAGTTCCGAAAATACTGGGCAAGCATTTCTCGCTTTCCAAAAACTGAAAGGAAAAGGAGAAAAAAAAACAAAGAGAGAGAACCGGAGAAGCTCAGCTCTTCAACTTCGCTACTCACTTTCCTATTTTGCTCACTTTTTTTTTTGTAGATTTTATCTACTTAATGTTTAGAAATTAAATTGCACTTTATATATATATATTCCTTGTGTCATGCAGGAGCTATTCAGAAAACCGTCGGGCAGAACCCGCACAGATACAAAGGTGAAACTCTACACAACAGTAATCTGAGCGATTCTGGAGCTGTACGGCAGCAACTCTTCCTACTGTGCCACATTCATCTCATTGAACATCTAAAATTGTACTGCCAGAGGCAACCTGCCCAATATAAGCCAACAGAATACCACATATAGGGCTTAGAATTAGTGCATGCTATATATACTCATTTTGAGACATGCATAAGTTCTTTTTATCTATATTTATATAATATATTAAAACTATCTATAAAAAAAAAAGATTTGTGCATACAAGTAGCTGATTTCTAACAGAGATTTCTTGTATTGTGGAGGGGTGGGGATTACACAGGGTCCTTTAACTGCATTCTATAATAACCTATGTAGTGTCCATTTAAAGTGGAGTGGTTTGAAATCAATTTATTATGTAGCATAGATTGGGCCTTGGAGCAATAGAAAAAGGTCATGTGACCTGATGAGTGTAGAATGACCCTATTTCAGAGCAGAAGTCAGTGTAAGAAGGTAAGTGCATGAAGCGTTGCACCCATCATGCATCGTGCCCACTGTACAAGTCTCTGAAGGCAGGGTTATGATCTGGGGTTGCTTAAATGTTTTCAGGACTAGACTCAGCAATGTTATGTGGCAATAAAATGAAGCAAGCAGACAACCTGAATGTACTGAATGACCAGGTTATCCCATCAATGCTTTATTAGGTATTCTACTACTCAGATAGCAAAAGAGTGGTTCTGGGAGCACGAGGAATAAATTCCCACATGAACTCACAGCCATTAGGTTTATTTTGTGCAAAATAATCATACCTAAAGCCATTCAGAGATTATTAGTGTGTGAAACTTTTGGCCAGGTCATGAATGTAATTCGTGGGATTTACAGTTTGCCCCCTGCTAAATTCAACAGATTTACTGTAAGCTATGCTTCTTAATATTATTGTACCTGAATGTCACAGTAGTTCCCTTTAGAGACAAACGATACGTTGACGGGAAAGAAGTCATTTGGCTGGCCGGCTATGCTGAACTCCAGACTGCCCGTCTTGTTTTTTACATCCACGACGGGCAGGCACCACTCCAGAACATTCCGTCTGCTGTCGTGCCGATACTCTCCATCCAGGTCACCAATCACAGGTGCGCCTACGCCCGATCTGCATCATTTACATATACACATACAGGTGGCAGAACAGTTAATAATTCATGAGTTCATCTGTTTTAGTGAAAAGGATTAAGATTAAATATCTCCCATTAGTTATATAGTGGATTATTAGATTGGCTTACGGTATAGGGATTGAGATGACAACGTCATTCAGCTCCAGCGATTCCTCCTGCAGTTCATACTCAATGTTAACGTCACAGCTAGATCCACTTTCTGAGGGCCAGCAGTTTACTGGAAACGAAAAAGAAGGAGAGGAAAAATTAACTTACCCTGCACTACCATGAACACTAACTGAGGCAAGCATAAAGAAATCGCTAGAGCACTGACTTGTTAGGGGTATAATGGACTCGTCTGTGGTCTGGAGTCTCCACTTCAGTACTCCAACATCGTTATTCAGGGGAAACGACTTTTCTGGGTTCTTCAGGCCGATTATTGACTCTGCTGTGAAGAGTCTCTTATCCACGTTGGGGTGAGTCTGTGGGAGTAGATTATAGTAAATACATTATATTTAAGGACTGCTTATGAATAGACCTTAAAGTATACTGTACATTTGTATCCAACCATATGCTTACAATTTTGATAAACTCATAAAATAGTAGCTGGACAGTGACTTGATATGATCATATTTAAGCAAAACAATAAGCTAATTTAGCACATCTTGTAGCATCCTAACTCATGTGATTTCAGGTACTTTACCAATTCACGGTGCATGTCAGAGTAAGGTTTAAAACATACAAGTTTTTAAATGTGATTTAGAAATCATTATTGGGACAAAACTTTTTTTAATGAGGGCCTACCTGTAACTGGACGCCTTTCTTGTCATTGTTGTTGATGAACAATCTGATTCGCCCATTTTTCTCATCTGAGACCCGAAGGGTGATCATGCCTAGTATCTCCATGTTCTGAAGCCCTCCATCACGGCCACACGTCAGCGTGATCTTTTCCTCTATCCGCAGGTGCACACTGCAACCAGCAGAGGGCTCAAAAATGACAAAGAGACAACACTGCCACTACTACTAGCAGTGGTACAACACCACCACAACCACCACCACCACAACCACCACCACCACCACCACATGGTCAAATGTTGCTTTTTTTCCCTACTAAAAATACACATGATCTCCAAAACTACAGGCTTTCTAAAAGTGAATTTTGTGTCCAAATAAACTTGAAGCATTTTAAACCTACCATAAGATACTTTAATATTCCCTCTGTAATGGGAAGTGTGTTTTCAGTTTTTTGATTATCCACATTATTCCCTTCAGGTTCTGGGCATTCAGCATTTTCAGCATTTTAAATAACCTCATCATCATAATATTATTATAGACTGATCTAAGAAATAACTGTCCATTAACTCAATATTTTATTGGATCTTTAAAAACAACAGCATAATTTTTTTTATTTTTTTTTTAACCCAAACATGTCCATTGCCTATACAGAATATGCAAGCACTGTTTGCTATTTTGATGATTTTCCTACACGGGAGCATCACACTAATATCACACAGACACTAATACACACGAACAACCTCTTCTTCCTTTAAACTACGATGTATAGCTACACTAAAACCAGATCTTGACAAAGTTGTAAGAAAAAAGAAAAACAGGTTCAGCTATAGAAAAGATCTTAGACAATGTCAGGCAGACTGACCATGTTTACAAGGCCAAGAGCAAAACATTTAACGTACAGATTTCAATGTATATTACAATGATGTAAGACAGCTATTAGAATGGCACGGTAAAAGGATTTTCACAACAGGATACCTTCAACAGTTAATGAGACAACAGTATGATTAACCTTAATATCCTGAGCAGTTCAGTAAGTTGATGAAACTACATAGAGTCAACACAAAAAGGCATTCATCTTGGTTTGTAGAAGATTAACTAATTTATCTTGCTTTTGAAAAGCTTTTAACAATAGCACCAAGACCCAAAATTGTATTTAATTTCATACAGAATTACTCCTCCTGAGACTAACCAGAAACTACTTTCAGACACAAAGTTTATAAACAGAATGTAGACATCTCTAAGAAAGCCTTCTTCTTTATGTTAAAGAGTGCAGAGATGAATCTGCAAGCAGGGCTTACCTTTCTGTGTTAGCAGGAGCAGGCAGAGATTTAGAGGCCTCGGAGGGTTTTTTGCCAGTGCCAGACAAGATGTTCTCACCCTCAGACTTCAGTTTATCCACAAAGTTGTCCACCTCTTTTCCCCGGGCCCCTAGTTTGAGGGCTTTGCTAGAACCGCTAGGCCTGAGGAAGAGTACATGAAGGGAAAGATTTAGATCCTCAGTAAAGCTTCAAGAATTATGGAAAATGAAGTTTGGAAGTTTCCACAGCTTGGGGAAAAAGCATGCAGGAGTTATATTTTTCAGAAGATAACCTGAAGCTCTATTTAAAGGCTTGTTTCATCAGAATGTCGGACAAAGGCTGTTGCTTTTCAACCTTCACACTAGAAGGCTCTGACATGTGACAGCCATCATTATCCATAATGCTTCTTCTTTATTAGTGTTTGTTATGATGGCTGAAGTGGAAATAACTTGTCTAACAAGTTATGTGACCAAGTTAGGAGTTTCATACAGGATATCCAATAGAGAGATTTCTAAAAGGGCATATGTTCAACCTCATGAAACAGAGGTCAACAACACATTATGTGGTGACTTCATCAGAACTTGTCTGCATCTATGCTCCAGTTTGTTTTTATGATTCAAGTCGTACACATACTTTCCAGAAGTTTTGAAATTTACATAAAGTTATTTCATAACCCAGAAGTCCACAGGACTAAACATACAGTGATGGTCAAAAACAGGTACCCACTCTTTTAATTCAAAAAGTGTTTTTGTGTAAAAGCAATCATCTGATCACAGCTGGTCTTAGTATTAGGCAAAAACAACCTCAGACAAGCAACATAAATATTTTTCACCATGGCATTATTTATTTAGCAAGATTGAAACTAGAAAAAAAAAAGCATGCAGGCAATTTTAAGTACTCCCTTACTGCTTTAACACGATTTAAGAAGGTAAGTTGCAATTGTTGCTACACATCAATCTGGAAAGTGTTATAAAACCATTTCCAAAACATTTGGAGTTCAACATTCTACAGTAAGATAGATTATTCACAAGCGAAAAGCATTCAAGCCTGTTGCCAATCTTCCTAGGAGTGACCGTGCCACCACATTCACCACAAGGTCAGACTGTGCAATGCTTAGAGCAGTTTATTAAATGTTAAACTCCATGACAGCACAATTAAAAGAAGACTGAAAAAGTACGGTTTATTTCTAAGTGTACCAGA
The DNA here is from genome assembly GCA_013621035.1 of Clarias magur. Lineage (NCBI taxonomy): Eukaryota > Metazoa > Chordata > Actinopteri > Siluriformes > Clariidae > Clarias > Clarias magur. The sequence continues at coordinate 49,272 of QNUK01000469.1, read as the reverse complement.
AGAGACCTCTTCTGTCTAAAAAGCACATGGAAGCATGCCTGAGATTAGCAAGCTGCATCTGAACAAACCACAAGGCTTCTGGAAACAATGTCTTGTGGACAAATGAGACCAAAGTGGAGTTGTATGTTAATATCCAGCGCCATGTTTAGGGACGGACAAAACAGCATTTCAACAGAACCACCTCATACCCATGGTCAAGCACAGTGGTTGTGGGGTGATTATTTGAGCTTGTGTTGGCAGCCACAAGACCTGGTGATTAATTTAACCATGAATTCCTCTGTATATCAGAGTATTCTAGAGGCAAATGTGAGGCCATCTGTCTGACAGCTAAAGCTTGGTCAAAATCCAGTCATGCAACAAGACAATGATCAGATGCACACCAATAAATCTACATCATAATGGCTAAAAAAAAAAAAAAAAAAAAACAATAATAAATTTTAAAAATGTTCAAGATTTTGAAATGGCCTAGTTAAAGTCCAGACAACAACCCAATTGAAATCCTTAAGACAGATGTGCATATGTGAATTCCCAAAAAACTCAATGAATGATTCAATGTTGTAAAGAAGAATGGACCAAAATTCCTTCACAATTATGTGAAAGACTGACAAAGTCATTCAGGAAACGTTAAGCTGTTGGTGCTAAAGATTGCTCTACAAGATATTGAATCATGGAGGTACGTATTATTGCACACATACTGTAGTGGTTTCTCTTTTTTTTCCCCTTCATTTTTGTTAAATAAATAATGACAATGTGAAAAAAAGTATATGTTGTTGTTGAGGTTGAATTTCCCTAATGCCACGACCACACTGCAAACCACACTGTACTGAAAGCTGCCCCATCGCACATCCTAGTGTAAATACAAGGAGATTAGGTAGAGTGTAAAGGAAGAAACCACACTAACGCTCACGCCGAGGATTTCCACCGCTTTCCACGCTTTCCACCTTCAAGATAACTGCGACTGCATCTAAAGGCTAGGACAACATTCTTTCGTCCATTTTAGAGGAGTAGTTTGTTACTCAGAGAACCTATAGGCAAATCTAGTATAAATTACTCAACACAGTTTTAAGTGAATGAGTGCTGACTTATGCATCAATTATGTACTATATGTTGCAAGTAATCAGACAATGTGTACAACAAAGTTTCTCAGTCTTCAAGATTTAAAAGGCCAACATATTTTGTAAAAACATTTATACAGTCATTTCATACTTTAGATTCATTTTAGTGTATTTACCTAAAGCAGTGCTGTGTTATCATTTTGTACCTTAATCTTATATTACCTCCCTGTGATCAAAGTAAAATCTGCCATCTCCTAGATAAGGCAAATCCAAAATGGCTTGTCTGCAACAGATGTACAATTTAACTTACAACCACTCCCGCTAGCAGTCTTACAAACAGTGAAAAATGACCTAGAAAGTGTGTGACTGCTTCTCCGTGCATGTTTTACATTGCACTGTATTACACTCACACTTGTCTGAATTTCTACTTAAAAAACAAAACAAAAGGCACAGTCTCTTTGGCTGTTTGCTACTATTACTTGACTACAAGATTGATACCCGAGCAATTGAGGGTGAAGGGTATTGTAAATATCAAATCTACCAGTCTTAAACAAGGCCATCCACTCAGCAGACCAACACCTTAAGCACCAGGCTACCCCTGCCCACCTTAATTTCAATAAAACTTTTTAAGTCACTGTCTTGTGCTCACTCTTACTTGTGATGGAAAAAATGGATTCTAGCAATATATTAGGCATATATAGATTTTAGGGCTGCAACTAACGATTATTTTGATAATCGATTAGTTGGGCGATTATTTTTTCGATTAATCGGATAAAAACTAAACGCTTCTTTAATTTGATATTTGATACACTGACATTCAGTTAAGATATAAACAGCTAAAATAATGTCATTTTGTATAATAAAATGATATATGCATAAGTAAAACCACAGTAAATTAGCAAAAAGCTAATGGACACTATTTACTGTTATTTGCATTCTCTGAAAACCTCAAGAGTCACTAAATGTAATATTCTACTGTTATTCGCACTGTGCAATTTAAGCTAATCTAAATAAGCGCCATTTAACTAATCACTATTGCTCATGAGGTGATTGCGCAATGTGATGCTAGCGAGTAGCAAGTGAACAGATCTAGCGCGACTGTCCCGAAATTAGCAAACAGTTTAAACAAAAGCACTTAAACTATACAACTTTTACACAATGAAGAGATACAGTTTTTACTGACCCTGCTGATGTTTCGCCATCCGTAACACGGAAATGTTTTCTTTTTAAGTGTTCATGCATGACTGTGGTACTGCCATGCCATAAAAGCTCGGTCTTGCATAGCGTGCAGGTTAACGTCTTCTTAGACGAGTTTAATGTAAATTGCTCCACAACCTTGGAGGAATTGGGGCGCACGCTTTTTCCTGCAGACGCTTCTGTAACCTCCATTGCGCGAGCGGCTGTTTATCTGTGTGAATCCTTGTGTATTTTTGCATCTTGTGGTCGAGCTCCTCAGTAACGTGCGCAGCCCAACTAATCAATAACGGCATTCGTTGACAACAAATTTCATTATCGATAATTATCGATTTTATTGATTAATTGTTGCAGCCCTAATATATTTTAATTTAAAAATTTTGGTACTTTATCCATGATATTTCACTTCTCAAATCTCCAAACAAAATTCTCCAGAGAAAGTCCACCAACATTGCCCAGCAACACAGCACTCAGGAAGGATGCGTACAGCTTTCAATCAACGTTATTGTGCCGAGCTGCATTATTTAGCCAGAGAAGCCCTAACTATACAAACAAGTGGTACCTGGTGGGTGTTGGAGTGGGTTTGGGTTTCTCCGGTTCGACCAGCGTGTCTGTGATGATAGCTGTGCTGCTGCTACTGCTGCCAAAGCCACCAAAACCTGGAGATTTCTTTCCACGATCTGCGTCCCGCCTTGCTTGCTGCAGCTCCTTTGCTTTTCGCCTCATTTCAGCCTTTGCCTCACGCTCCTGGGTCTGAAAACATGAAAAGAAAGAATACATTATAATTTTGTTGTCTGTGTGAAGTACTTTTCACAAATGTAAACAAAATATAGTTAAATGCTAACCCACTGGCTTTTTTTAAGCATTTAGTTATATAACTGGTGTAAAAGAAGGAAGCTTCCTGTAATCTGCCCCACGATTCACACTTCATGAAGTGCTAATTAAGCAGATGGTGCAGGGCAATGGCAGCAATTTGGATTTGACTGATAGCTCGTTTGTAGCTTAGCTGTGCAAAATAAGCATACTGTATGCAGCTGCATATATCACAGTGCTTGCTTTTCCCCTCCTTCCTATCGTCTCTTCCTCCTCTCACCTCTCGAACAGCACGGAACACCTTCTCTTCGTGCGAGTCCATCTCAGTGAAAGTCCTGATCTGTGCCAGATTGACATTCTCCCTGTAACCAAGGGCGACAATCTCGTCAAAAGCGAAGATGAGGTCGAAGCAGTGCTCCGAGATCTCGCTTTCCTCCAGGACGCGGCAGTACTCGGGAATCTGCACAGCCATGACAAACCACTATTTAACAAGGCATGAAAATTCATCGGAAAGGAATCAAATATGCAGATTTCTAACATTTAAAGTGTTATATATATATATATATATATATATATATATATATATATATATATATATATATATATATATATATATATACTTTTTACTGTCGGGTCAACTATGATGAGTTTGTGCTTAAATTTCTATACACTAAATTATATATATAAACATATTTAATGCGACAATATTGTGGATTTGGCTGAAGCCTTTACCTCAAGCTCATAAATGCTTTTTTCTGGGCTTAAAATTATTTTTTTCTGCATTTTTCTTGCTTCAAATTTAACTCCCTACAATGACCCCTTCTTCTAACATCATGTAGTGTACATGAAGAATTATGGGAAGTACACAAAGGCTTTTTATTGCATTATTTTTATTGACGTTTTTACTGCAGCCTCAATATTGCAATGCAGAGTGCTACATACCACACGTGAGAAAAGTCGAAGAGTCTCCAGGTCCTCCAGGATGTTGCTGTTCTTGGTGGTGACCAGCACCATGTAGAGTTTTTCCAGGGGCTGATAGACATAGCGCACACTCTCCGTCTCCACAAATGTGTGCTGCTTGCCTGTGTTCATTAGCTTGGGGAAGGCGGCCAGCAGCCCCTCCACACGCGTCCGTGTCATCTCCACAAACTGCCGTGACACCAAAGCTTTTCCCGCCTTGGTGCACACTGCTGCAGCCAACAGCACCTGCAAATGCAAATCATTATAATTACTTCACCTAACCTGATCATTTAGAAATAAAAATAATAGAGTGCATTCTGTGATGTTCACTGAAAGTGGTATTTAGTTTCATTTATGTTAAATATATATTTACTTTAATCTTTTTTTCCCCCTCCTCATTCCAGTCCTTGTTTTTGTAATTGTCTTCCTATTGTGTGGCCCTGACAAGGAAGCGAACACACTCCACTAATACTTCTAAGCAAGGCCCCAAAAATGAATGCACCCATACAAATTTAGTGTATACAAATTTAAGCACAAACTCATCATAGTTGACCCGACAGTAAAAAGTAAAAAAAATAAAATAAAATAAACACAACCACACCTTCCTCAAACATACGTGAAGCCTGCTATTTTTGTTTTCTGTCTGAACACTAAACATCTATCTTTGTTTATTCAAATGTAATTACAAATAAACAGATCAAACATGTGCAAAGTAGCAGAACACACATAGCTGAACACACTGAATCCTGTTCCAATTAGGGATCATGGAAGTGTCCATTAAATTTATTCCCATTTGACAGGACCTCTGGTCAACATTCACACAATACAGGCAATTAACCTAATCTGCACGCATTTGGACTGTGAAGGGAAACCGGAGTACCTGGAGAAAACCCATCAAGCATGGGGAGATCATGTAAACTCCATGCACACGGACCCTGAGGCAGGAATCAAACCCGGCCCCTGGAGGTGCAAGGTGACAGTGCTAACCACTGTGCTGCCAAATGTAACATCCTGTAGATTTAATCAATGTGAAGTTGTGCATGTTGAAATGTACAAGCCATTGATCTAACTGTGATCAATCGAGAGTACAGGTTCCAAACTTACAATTAGTATGTTAAGCATTATGTGATCTGGTAATCAATAAGAAAATAGTTTAAGAGAAATCTGAAGAGGGTTTTATATAATATTTATGAAGACATGTAACGTTCACGTATTTGTTTAGTAGGTTCTATCTAGTTTGTTAAATTGGTGATGTCACGCGACAGTTGATACCCGATCTTTATTAAGTCCCATTGATATGACGTCACATGATACGACAGGTAAGAGTTTAATCAGAATATTATGAATGATATTCCTCAAAGCTACTAATGCTAGTTTCATAGCACGTCAACACATACTGCAGTAACGAAGAAATGGACAAAATTATAAATGTCACTTCGCTATGTTTACGTATTTACACTTATGAATATCATTACTCTACGATAAACAATTCTCCTTTATGCTAACAGGTTATAAGCTTTGGCCTACAAATACTAACCTTATTTTATGCTAGTTAAGGGCTCGACATTAATGCTAACTCATACGGTTTAGAGAACTGACGTCCACAAATCACAGTGAGCACTTGTGTCAAAAAAAGATCAAATAATTACATTCTGAAATATATTGGATTCTCTTACCATTTATCAATTAAAATGTTGCTGCCCATTTTAGCTACTAAACTAGCCTAGCTAGCGTCAAGTATACAAGTACATTATCGCTATCGCGTATTGCTAAATCGCAAGAACACGTCTGTGGTTCATAATTACTCAACAAATAGAAAAACTACTCACCATGTTTAGTGTCTGAAATCTTCTACGCGTTAACAACAGTCGTCTTGTCCAGGTAAAAGAATATCCGTGACAAATGAAACGGGTATTTGTGCAGTCAGTCTGTCTGCGGCTCAATATGGCAGAACCGCTGCTAAGCCACGTCTCCAACCGGAAGTAGCCAAGCAGCGAGGGGGGAAAGGACTCTTTCCAAATAGCGGCTTATTACACAAACAGTTTACTATGTAGGGTGCACATAGCGCTATATCATACCCTATGTAGTGGACTTATATACAATCAAATGAGACATTTGGTATTTGACCAATGGTGAGTATGTGGAAGATTCAGCATCAGCAGCGAGTCGGTCGTTCAGTTACAAGTCAAAGCAGTCAGCAACACACCCCGAGAAGGTTGGGCCAGGAATGATTGTGAAAATACAACTCGCACAATTAAAACTAACTGAAAATACAGCTCACTTACAGAAATTATGTGGTTTGATCAAAACCTAAACCTTTTAAATATATAAAGTTTACCTGTATGGAAATTATTTTAAAAGGTTGTACATATTAAGGTTCAGTTATAAATAATATAATTTCTACCTAAAATACTAGAACTGTGTTTCTTAAGACCATCAGACAAACCACATGCATGATGAATAATTTCATACTTTCTCTTCCTTACCGTCTAGGCTATAAATTATTGAATTATACATTTTCTATTCATCTATGGACAAAGTGTTACTATGCAAAGTCTCCTATTTGAATTACATTTGTAAATGTCAATTGTCATTACTCTCATAAGTCAGTGTGCCAAAAGACATTGTCCTATGTACATCAGGAGCTGTGCAACTGCTGCTAGTCTGACCACATGCGTTACAACAAAGAGCAAACGTGAAACCTTGCGTGAACCTGGGCAAATCTGCTACAGACCCGTTTGACATGCTTCAGCAAGTTTACTGTAATGCTGCAATGAAACATTTGAGGTGTTTTGAGTGGCACACGCACTTCAAGAAGGGAAGAATATCACTGGAAGACAAGTGATAAGGATGACCTTCAATGAGATAAACCGCCAGAAATGTCGAAACGACTCCACAACTTCTGAATGATGATCGTTGAAGAACAATCCATAACATCGCTGCCACTGTTGGTGTGTCATACAAAAAAGTCCTGGAAATCCTCACGTGTGATTTGATCATGCACTATGTTGCGTGCCAAGGATGACCCATCCATCTGTCGAGGATCATTACCGGTGACAAAACTTGGGTGCATGTGTACAACCCTTAGACGAAGCAACAGTCTTCACAGTGGAAGAGCCCATTATCTCCACGACCGGAAAAGTTGAGGCAGGTCCATAGCTCGACCATCATCTTTTTCAACATTCGCAGCATTGTGCATCGAGAATTCGTCCCCAGGGGCCAGAACGTCAATAGCGAATTCTACTACCAGGCTTTGGAGGAAGGAAAGAAGGATATTCTGTAAACAGAGCTATTCTCAAAATTTTTGCCACTCCATCGTACTACTAATAATAATTAAACATTCAAATTCATAAAAGAAAAAACCTTACACAAATAATTGTACATGTTTACAATATGCCCTTTCCGATAATGCTACCTCACTACTTACTTAATTTTATTTATCATAATTTTTTTTTCCGGAAAGACACAGATATGAGATTTATTACATAGCTTGACTCATTCAATGCGCAGTCGTATGCGCAGTCAAGTGCTGACATGACGCTCATGAACACCACCTCCTCTAAACCGGAATAATAGGGAGCGAGTGACCATCGAGGTCACGAGGATATAATCCTTGTAGCTGGTGAAGAAAGTCAGTTAACTATGCAAAATAGACTTCAGTGACTAGACATTATTGCACAAAAACAACTTTTATTGTCGTTGGAAGTTTTGTTCGTCAAGGAAGATGTCTCAAGAAACTAGTCCATCTGAAGTAAGTTTTATCGCGTGTGCGCGATTAAGCGCCAGGAAATTATGGACAGATTTGATTGCCTGTTCTGAATGTCGATCTAAACTTTGGTTGCGTGTTATTGGTTAGTTTTAGACTAGCCGTCACTTATTGAAAGAGAGAGTGTAAGGGCGGGGCTAAAGAAACTTAAACTTGTTCAAAGAGAGCAAGGTTACGTGTTTAAAATAGATATAAATTATAAGGATTTGCTTTTGAAACATTTTAGTGGATAATATATGCTAAATAAATCAGTGCTTATGTTTATATTTGTGCGATTGGAGCCAAGAGCTCGTAAATGCTGTCTTTTAACCTGGGCATGAGGATTAAATCAATGAATGGAAGGTATGGGAGTGGTTGGAGAGTCTAGGGCAAGTGTGTATATCTCAGTGTCTGCAATAATTGAAAGACGTTTGGCCATGCAAATAAAATGGAAAAGAAGTGTAATAGCAGTTACTTTACGTATCTAAAATGCCGTTGAATTATGATCAGAAATATTATAACTTGTAGTTAGATAGTAGTTGTGAAACCTGGTAAAGGAGCATGTTAATTGTTTCCCCTTTTGGACATGTTTGAACAGGGTCCCCTGTGAATGTACTTGCACAATGCCAATTAAAATGTGCCGAAACACTCCTGCAGTCCTGAATGGGAGATTAAATAGCAATCCTTAAATATAGTTGCAAGCAACAATGACGGGCCCAAGCACCCTCACCTCCCCAGGCGCACCGCACAACCTGTCACTGAATATAATGTCACTCAATATAATATCACACAGAAACGTATTAATCAATTTCGGCATTAGACATTATCACGGCTGACCCATTTGAGATATCAAAACTCCCTCCGCAATTTTGCATTGTCAATGTCTTTAGATCACATCGGCCCGGTTTGGTAGCAATTGTATAATTTCCCTAGGAGGAGTATATCAAAATCCATCGGGTGCATTTTTGCGAACGATCCCCAAATAACCGGCCTCCTGTTGAGTTGAGCCCAGGACATCCAGTGCGAAAGTTGCTCGGCTCAATGAGCTCTAAATGTGTACAGTTTCGTGTGCTTACGTGAAAGTGTTTATGAGCTATGCAGCAAAGTCTCACGTAGGGGTCCCTGGGGGCCCCGGGCCATGTGACACAGCAGATTCCAACCTGTCTGCCAAGTTTCATGAGTTTTTGAGCATGTTAAGACCCCCGAAAAGTCCAAAAGGTTGAGGAAAAAAAATCCTTAGGAAAACAAGAGGGTCCTGTGCACCTTATAGTGCTTGGGCCCTAAATAATGAACTTTGAGTGTTGGTAAATAAAACTATTTTGATATGAAATTAATGATTTAAGTTGAAGGAAAGAGACCTTAATGGAGTTCCTGGGAAGCCAGCGTTTCAGACATGAAGCAGGCAGTCCAATCATGGCTCTGGTGTCCTGAGAAAACTTTCTACCTTGATGAAAGTGATCCAAGCACTAGTGAAACACTGGGATAAGTGCAATAGTGTATCAGTGGACTAAATGGAGAAATAAAGGTAGTATTAACTCTCATAAATGTGTTCTCCTATTCTGCGCAATCAAAGGTCCTGGTTTGACTTGAACACCACTTGTGTTTTCTGCTTTTCTTGTATATGGGGTAGAGAGCAATTCAGGCCATCTCTTAAGGTAGGATGACTTAAATGCATTTGGAAGAACGAGATGTGTGTGAGAAAGAGGGTATCAGACACCACACATTAAAGAATTTCCTGGGAGGGTCAGCATTTCAGAAGTGGAGAAGGCAGTCTGATCATGGCTAATGGCTGAGAGAACGTTCCGCCTTGATGGTATCCAAGCACTAGTGAGCACTGGGATAATTGCATTAATGTAGCAGGTGATTAATAGAGAAATAAAAGTAATTTTACCTGTGTTCTAACTTGAACACCCCTTGTTCTGTTTTTTTTTTTTTGCTTTTGTACACTTGCATATGCAGAGAGCAATTCAGGATTAAGCCATCTGCTAAGATGTCAGTTAAGATGACTTAATAGCATTGAACAGAAGCAGTGTTGTGGAAGAAGGAGATACGTGAGGGAGAGAGAGAGTGTATCAGACACCACACACACTGACACACCAGCTAACAATGAGTGAGTTAGTTGTTAGTTTATCAGCATTGTACAGCAGACACAGGGTGTGTGGGAGGGTGGATTAAGGTTTTATATGAAGGGACAGCTTTCTCTTCTGAGCCACCACCCCAAAGCTCATTCATTAGCAAGATCTAGAGACAAGTCCACATCATCTTAAAAAGTCCAAGTATTTAAAGGTTCAAGCGCCAAGATGGAAGGGCCATTTAAGTGTACAAGAGTGAGTTTAAATGAAAGACATTGTGTTGTGTATTGTAACTGAACTTTCGGGCTGCATGAGATTTGTAAATTGACTGATTTGTGTTTTTCAGGAACAAAATGGAAAGGTCACTCGGATTATTCGCATTGGAACCAGGAAAAGCCAGGTCAGAACATATATGATATGATTTTAAAATGTGTGTCTGCAATTTAGGACAATTTTAATAATTATTTGGATCGCAAATGTCGCGTTTACTCAATAGCTCTTATTTTAAACGAACATGAGGTTGTATTGCTAACAATGAAGATGATAAAGATGAATACTAAAAAAACAGCAGACGTAAAATATAATTATAACATTAAAGTTTAATATGGCGGATGGCAATTATGTGAGTTAAGTTGAAGGACCTGACAGAAAAGCACACACAGCTGAGGAGAATATGGCTAATTAGCGCGCACGTATGTGTGTTGCTATGAGATGGAGAAAAAAAAAAGTGGAGCGCGAGAGAGAACGCACGCGTGAACCAAGCCTTGTGTGTGTGTGTTGCTGTGAGATGAGGAAAGTGGAGTGCAACAGGGTAGGAGCGGAAGAGAACGCACGTGCAGCGCTGGAAAGCCAACAATAGTGCGCGCGTGTGTAAAATTCACTTTAAAAGGTTGATTTAAGGAAAACTGGAAATAAAACCCCGACTCGGATCAACAGTCAGTAATTATCCACATTCTCTTCAGGTGTGAATCCTCTTCCACTTACCTGAATCTCGGCCACGCCCCTGCCATTACAAAGTGGCTGTTTTGCTCTGAGTCAAGAGTGAAATGTTCACACACTTTTGCTTGTGATGTTTGCCATCACGCTATTACTCACTTTACTTCAGTAGGCCCGAAACCTACATGACGCCAAAGCGTTCACAGTTCGATTGAAATTACGTCATAAACGAGTTGATACAATTGCGATTAATTGTTTCATACTTTTTATCTATCTTTCAAGAGTGTGATAATTTTATGGATACGTGTGTGTTATATGTACACACGTGTATGTATATATTTGGCCTAATTTGTTGGGGAACAAAAATAATTTTCTAATAAAAAATGCCTTTTTTACTTTGAACCTTTTAAAAACCAAGTGTATGATTTGCTCATTCATGATATTACAGGCATTCACAAAGCATTAAATAATTACATTTCCCCAAAAGAGCGGTAAATTGGTGCAGGGTGGACGGATAAGTGCAAGTGGGTGTCGGACAGCATGCAGGCATCAGATATGACCGTTCCTCATGTGTCTCCACACTGATTATTAAGAGTGACTGTGTCCAAATTAGCTTTATTCATCCATAATTAAAATATTGAAATAACAATCTAAGCTACATTTAGCTGAAGAGGTCATGTACACTGAGGTATTGTACAGGCCTGGATGCATCTTGCTGAGAGTTTAGCATGTGCGTGTCATTTATGTTCTCTTATGTTTCAGCTGGCTCGGATTCAGACAGACAGCGTGGCTGAAACACTCAAAGAGCTCTATCCAGAATTGCAGCTAGAGATGGGTATAGAGATTTCTGTCTTACTTTTTTCAGTCTGGCCGTTTTTTTTTTTTTTTTTTTTGCTAAATTTCTTAATTTTTTTTTCTTTGTTGCTTTTCTTTGTTACTTTAGTGCTTTCTTGGTAGTTTATTCCTTTCTTTTTATTTTTCCTTTGTATAACTGATTTTTCTTTTTCTGATTCTTTTGTTTTCCATCTTTTTCCTTTTTTTCTTACTTTCTTGGTCATTTCTTCCTTTTTTCTTGGTCAGTTCTTTCTTGCTTGGTTTTCTTTCACTTGTTTCTCAACCCTCTCCTATTATCCATTTATCTTTTGTTTTTCAATTACATCATTCTGTTTCATTATATCATGTCTCTCATGTCCCTCTTGGTTTCAGTCTCTCTCTGTGGATCTTCTAGTTTTCTTCTCTCTCTCTCTCTCTCTCTCTCTCTCTCTCTCTCTCTCTCTTGTCTTTTCTTGTCTTCCCAGACTCCTTTACAGACAGTTGAGTGATTGTGCTGTAGTGAGCCTGTGTAATCTACACCACTTCTCTCCTCTCTTCTTTCAGAGAGTTCAGTGCTGATGTCAGAATGTGGCACAGTGCTCTTCTTTTACAATCTTCCTGTGTGTGTGTGTGTTTCACAGTTGCCATGTCAACAGTCGGAGATAAAATCCTTGACACTGCCTTATCAAAGGTAACACAAGTTAACACTATGTTCTAGTGAGGAACGTTACGTGGTCCTTCGTAACGTGTGTTCCTTCACGTTATACATGCATAAATATATATTTTTCTTATCGTTACAGATTGGCGAGAAGAGCCTGTTTACCAAAGAGCTGGAGAATGCCCTTGAGAGGAACGAGTAAGAGCTAGCCATTCTGCAGTATTAATATACTGTATGTTACTGCGCTCTCCATGCTGACTGTCATGTGTGTAGTGCCATCTACTGTGAGAACACTGCTACAGCAGTAGTTCAGAGTAGAGATTGGTGTCCTTCAGCATTAGACTGAATCTAAGCTTAAGATTTCATCCTGCCACTTCTATCAGCAGTCACATCATGAGTAAACATCAGTGAGCCAGTTCCATTGGCAGTCATGCACGCTCATGCCGTAATACGATACTGACCAGGTTTTATAATAATCTAAAAATGAGCAATATTAGCCCATCCTTATACAAATATAATGCAAATTATATTGCTATAAAAAAATAATAAAATCAAATAAATTTATTTATAAATTATGGTTTGCAGAAATTGTCTGGGTCATGATGGAAGGCAGCCTGTCTCCAAAATCAAAATTGGATTGTGTCCTGTATAGTTTGTTTGTTCCATGAGAAGGCTTGATCACGCTCTTACTTGGGAATAACATTCATTCGTTTATATAGATACATTTATGTACAAACACATTATTTGTTATTAAGAGTTATTGGTTGAGTGTTGCAGCTAAAAATGTAAAGCGAGTACCAACATACCACCATATAATACTTTTTCCACCACTTGTCCTGCATGTCTTTGGGAAACTGGGTCCTTCTCTGCAGTTTAGTGAATAGGAATTTATATAGCAATTTTTACAATCGTCATTGTTGCAAAGCAGCTTCACAAAATCATAAGAATAATGAGATTTTTTGTCCCCCCCCCCATCTCTAACATCAGGGTGGATCTTGTTGTGCATTCTCTAAAAGACCTTCCTACCTCACTGCCTCCTGGTTTCACCATCGGCGCTGTTCTCCAGTACGTTCTCTAAATCTTTATAGATAAATTAATCTTTATCAAATATCATATACAGTATATTGTTTTATATTTTCTGCATTTAAGAGCACTGATTTATATTCCTTAGACGTGAAAATCCTCATGATGCTGTAGTGCTTCATCCAAAGAATGCTGGACTCACTCTGGACACCCTGCCAGAAAAGAGGTAAACCTTTTTAAATATGGTTTTTCATAAAACCAATAACCATACTCGTAGTCTGATGTGGTGCCCCCCACCCCTTCTTCAATCCTGTTGCAATGGATAGTTCTTAATCTGCAATCTCTTTACCAGTGTAACCTTGATATCCTCTTTCAGTGTGATTGGCACAAGCTCGCTCCGTCGAGCCGCACAGCTGAAAAAAAGGTTCCCACAGCTGGAATTTGAAAACATTGTATCCTTTCTTCTTTCCAAAAATGTCTGCTTGTCTGTTTATATATATTTATATGTGTGTGCTCTGTGTATTATTAGAATTTTTTTAGAATGCATAAAGGTACTTGTGTTGTAAATCCTTTACTCGGCCAAATTAGAGAGGCAACCTGAATACTCGTCTAAAGAAGCTGGATGAAAAGGACGACTATGCCGCCATCGTTCTGGCTGCGGCCGGTCTCAAGCGCATGGGCTGGGACAACCGTATCAATCAGGTGTTTACATATCAACAACACCATCAAAATATCAATCGATAATACGCTGCCTGGCGAAAGAAAATGAATGTGTGAAAATGAAACCTAATTCTTGCAGAATCACTCAGTCCTGGAATATGCCTGTTCCTTCAGGGAACAAAAAATGTAATAGATGTGATAACCTGGTCATTCAGTACATTCAGGTCATCACCTGACTTTTTACTGGCACTGAGTCTAGACCTGACAAGCCGAAGCAACCCCCATTTATAACACTGCCTCCAGAGGCTTGTACACTGAGCGGTATGTATGATGGGTGCATCGTGTTTCCCTTCTTACCCTGACACGTCCATTGCTAAGGATTACAGTCAAACCAGACTCATCAGACCACATGCTTTAACTGCAGATCCATTGCTTTAAATCCAATCCTAACCTTTCTGATCAGTCTCACTAACAAGTGCTTTTCTTATGGCCACACAGATGTTTGGTTCCAATCCGACCGAGTTTCTGTTGCATTTGTGTATTGTGGAAATGCTCTAAATTTCACTATTAAACGAGGCAGTGATTTCTACGGACCATTTATTTTCCATTGAAAGTTTAACAAGCGTTTGCCATCTTTGGTCTTAAGTTTAGCTAGTTAATACTTTATTTTTCACATATACGTTACTGCACTGTGAAATTTTCTCTTTGCATATCCCAGCATAGCCAGGGTCAGAGCACATCTCCATGGTGGAGATGGGGCTTGTATCACTGACCTTCCAATCAGTACCTCACCATGTTTAACAAAGCCGTGTTAAACATGATTGATGAGAGACACTGCTTAGAGAGAAGCTTTTCCAGGAGCTGGTGGTGTTTGCTTCTCATTGAATTGAACAGTTTCCCAGAAGGGAGGCTTTGAAATGTGTTATGGTCTGAGTGAGAAATGGTCGGCAGTGATTTTGCTCATTTCCTGATCTTTGAGATGTGCAAGTTCTGGAAATGTGATCAGATGATGTGCAGCCTGGCCATGGAGTGAATAAGCTAAACCAGTTATGGAGGAGGCGAGAATCCACTCAAGGTGTACCACTAAATCAACACTGATGGGTTTAATTGCCTCTGCAAGAGTCTCCTCTGAACCTTATTGGCAGTTGAGTTGATGTTACCCTGTCGTTTACAATTGCCAAGATTTTAATGGATTTAACAGTTCCAACTTCACAGCTATATATTGTAATCTATTCAAATTAAAAAAATTTATTTGTCACACAAACAGTACAATATGCAGTGAAATGCTTATACGACAGCCCGTGACCTTTAAAAAAAAAAAAAAAAAAGATGACCAATAAGAAATAAATTATGGAATAAAATAAGAAATAAAATATAGGAAATATAGCTATAGAAGATGAGAGAATCTACAATATTAAAAAAGACTTGTGTACAATATAGAAAATGTAGAACATTTATCTGTACAAATATAGAAAACTTTAGTTGTAGAAATTGAAATAGAATTTAAATCCAGGAAGTGTGCAAATATGCATGAATGTGTAGATGCAATGTCCATAAATGTGCAATATGCAGAAATGAAATAGAAATGTCCAGGGTGTGTGCAAATGTGCAGAATTGTTTCGATTCTATTTGTTGGAACATTTACCTTTCAAGTTGTTTTCAAGGGATTTAAAAATTATTTTTATGACCCATATAACTTAATGTAAACTTTTTAAAACTATTACCGAAGCTGCTGTTATAAATTGTTACTCAATAATCAGTGAGATTAGAAACTCAGTAGCACTGTGTCACAAGCATATTTTACACTTCGTGTAAAGGTTTTATTTATCCTGGTTTCTTTCAGGTTCTGGGTCCTGAAGACTGCATGTATGCTGTAGGCCAAGTGAGTGACTGACCAAACCTAACTGATCATGACAGTATAATCTAAGATTTTCAGCTTACTTGCTTTTTAAATCATATTTCCAAAGTTTTTGGAAAGCTCGAATTTTGTCCAAAACGAGATCATTCTAAGAACATCACAGTGTGTCAGTCAACATTTGTTTATACTCAAGGAAACACCTGTTTAACCATCTGTGCCAACGGTCGCTGAAGAGTGCAACACATTGCTCTGGTGTTTGCAACTCCGTAAGAACCCTGAAGCACAAAATATACATTGATATTGGGGAAATGTCTTAATTCGCTTCCAGTTCTGGATAGAAATCCTGAATGATCTCACCATCATTTGCTGCTGGTTATGTTTCAGTATGTTCAGCTGCCAATTCACATTGTACTACCCTGACTGTAGGGAGCGTTGGCAGTGGAAGTAAGGGCAAAAGACATTGACATCCTCAAGATGGTGTCCATCCTCCATCACCCTGACACTGTGCTGCGGTGCATTGCTGAGAGAGCTTTCCTCAAGCAGCTGGTTAGTCTTTTTCACTCATATGTAAAATGCTGAAGTATATATGGTGTAATGTGCTGGGGAATTTCCATGTTCCTTAGCATGTGGCAATGCACAGGTTTTTACCGTTCGGTCATAACTACCTGGTCATGATTGTGTTGCTTTATCCTCTTGATACCTGAATGTCCTAATACAACAGTCGGCCATAACATGCTCAAATTAAGGAAAAGGTTAATAATGATTCAGTAAGGTGTCACAACATACAGCTCATTACGGTTTTGTTGGTAAAGTGTGGGGGGGGGGGGCGGGGACTCAATAATAGGCCATAATGTTAAGGCTAAGTTCTTAGTCTAAGTTCTAAGCCATCTCTATATTGTATACTGTATATCGCTTCATATGAGAAATTATTCAATTAAATTAGGTGCGATTATTTTGCCAAACGTCTTCCTTAGTTAATAACTAATAAAAGTAATACAGAAGTTCTTGCATTTTACACACCAGTTGATTTTGGGGCTTGGGTGGTTAAATAAGACTACAAGTTTGTCCAAACTGAACCAAAATAAATAAACTTTTTGGTCTCTTGCTGTGGTCACTTATAAAGTTGTGAAGATAAGGTTGAGGAAGTATCAAATCCCAAATGTACAGACCATTTAACATTTTGATTTAAAAACTGTAGTAATAAGTTCCACAAAACTTTACAGTTTAAAACCCTTTTAAACATACATTTCATTCATCCTATCAGAGACCGGGCCAATTCTCTAACTGGAACAGTTATTACTTATGACGTTTTATGGCTCTGATCATTGTTGAATCATTTATGAAGGTTGAATAAGAAGATCTTTAGTTAGGCATCCTCTCATGTCTAACTCGTACTAAAACAATTAGTTGGAGAGTGTTGGCATATAGTATATTTTTTTAAATTCATTGTATCTAATGTATTTTTTTTTTTTTTTAAACAAATGATGTCTGTATTTGTTACTTCACAGGACACTGGACAGGATTCTTGTCTGTTACCCAACCATATTCTCCCAATAAATTATCCTAATGTACGGATAAATCTTAACTGGTTCTCGACTATTCTTTTAATAATTTATCTGCTTGTATTGTGAATTTTTCTTCATTTAGGAGGGAGGTTGCAGTGTGCCTGTTGCTGTCCACACAGAAGTGAAGAACTCTGTGGTAAATAATACACGCATACTAATGGTAAACTATTATTGATGAGGATAAACACAGTTAAATATTAAGTTTGCACTTAACTTGTAAGAAGTGCTAGCAGAAACTGTGAGTTTTGTTTTAGTACACTGACGTGTTCTTGGTCACATAAGCATGAACACGCATTTAGGGTAAAACAACCTGTTTTCTGCTTGTAGCTCTATTTGACAGGTGCAGTTTACAGTCTGGATGGGGCTGACTGCTTGAAGGACACCATGCAAACCAACATCAAATTAGACAGCGCGGTAAGTGCGCATGCACTCGCATGTTGTTTTGCACTTTGCAAGATGCTGGTTCAAAGGTTGATGGATGAAGACCTCTAATGATTCTTTTTAGTAATTTTATATTACACACTCTAGAGGTTACCCATGGCTAAGTGTGGGCCCGTGTGCAGATCCTGGCGCCCGTGTGATAGCATTGGAGCATGGTGCTCCAACGTTTCAGCAGATGTATTAATGCTTTCTATTGTTACATTGGATGACACTACCTACAGTTACATGGTGAAGGTTGCCTACTACACTGGTCAAACAGAATTTCAAGTAGATGGATGGATGGATGAATAGATAAACTAATTTTATATACTTCCGATAAATTAGCATGAGCACAGAAGTATATTGACAAAACAAAGAGAAGATTTAATGTATGCACCTACTGATGTCACATTATGACATAAAAGTAGCCTACTGGTACATTTAGTGAGGAGTGCCTGTGATGCAACTACCTGCAAAAACAAAGCCACAAAACGATTTTGGTTTATATATATTACACACACACACACGGACACTACAGGTCACCCATGGCTCCGCCTCTGCAGATACTGAACCTCATTTCTACCATTACCTGCGAAGGGAGTGTGCGGTCAACTCGCTGCCACTCCACACTGCTCCAATGTTTCAGCAGATATAATATTATTATTGTTATTACCTCACGGTATGACATAAAAGGTATGACATTGTCTACTGTTACATTCGATGACCCTGCCTATTGTTGCACGGTGAGAGACGCCTACTACACCGGCCAAACTATTTGTTTTTTATACGTATATAAAAATATATAATTATCAGGTTTATAGAAATGTATCGACGCACAACTTGCAGAGAAGATTTAAAATGCAACAGATGTAAAGTTACTAGACAAAAGACATATTTGGTGGTGTATATCTCCCTCAAACAGCTTTGTGATTACAGGATCAGTACACTGGAGCTGATTTGATTTGGTTAAATGTCATGTGCTTAACTTTAAGCAAGACGGAACATTTGGAAATTTTCCTTAAAACAAAAACAAAAAAAAAAAAACAGATCTTGTAAAGTTACCAAGATCGATATCAATATGAAATTGCAAGTTAATTTGTAAATGGATGGCGCAATCAGGAAAAAATTATATTTTATGGCTGGCTACTTGCACCGATGAAAATGTATACATGTGTCCAATGATTTTGCAACTTTTTTTTTTTTTTTTTTGTATGCATGATATGAAGTTGAAACTTGACTATTGCTTAAATGATGTAGAGTTGGAATAGATAATGGATCGTAATCTAGCTAGAATTTTTGTTTCCTTCCTGCCTTTGTGCTGAGCGCTTCTGGGACAGTCACCTCAACCCTGATCAGGAACAAAAACTTACTATGGATAGATTGATTAAATGATGGATTTGTTTGTTTTTTCAGGTGAATGACGGCGCAGAAATGCGTGCTCATGTCGCCGTCACAGCCAACAACATATCCCTGATGGCTCTGGACGCTGCAGAGAAGCTGGGTGTTGATCTTGCCAACTTGCTGCTCAGTAAAGGAGCCAAGGACATTCTTACCACAGCCAGACAGCTCAACGATGCCCGATAACCGCTTCTTTCAGCCACCAGCCAACCCTGATCCACATGCTAACCTTAGCGCTGCCAACGTGACAAATAAAAGCATGCATGCATTCAAAGTGCAGGTCATGGGTAAAAAGTTTGATTTAAATGGATGTAATCGAATGATTGTATGCCTCTGGTTACTGGTGTCCTCACAACACATTTTTTTTCCATCATTGCTGATTAGATACATTTTCAGTACCATGTACATGCTGACTTTTTCATTATCATCTCAAGTAACTTTAACTCAGGTGCACTCAGGAAGAAAAAGGTTTTTAGGTTCGTTAAGGCTTCCTAAACAGGGTTTTTACATGTGACCTCTTTATCTAAAATGTGTATACCTGTACTTGGTGCTCAGCAGATATGATGTCTAATATTCTGTATTGCAACCATAAATATATAAAGAAATACAAGTTTCAGTTAGGTTGCACATTTAGTCATTAAGCAGTTCATAGATTGTTATTCTCTTATATGCTTATATTGTCTCATATTCAGGTTTATACTCTTCTCAACCTATATATTGGATCTTCATTTCAGTGATACTTGGTGCCATTTCATTTTTTGGCCTTAAGTATTCACTGCTGCCCCTTAAGAGCCCTAGCACAGATTAAAGGTGCCCAAATTTTCAGTGGTGTTAAAGGAATCATTCATTCATACGTGAACAAGTCTTCTGTGTGTATAAGCTAAGAAGCTTTGGTGTTCAACGTTTGCTGCTTTGTTTTTTGTTTTGTTTTTTGCACCATTTCCAGCCATGAAACCTGTACATGCATTGAAAATGAAGCAGAATTAGTGTCTGTTTTGCAATGTTGAAACTAAGGTTTATCCATTTACAGTATGTGGGTAACTGTGTGTATGATCATCTACAAAGCACAGGCCAAGCTAGTAGGCCATCTTTGCTAGCTGGGAAGTTGTTAATTTATTACATCCAAATTAATCAATACACGTTTGATTTTTGCCTTACAAAGCAGCTTGCAGCAGTTATTTAGTAATGGAAATTCCCAAGTTGTTTCCTTTCCACCAGCTAGCAAAGGTGCTCCACATGCTTGACCTGTGTTTTAGCAGCATGTTAGTCTCAACATGACCAAGTGTAAATTTCAGTCTAGTCTGTAAGCACTAAAACAAAATTTGGAAACTAAGCCTGTTTTAGCCACGTATTAAATGCACAAATCAGCCTTTCTCAAATCTGCCCCCTCACTCCAGGGCGGTAATGTGTACATTATGGCTGTAATGCTCTCAGTGTAAAATGTGCAAGCTCCCTGTTCAATACTGAATCATTTATGGGCTGGGTCTGATGCCAGTAAACTGTTTTAGTGCCTATCGCCGGAAACGTGCCTTAACGTAATAATGCACCATGTGACACGTATAAATAAAATAAAGATTTTGCCTCCTCGTTTATGCTACACTAGCAGTTATTTTAATGACTCAGTATCAACTGGGCAAATGCTAACTGTTAGCTTCAGTCAGTGCACTGAACTGATTCACTGGATGAAACATGATCACTTTAATTGTTTAAATTCTAATGTAAATACTCCTTCTCCACCCACATACTCCAAAGACGTTAGCATGTTAAGTTAGCGAAAAACATTTATTCAGAGTCGTAGAAAAAGCACATTAATACATACTGATGAAAACACAATATGAACAATGGAAATTGCTCTTTTTATGTAAGCTGGGCGGCCCTTAAAAGGGCCTTTGTTTTTGATGTTAATCAGCACGAGTTCAAGTCATTTAGTATTCTTGGGACTGAGAAGAGCTTTTCTTTCCCGCCTTGCCAGAACTCGGTGCGGCCTGGCCGGTCTTCTTGGGCAGGAGCACGGCCTGGATGTTGGGCAGCACACCACCCTGAGCGATGGTCACTCCTCCGAGCAGCTTGTTCAACTCCTCGTCGTTGCGGACAGCGAGCTGAAGATGCCGAGGAATGATACGGGTTTTCTTGTTGTCCCGGGCTGCGTTACCCGCCAACTCCAGAATCTCAGCGGTCAGATACTCGAGCACGGCGGCCAGGTAAACAGGAGCTCCAGCACCAACTCGCTCAGCGTAGTTTCCTTTCCGCAGCAGACGGTGCACACGCCCGACGGGGAACTGGAGACCAGCGCGGGAGCTGCGAGTCTTGGCCTTAGCGCGGGCTTTTCCTCCGGTCTTGCCTCTTCCAGACATGTTTACAGTACTCTTCTTCTTCTGCTTCTTCCAGCGAAAGAATCGATATAGACTTCAGGGTTTGTTGCTGCAGTATTTAAGGACAGGTCGACCGCGGCGCCGATTTCCCGCCTCCACATTCTCATTGGCTACGCTGCATGAACAAGGGTTTCTATTTGCTGTCGTAGCGAATGCGGCACAGGATGTGAATTCGCATTGGTCGGAAACTGCAACGCATAATCAGCGCAAAACGAGGCACCAATCACAGCACTGCTCGTTTACACCGCAAACTGATTGGCTGGCTGTGTCTCTATGCGCTACCATTGGTTCTCATGACTGTCCATCATCTTTAGGCGGAAAATTCAAACCAATTAAACGCACTCCCTCTGAATTTTAAGTGATTTTTTTTTTGGCGGAAAGCAAAAAGGGGAAAATGTAGCATTACATAAGATAACTTAAAAATCACAATTTTAACATCTTTAAAGCGAATTTATGTTTAAGTAATTTAAAGGTAATGAAGCATGAAAAAATGACCCCAAAGAGAAGCCAACAAGTCTATCTTTATTGGTTTCTTGCAAAAACATCTTAACAATCTTGTCAATCAACTGTCCTAGTTTAACCTTAAAACTTATCACACAGAATATCCTCTTAATTATGTACATATCGTCTATCAAAATTATTGTCTGAGGAAATACAATCTTCACATTTTTGCGTTTACTGGCCATGGCGTTCTGGTACATCATTTTCCTAGGAGTAAAATGCATGGTTGCATTTGAAGATAAGCATGGTCATTGTTGATAAATGAACCCCCAAATAATGCATTTTCATAAAATAATAATAATTTATTCAGAAATAAATTAAATATTGAAGTAGCCACATTGTGGTATAAACCTCCAAATATTTGAGGGGATTTTCATCTCTTCACTGTTGTGAAAGAATAATACAGTATTCTGGGCCTAGGTTTTAGTCAAACTTTTAGCAGTGAACAGAGAAGTACCACACACACTCTTCCTGGCATTGTATGATTAATATAAAACAGTTCTGACTGATTGTGATTTTTATTGAGATTTGATTTTTACTGTATGATTTTTAATTCTGTGAGGAAATTATCGAGAATAAGGTCATGCAATGGAAATTGCGGATCTGAAGTCAAGAACCATGGAGAAAAGAGGACAAGATCGAATTCAATCTACTAAATGGGACGAATTATCTGTATAGTTAATTAATTAATTAATTAATTAAATTAGTTAATTTGTGGCAGTCTGTCTCCGTAAAGCCTTTTGTTTGAGATGCAAAGCTTGTTTAAATGGCCTTCTCCTTCGCAACTGAAACACTATTTACATATTAAAGCATTTTCATTTAAACAACACTATTTACACTTATCTAGGCCAAGTTTTCTAGTCTATCCATGCTAAGAAAGGGGATTATTGCAGTTAAGGAAACTAAAAATCATGTACATCTACGTTGGAGCAAACTTTCTGGGTGGTTGTTGAAAAGATGAAAAATTATTTGCGTTAACAATGTCCCCTGAGGTTTTTTTTTTTCTTTCTCATATGCATGAACCCTGAAACATTTTTTCAACTTAATGTAAAGTAAGTAACTATTATATAAGAACAAACAGATCACTTTAATTATTTTATCTCCATCACCTTTGTCTTAGCTTACGAGCAAATTTATCCCCAAACATAACCGTGTAATAGATTTTTGTTCACAAATAAATAATATAAAAAGAAGACTGTGCCACCATGAAAGGTATATAACATTCACTATTAAAAAAAAAAAAAAAAGCTTAATATTATCTAAATTGCCATTACATACAGCAAAACAACTAAGCACACAGTACAAGCTGCACTAATATGTATTATATGACAAACTCCCAGTTTGGTAAGGAGCAATAATTTAGTGTCATGACTGTACGAAAGTGATAAAGTGATAAAACAGGATGAAACGCTCACCGGCACTGTAAACAATCTGATAAAGTCCCAAAGTGCAGCTAATGGAAATTGAAATAAATAATAAAAACACAGCCACATAAACAGGGAGGCTTTGCTAAGAATTAATTCACATCGCCCCCTTGTGCTGAACATATGAAACAGCATTTCAATCTCCCTTTGCTGTTGTTCCTTAATATCCAGAAAAGCAGCCATTTGAAGTATTTTTTTATTATTAAATAAACAGTTTAGACAATCAAAAGTCTTTCAGAAGTTCACAAACCCCTTTTTTCCCCTAGACCTGAGGCAAATGTCTGCCTGAGCCACCTGTCCTCATCGTTTGCGTGGGTCAAGTACAATGGATATTTTTCAAGGATCAAAATTCAGCCTCTTGCCCCTAAACGACAGTCTCACAAAAGGCCTTGAGAAACGAACAACACAAATCACAAACGAATTTTAGTTTACACAACTTTTTCAAACGTCTTTCGACTGGCGCCTGCACCATGTCTTTCTTCTTTCTCTGTTCGGAATTCAGTTGTCGAGCGTGCCGGTTCCTCCGTTTGAAGAACTGTTTTTGCCTTTGTTTTTAGATGAGCGGAAGGAGAAGCGTTTGATGAGGCGGCGGGAGAAGCTTCCAGATTTCTTGCGTCCGATGGACGAGCAGGAAGCCGTGGACGGGTCGTTGTCCAGGTTGGTTACATCCTCGTGGGACTGGCTGAAGCTTGAGTTCTTCTGCCGGTTTCTCCTTCGGAACAGGAGCTTTGTACCACTCCGGAGAAAGCCCACTGTGTCGCACAATAAAAGAAAAACTGTATATTTTTATATTGCATATACTGTATGCCCGGATAGTAGTGCTAGTACACCAATATCATTAGGACAATGCGGCTCAATGTAGAGCCATGAAGCTTAGTCAGGAGATCTATGATTTTTTTTTTTAATCACATTTTATAAATAATTTATTGTTGACTTATTATAGTCATCAAGTTAGTGAATAGCTACAAGCAATGCACTCCTAATAAACAGTGCATTTACGGTCATCCATTCCCATAAATATGTTAATATCAGAGCTAACCTTTATGATCTTTGAGGCTGCGTGTCTCGAGCGCTCCGGTAGAGCCCGTCTCCGACTCCACGTCATCCACAGACGGCCGCTCAGACGCATCAGAGGGTGTGGTCTCATCTGCATCCTGGGGTGCAGAAGCTCCGTGGTGGTTGGCGGTCCCGGCGGGAGAGTTCTCCCCCTGTAGAGCAGCGTCCATGGCTGCAGCATAGCCCACAGACAGAGCAGAGTCGTCTTCTGTAATGGGAACCTGCACAAGTGAAAGGAAAATCAATGTGGCGAATCGTTTTGTTTACCCTAGTAGTAGTGATTGAGCCAAGAGATGTTTAGTGACTTTGGTTTTACACTGGAGCTAGAAGATTAATGTAGGGTACACGGAGTGGAAGTCTACTCCAGCCAACTTTTTTTAGATATCTTCGCTTCGAAAAAAGAAACAATCTGCTCACGATCCAAAACAAACAAGCTTGTCGATTATGCACAGTGGAGGCAGTGTCATGGCTTGGGCTTGCATGGCTGTTTATTTGAAAAGGCTTGCTAATCTTTATTAATGATATAATTAATGATGGCAGCAGCAGAATAATTTCATAACGCTACAGAAACGTTCTGTCTGCCAGTTTACAGAGACATGCATTAAATCTAATTGGGAAGAACTTTATCATGCTGCAGGAGGATGACACAAAACACGCTGTCATTACAACAAAGGATGCTGTCAAGGGAAAATAGTGGAAGGTTTTAGACTGGCAAAGTCAATCACTAAACCTTAGCCCAATT
Organism: Clarias magur; assembly: GCA_013621035.1. Classification (NCBI taxonomy): domain Eukaryota; kingdom Metazoa; phylum Chordata; class Actinopteri; order Siluriformes; family Clariidae; genus Clarias; species Clarias magur. The sequence continues at coordinate 24,007 of QNUK01000469.1, read as the reverse complement.
TAGCATTTCTGTTTCACTTCCTGAAGAAAAAAAAGAGAGAGAAAAAACTAAAAGATGCTGTCGTACATGTCTGAAAAGACATCATGAAAAAAAGCATGAATGGTGTGGTGATGCAATAATGGCTGCTCACTGAAAAAAATGGGTGGGTGAATAGTTGGAAGTCACTTTAACACATCTAGATGGGGATAAAAATGATAAAATTGTGATCTATAATCTCGGATTCATGATTAAATTGCTGAACCTGGGTCTCTGGTGTGTAGCAAAAGAAAAAACTTGCTGTTCCGATACTTTTGAAAGTATTGTACAGAACAAAAATTATTTCAAAAGTTCCCAGATAATCATCATTTTCATATCCAGTAATGCGTCACAGTTGCTTTCACTACTTAATGTTCATGATTCGCCAGATCATCAATATCTCCTGCGATTGTAAACATAATGCAAAATGTCCGGTAGCCTCTGAAACATGGGCTCATCTCCAATATCCGATCGTCACTCCAAAACGTGAGGAGGAGCCATGATCTCACTGTCATGTTCTGAGTAAGTTTGATTTACTTGATTTAACGTAACTACATTACAACGCATTACTGGAACTAAGATGCAATACATTAGGTCACAGATGTGTGTTACAAAGTGCCATTGATTTTGACTGGTTAAATTGGATAGTACCTTACAAAGACAAATTTGATTGAATTGGTTTGGTGACATATGGAAGCATGACACACTGGCTTAAGCAGTGCCTTATTTGGAAAAAAAAATTGAATAGTAATCAAATTAATGAGCGGGAAAAAAGGGTAAAAAATAGAAAACAATGACCGCACAAGCTAGGATACTTTTTAGCATCAATTATGACATCATTTCACCTTTGACACGCCAGAGATGATGAGGGTGCTGCGCTTAGTGGGCGTTTTCTTCACCGTCTTACTGGCCGACTCGGTCAGCTGCCGGATCGCTGTCTCTGCCACAGGATCCAGCCCATTAGAGATGGGGGAATCTGCAGGGATACAGACAGTGCACACGCACTAAAATAAATGGGCAATTGATCCCTGGTTTTACAGACCATTTGTATGCTAAAGTGTTTAGAATCATTAATAAACAGAAACTTCATGAAAGACTGACTGCTGGCCGTGGGGCTGACGCTGGCTCGGTTCTGCAAGCTCTCTGTCAGCACTGTCGGCCTTTTCTCTGTAACCTCCACCTTAGATGGAGACTTGGATGGAGAGTCTCCTACTTGCACAAAAGACATAAAGGGAAATAATACATGAGGAATACATCAAGGAAAAACGTTTTAATCGTGAAAAACATGTAATCTCACTAAAAGCTCTGACAAAGCTACCTAGTTTGCGGTCCAGCTTCGGCCGTGACTGGATGGTGGTGACCGTAGTGACAATAGTGCCGTCGGGCATGATCGTACGGTCCACATCCACTTTTTTGGATGGCGTGAGCGAGGAGCGGAGTGGGGTAGCGTTATGACACCCGCGCACATCATTCAGCTCCACGAACAAGATCTATGAGAAAAGACACACACACAAATCAGTGCACCAAATATGAATGAGAGAGGAAAGACGAGTATACGTGCCTTGATAAGGCACACGTCTACTAAATAATTTCATATAAGCGGTGGGAACCATGTGACGGTTTGAAGGATGCATAGCGAGCGTGCTGAACGAGAATCCTATTTTAGCATCATCATGAAGGTCATTTCTTCTTACCTCCAACGTGACTGTAGCTGTCGGTGTCAGACCGTGACCTGGCGTAATGGAAAGCTTTTGTTGTCCACTGGGACTCCTCTTAGGGATATCCAGAGATAAGCAAGCATGGCCTGGCAAGAATTCTATCGAAAGGAATGATAATGCAACATATTAATGTCTGCAAAATGAAAGGGGAGACATCTTGACTCCCTGGGGTAAAATAATGTCTATCCAAATATGGTCCTATTCTAATTAAAGAAGGTCAGATTAGGTTATTTGGTAATAAGGACTGACTTACGTTCTCCTTTGCTATTGCGCTCCACTAGCCTAACTTTGAGTTCTTTGGTTTCTGGCTGCAAATCCCTATAGAAGATGAAAAAAAAATGTTAGGAGACAAATGCAATTTCACACAAAATAGTTCTAAAATATAAAAATAAAACTCATATAAACATCCAGTCACATAGGTACAGTAAAAAAACATGCCAAAAGGGTGAATCTTTGTGCCTTTAGTGCATATGATTTGGTTATATTCAAGAGCAATTCATTGTCACGCCATCACAGGCCAACATATGCTATGCAGGATCTGCAGAATTACAATAATTCACAGCAGGAGTGTGTGAACGCCCCGTTAACAGTGCTGATTTAAATGTGCTAACGGCTCAATGCCTGTCTGCTCAGCGACTTCACACATCCAGTTCATCATGGGAGGAGGGACGGACTCTCAGTCAAGCTCACACTTTAAATAATAAAAGAAGGGACAGATAAAGCCTCTCTATTCAAATGAAATGTGTTTCATTGTAAAGGCTGTGGGTACTTTACAAAAATAAAACCATTACAGTGATGAACTGAATGCAGAGTCGTCTTTTCATTCAAAGTGGTTTCGTCAGACCAGATTTGTAATCCCGTTTCTCTATCTTTAAATCCGTTTTGATAGATGGATGGAATGATTCCAAATTACCAAACTTTGTCCGTGTAAAAAGTAGCATTGGTGATGTAATGATCTTATATCAATTGTCAAAGGTAGCAAAATAAATAAATAAATAAATAATATGATAATAAAAGAACCTTAATGAACTTGATCTGGTCCTTTAATGGAAAAGATTGGAACCGAGTTTGGAAAGATTGTTTTGAAACTCTAAACGCTTGCAGTAGCAGGGTCGCCTCAGTTGGCTTGGGGTTTAATTTTCACCTCCAGTCTTTGTCAACTGTGTTTGGTATCGTGTCCAAATGCTGGGTATTCTGGTTTTCTCCCACTGTCCAAATACATGCACTGTTGTAGTTGACTGGTGTTTCTAAATTGTCTGAAGTGTACAATAGGGTGTGTGAGTGTACACTTATGCAACGCGATGGACTGGAACCCCATTGAGGGTTTATAATTGACGTTAAAGTAAAAAAGTAAGTTTTTTTTTTAATAAAGAAAAACTATCACATACTGATAATAATGATAATAATAATAATAGAAAATATATGAAGATCCCATGTTTACTGTTTCACGTTAAACTAGGACTCAGAGCTGCCTTAAAATGTGTGTGTGCATGTGTGTGTCTGTGTGCGTCAATGCTCCAGCTGAAATACCACTCAGATAATGCATTTGTTTAATACATTAAACTGCCTTGTTTTCCAATAAAATAAATGATCTAAATAATATTACACCTACTACTAATGCTAACTCATGTAATGCACAAAGAGCTACTAGGTATAATATATGCACACTCGTGCACTGAAGCATCTCTCAAATTTCAAGGATTGTTAATTTCCTTCACCATTATTTTATGTTGTTTAATGCAGTAAATAAGTGTGTGTTGTTTCAACCAAAGGAACCCAGACACCAAGAATCTTATTCACTCACAGTGTAAGGTCTTCCCCCCAGTCCAGCGTGGCTCTGGGGCTAGAGGAAGGTGTGAGGAAGCGCGTTCTCTTCTCCAACACCGGGGTGTCCAGGCTCAGGACACAGCACAGCTCTCCAACATGAGCCTGTGAACCTGATTAAACACACACATCATCATTTGATCAGACACCAAACATCTGGATTAGTTAGCAGTAAATGTGTGTTGATCTGTTTTATTTTAATGCATTCATTTATGGATCTCTTTGGTTTTTGTGATATTTAAAAAGCATACCCTCACACAAAAACACTGGTCTAATATATATATATATATATATATAATCAATGTGTCCACATGGATATTGGCACCTTTTTTGATTCTGGAGACTTGAAGCTGGCGTATGAGAAGGCGCCTGATAGCGCTGCTCTGCTGAGGTGAGTTTTGACTCCCTAATTGTTTTTCTCTGGGAAACTATAAAAGATCACAAATCTCACTGTTATCAATAAAAGACTGTACATTATCATAATCTTTTGTCTTTTCAATGCAATAATAAAACGCACCTTTAATATCATATTTGACACATAAGATATTCTTGTTCAAACAAACACATTAATCTAGGAGACAAACATAGACGTGGACTACTTGTCTCTTACAGCAGGACTGGAGACACATGCTCTCAGGTTAAGGATCATTGCAGGCTGTGTAGTATATAGTGTATCCTCCACCAGCTTTGCTATCATATCCACGTCCACGTCTGCCTCAGGGTCCTTCGAACAGTTCCAAACCACAATCATCAGCAATAATACACAATTCAAATACATCAGTCTACATATCAACTACTGTACAAGATGGCTGTATACCTCAAATAAAAAAGATAATTTAATGCAAAGAAAATGTTTTTTCCCCATTATTTACATAAGTCTAACCAGTACTAATAACCATGACTAGTCTAGGACCGGTTCAAATATCGCAGATAACTTGCAGCACTACTGTATATATTGAGTAGCAGTCTGAATTCTAGTTTTAATATAAAAGAATCTCAAGCTTCACTTAAGTCTGTGTAGAGAATTTGTACCATTTGTTCTGTTCATGGGATCAGATCAGTGTTACAAAAAATAACCCCAAAACCCACAATTTCCAGGCTCTATAAATTCGATTTAATAGCCTAATCACTAATAAACAAATGTAAAAGTAATGCCATAACCGTACAACATAGCAAAATGCAAAGTTTCCACCGGGTTTTGCAAGGGATAACAGCAAACCTGGCAACCCTACATTGTTTTTCATATCATGGTGTTGGTATGGATCTGATTTTATTCCTCCACTGTTTATGCCATCATTACAAATTTAACATGGAAAAACATAATTATAGACACAATGGAGACAACATGGTATTGGTGAAAAAAAGTGTCTAATCCAAGTGAAAAAGTGAATTTTCTGATTGGATTTTTTTAAAAACCATTTTCCATTTTTCACAATGATTAATGCTAATTATTTCCTAATCCATGCTTCTTCTTCTTTTTTTTTTTGTAAATGTGCATACACATTTACATTTTTATCAGATAAAAAGAAATACATTTGCCAAATACAATTTCACACCCTTTTATGTAGTGTCTGTAACATTTTGGAATTCAAATCTTTCAATGATCTTAACTGTCATTCAAATGACCGTTGGCCAATTTAGATTCTACTTGAAAAGAAACATTTTACCTGAAAAAAAGTGTATTATTCTGAAATGTAAAACTGTAAAGACATTGCGATATGAATTTGACAAGGTTATGGACACTACAGATTTTTTGCTTTTACCAAAAAACTATTTAAGCAACAATTTTTACAGGTCATGCCTACTAGAAGTTTCACATTGATATTTAAAAAATATGAATAGTTAGCATTTTAAATTATTATTGTTTGAAGCGAGACAGTATAATGCTAAAGAATGGCAATTTTTGGGGCACATAAAAAAAAATCACCTCTACAAAACAGATGAAGTTACATTACTTAAAACTTGAAATTTGTAGATAAGCAAGACTGATCACTTCCATGTTGCATAAACTTCAGAAGTAGCTTCTTTGGCACACGCATTTTCTGTATTATATCTACAACATAAAAAATCAGCACCAACACTATATTTTAAATGTTTGCAAACATTTTACTAGAATTGTTCGAAAAAAAAAAAAAAAAGAAAAAAAAATTCCGGGGCTAAGGGGATGTGAGCAGTTCTGTCAGCTAGCCATTCCCCTTGTGCACCAAAGGGAATAAAAGTCATTAAAGGATAAGATGTAATGCTAATACCTTAAGGATTCTAAACACTGTGTGTAAATAAATCACAAGCTGTTCAGTAGTTCAGGTGAACCTCCCCTCACCTCTCTCTGAACTCTCTGTCGTGGTGTTAGGGATAAAGACAGCAGGGGCTGCTGGGAAAACATCCAGGACACCAGGAGACCTTCTTCCTCTACTTCTTCCAAGCAGACCTGCAACTGCAACAGTCCCCCAAACACAACAGCTTTTTAAACAGGCATTAAGCAGGCATAATAAATAAAAATGAGCAACTAAATAATTTCACACAATATAAAGAGTGATATTTATATGCATTAATACAGGCTTTGGAAATTAAGTAGTTGAATCTCTCAGAGGGGTGGCTTTATGTAGCCAAAGGCTCCATATTTTTCTGATAATGCCTCTGCTGATGAAGCATATTGTGTTTCCACACTCAGGCACGTAGCCCTTGACTAACATTTCAGTTTTGAGCTGTGGTGCTCTCTCCTCTCATGCAGAGACGTTATTTGAGTCTGTCTAGCAAATCAATTTCTACCTGAAGAAATGTTAAATGAGCATAAGCGTTACACAACAGTTTAACAACTTACTTAATTATGTCAACTGTTTACAGACTATCATATACATATACAGACTATCATAGCAGGACTAATTGGCATATTCAGTCCGTTGTCATGACCATACTGTAGGTATAATTTAAACCTTTTAACTGTTGGGAACCTTGGTTATTGGTGCGACAGGTCACTGGGAGCCTTGGTTATTAGTGGGACAGGTCACTGGGAGCCTTGGTTATTGGTGGGACAGGTCACTGGGAGCCTTGGTTATTGGTGGGACAGGTCACTGGGAGCCTTGGTTATTGGTGGGACAGATCACTGGGAGCCTTGGTTATTGGTGGGACAGGTCACTGGGAGCCTTGGTTATTGGTGGGACAGGTCACTGGGAGCCTTGGTTATTGGTGCGACAGGTCACTGGGAGCCTTGGTTATTGGTGGGACAGGTCACTGGGAGCCTTGGTTATTGGTGGGACAGATCACTGGGAGCCTTGGTTATTGGTGGGACAGGTCACTGGGAGCCTTGGTTATTGGTGGGACAGGTCACTGGGAGCCTTGGTTATTGTGAACCTCAGTGATCAGTGATTAGTCAGTCTGAACCATGTTGTGCACTGATTAGACACTGGGAACAATGGTTATTAGTGATTTGTCATTCAAGAATATTGGTGTTTAGTGACTGGTCACAGGGAACGATAGCGCCCGGTGATTGGTCACTAGAAAATATAGGTGACCAGTGATTGGTCAGTGGGAATAATGGCCAACAGTGATTGGTCATCAAAAATTAGGAATGAGTGGAAATACTATTGGTCAGTAAATGGTTGCTGAAAACAATTGTAACCAGTTGTTTTTTTTGTTGGGGGGTGGGCTAGTGATTAGTAATTGGTTACACTGGTAATCAGTGATTTTTCATTGGGAACCATGATGTGCTCATTGCTAACCTAGTGATCAGTGAGTGGTCATTAGGAACATGGTGATCAGTGATTGGCTACTGGGATCCATGATGTGCAGTGATTGGTCTTTGGGAACCTGGTGATCAGTCATTGGTCTCTAGCAACCTGTTAATCAATGATTGGTCTTTGGGATCCAATACGTGCAGTGACAAGTGGAATTTGGGAACATAAGCTCAAGCGAGCAGAACTTGTCCACAAGGATTTTACAAGCATCAACCTATACAGCCAGCAGCTATGAGCTGGAGAGCATCTCAATCTGCTTAAAAAGTCACCACATTTCGATAGCTAAACAGATCCACACCAAATTTTAATTTCAAATGTCAACATTGACTGAAGCTCATAAATAAGCCTCGTCAAATTGTTAACCATAATAAATAAACCAACAGCCAGACCGCATCCTGTGCAGTACAACCTTGAACCACCAAGCCATATATAAGTCACCAAGCCATAAATACGTCGGTATGTATTTTTCTTTTTAGTTGTTGGAGGAGTGAAATAAAATGACACTAGTGACTATTACATCAACAAGCTTACTAAACCTGTTTGTCTGCCAGGCAAATGTAAGAAAACAAAACAGTACTCTGGACAGCTAATCTGTTAGTCATGGGGACCCAGGCTACTGATTTGTCTAACCCTGATTTACCAAAGGCAGTACTTTTATTGTGACGGGCCCATAAATAAATCAATAAAACAATCGTCTTTTTGCAGCATCCTCATCAGTACATTGAACTTGCACACAATAGAGAACCACAACACATAAAGCCCGTAAAGGACCTTAAGGTGTGACTTTTGTTAGTGAAACTTGTTCAACGGACAAAATAAATAAATCAATTGTGCACATTGTTCTTCTAAGTTCGATGCCTTACCCTTATTTCAGAAGTGCATTATGTGTACTGGGACTATGTGTTACAAAATATGTTGCCTATCAATTACTAGTACAGCCACAGTAATAGCGGTCATTATCTCTCTCATAATTGTCTCACCCTATTATAGTAAAAGATACCTCATGGAGAAACAATATCATCTCTTGCTACTCCATGAACCACTGTCCCAGCAGTCACATTAAGGCTTCATTAAATTATTGAGATGGCAAAAGGATAGCAGCGTAAACTGACACCGCAGGCACACCTCCAACAAGCAACAGTGCAGCTCTCCTAAGGCTTCACCTGAACCAGCAGATAGATCAGGTATTTATAGCATATCTTATTTCATCTTATGTTTGAGCCTTTCCATGCAATCTAAACTGATCTGCCACTCGCAGAGGCAATAAAAATGGGCAATTTTCAGCGGTAACGCTAGACATGTGGAAAAAGATATTGGGAGAGGGAGGATTACAGCAGAACGCAGCCTTACCTTATAGCTCAGTGACAGTATTAAATGTTCTTGATGCTAATATATGACTAATTATGGAATCATATTACATGTGGGGTTGGCTGAACTAATATTACATGATAGAAATCACATCACAATTAATGATTATCTAAGTAGTGTTCACAGTATTAATGGGAAGATTGAGTATTTGACGATGATCAGTCGATTCCTGTGCATTTCAATCAATTGATTTTGAAAAGTGGCAATCGATTTTCATCCTTAAAAACCGCTTTGAAGCAGAAACACCCGTAAGTCCAGAAAATAAAGCATGGTGGTGGTAGCATCATGTTGAGCATTACCACTGGCTTCATGATCATTTCGTGGATTAATGTCCTTCTCACCAGCCCATCAATAGTGGATGGTACTCCATCCCAAACTTGCCATTGAGCACCATTTACTATTATCAAAGGTCTGGTGAGGAGGAAATTCATCAGAGAAGTGATCATCACAATATTAATAAGAAGAACATTGAGTATTTTTTATTTCAATCATTAAAAATTCCTAACACGGGATGTTGCACGTTTTTTTTTTGTTTCTGCACCCCGGGTACCTGCCATGTAGCAGAAACACTCGTAAAGTCTGAGGAACGTGCACAGATATAATGCAGATAACCATGCATGCTCAAGCTCACCAATCATTGTCTAAAATGGCATACGGTATATCTGAAGGTGACCTACAGTATATAGGATTTTCCTGGGGGGAAAAAAAGGCTGTTCTCGGGTGTGGCTTTGTTGGCGATACAAATAAACTAACAACAAAAGGAAAATCTTACCATGAAGAGCATGCTATGCAAAATCTGCCTAAAAGAGAATGTGCACAATGGTAAAAATACTAGTGCACTAGTACAGTGATGATGTACTTCTGTTTTGACAGCCGCATCATGCTTGTAGCATTAATACATTCGGTAATAGATGCTTGTGCGAGTTATCTTTGTTGGTACGTAGCAGATATGGATGTGTAATGTAGTCTGGGTGTAGTGATAGTGAATGTTGGTGCGGATTGATTTTCAGGAAACACGAGTGCAAAAAGCATCGCACAGTGCGGTAAAACCAGTAGGTCATCACCAATTAATCGATCGGTTAATTGGTTAATTCAAACCGATGATCAGTTATGGAATGGTTACTGCTGCCCTCAATAGTTTACAGAGTGTTTAAGTATCATGGTATGAGGTTAGCAGTGCTGTGAAAAAGTATTTGCCTAGCTTTTTTCCCCACAATAAATGAAATCATAACTTAAAAACTGCATTCTGTATTTACTCGGGTTATCTTTTTGTAATATTAACATTAAGTTTGATGATCTGAATCACAAATGTGCCAAAAAATCAAAATATAATAAAATAAATAAAAAACACAAAGGGGGCAAATCGGGGAACTGTATGTGCTACTGTATGTTGCCACCTCCACATTGATGTGAACGCAAAACCCAGAAAGACTCTCTATGAAGATCAAACAGGAGACACTTGTACAGTTTGACATTTTACCTTATCCTCAACAAATCCCTACCAACAGTTCTGCTAATTATCAGATGCTCCATATCAGGTGTTCTAAAAGCGAAAAAATGCCAAACTGTTCAGAGCAGTCGGCGATCAAAACTAGACTGATGGTGAGAGCAAAGCAACACATTTGTAGTCCTAAAAGCAATTTGGTTTCATTTGTAGTTTTTTACCTGGGCCTGCATGGCCTCCATTGAAACTTGGTACGTGTCCATGGAGACTGCTGCCGGTGACTGCTGAGTGACCATCACAGGGAACGTCAACGTGTCAACCGAACATCTGCATTGCAAGACCTTGAATCGGAAAAAAGTCAAGATTCAGGACAAGTCACTGTAATCACAGCAGAGTGAATAAAGTAGCTTGTATAAGTATTCTGCCCCATTGTAGGGATTTGTAGTGTGTGAGGATGGACTTGGTACAGACATCATTTGTATTATATAGTATGAATCTACATTAAAAAAAGATAACAGATTCCTTTCCATAAATAAAAATAACTATTCGCCCCAATATTTAACTAGTTCTTGTGTAACCAGTTGCCATGAGAAATAATTCTGAACTGGATGGACCCCATGTCTAGAACATCAAGACATGGGGTATGTACTCACTCTCACTCATCATCTTAATCCTGTATTCAGAGTCACGGTGGCCTGGAGCCTATCCCAGGAGACTTAGCGCACATGGCAGGGTACACCCTGGACAGGGTGCCAATCTATCGCAGGGCCCATACACACACATACACTCACTCATTCACACACTACGGGCAATTTTGGGAACGCCAATTAGCCTAACCTACATGTCTTTGGACTGTGGGAGGAAACCGGAGTACCCGGAGGAAACCCACCAAGCACAGGGAGAACATGCAAACTCCATGCACACAGAGACGGGAATCGAGCCTGCAAGGCGACAGTGCTACAGTGCTAATGTACTGTACTGTAAATGCAGAAAATAAAGCATGGTGGTGGTAGCATCATGTTGAGCAATACCTCTGGCTTCATGATCATTTCGTTGATTAATGTCCTCCTCACCAGACCGTCAATAGTGGATCATACTCCATCCCAAACTTGACATTGAGTACCATTTACTATTATTAAAGGTCTGGTGAGGAGGAAATTCATCAGAGAAGGGAAGTGCTACCACCACCATGCATCATTGTGCAAATGTTCTCCGGGTGAGAAGCAGTGTTGGGTTTCTTCTAAATAGAACACTTTATACCATGGCCAAAATGCTTAAATGTCGTTTTACTAGACAGGCATACCTTTCTCTACATGTTTGCTGGATATTAATTGCAATTTGTTCTAACTCAAAAGAGGAAAATCTTGCAAAGGTTGCCCTGAGAATAGCTTCTCCCATCCCATCAGATCTCTCTGGTGACTTATTTTTGGTGCTCTGAGCATAGCCTGTCAAAGTTCTTTCATATTCTTTCTGGTTGTCAAAGGATTTAATGTTGCACTATAGAACGTTTGCTGAGTTTTATCCTAGACTTATTTTGATGGCTCTTTAATCTTCATGGTACTGTTTGTTTAGGTACGTTTACTCGGGGCCTTCAAGCTACAAGTGCATTCATACTAAGCTCATGTGACACATTAATTTCTCAGAGGTAAGCTCTATTGAACTAATTAAGTGCCTTCTAATGCCAACTGGCTGCAACAAAACTAATTAAAAGTTGTCACAGTAATGGTATCAATTCTTATATTGTCTCAAACATTATTATATAGTCTTTTATGTAGTCTCAATTACATTACGTTTTAATTTTCAAGTAATATACCAATGTTTTTATTTCTACATCAATATTATGGTGTTTTTCGTATAGATACATTATATACCTTCACAAGGCACTGTTATAGCAAACTTTGAAATGGACACACTCTCAGATTCTAGATAAACCCTCTAGCATGTCATGATGCAACTCTAGACTCCGGTGCTGCAATTACATGATGACAAGAACTGCAAACTGAATGTGCAAAATATACTGTTAAAATACACATAGTCACAGTGGTGCTAAGCACAAAATACAAGGCACGTTCAAGTCAAACCGGGACCTTCTGGTGAACGACAGCATAAAACCGATTGACCTACTGAAACTAGACCCACAATCATTCGCAAACACCACTTGCACATTACAGGAACTCGGGTGGGAGTTATCGTCATATCCCACGTATAGTCCTAACCTCATTCCAAGCCGTTTCCATACAGTATGTTTAAGCCATTAAAGGAGTTCCTACATTGATGGTAGTGGAACACTGGGATAAGTGCATTAGTGTAGCAGGGGATTATATAAAGAACTAAAGAGAGTTTTTACTCTCATGAGGTTTTTGTTATTCTGTCTTATTCAAAAGTCCCGCTTTGACTCGAACACTCCTTGTATGTACCAGAATGAGAGCATACAGGATAGTACAAGATGACTTTTCATAAACACTTTCTCTATGCTGTGGTCATACATCAGAAGAAAGATGCTGATTCGAGAATAGATATCTAGTGTTTTGTAATAAAACAACAACAGGCATGTTTATGCCGATACTCTGATATGAGAAAGGCATCAACAGGACTGTCAGCTTTTACATCCATCTTATCACAAATGGCCAAACTGGATAGTTTTTTTCTTCTTCTTCTTTCGGGACAATTTTGGGTTTAGTTCCAGCACATGCTGTACTATATAAAAAGCAGACTGTAATATAAATAACACACTACATAATCTACTGTAAGCTGACTAATAAACATATAAAAATATTATCAAGGTGGTGCAAAATCACTGATTTTGTTTCCTATTTTTTAATGTTCTATTTAACATCCATCTAACATTCATTTGCGGATGATCCACGCTATTAAATGTAAGCCTAAAAAAATTAAAGTAAAATATGATGTGCATTAATAATAATAATTATAATATTGTCAATTATTGTTTGTCATATTAAAGGATAAATATTTCCTTACTTCAATTCGTGCTGTTATTGGAAACTGATCAATTTAAAGTTCAGGCTGGATCACACACCCCCACCCCAAGCACTGATTATTTTCTATAACAGCATGCCCTGTTACGTTTTATTCATTACTTGAGCAGGAAACCACATCATCCTATTCATGACACCTCAGTATAAAAACTCTTTCCTGCTGCAGTCATCACTTTGTTTCCGCATTACCATCGACGTGTGAACGCAGCACTATGCGGCATCACGGCTGCCATAAAAATTAAATAAATAAATAAATAAAAAATAAAAAAAAGATTGCTGCCTCACCATGCTGTGTGCTGACTGGTCCGTGCAGGTCACATGCTCGATGCACGCGGACACCGGGAGCTGAAGGCTATCATCGAAGGTGATTTGAATTGCGCTCTGTGATGATGAGAGAGAAAAAAAATGTCACAGTGAGCTTATTTCAGATTGCTTCATGTACAAAACACCACGCTACACATCTCAATAGACCATTACATAATAAATAACAGAGATTAAACAATGCAGAATTTACTGGCTCAGCATACACACGCTAGTTTTTTTATATGAAATAGAACATGAACTTACAGACATATTAGATTGAATCTGTTTAAATGTAAAATAAGATCAAATTTAACAACCTCAGATGCAAACTCATTTCCCCTCTCGTCTGTTCCAACCACTCAGCATTCAGCATCACCAGGATGCTCATCACCAGCCTGAACATCGGTCATCATCATCAGCACCTGTTTCTATTCCTGAATCGCATGATTTATAGATCATTGTGTGGCTTAACGAACAAAAAATATTCCTCTGAAACCGGTCTGGTACAGGGACTGGACTGATGATGATCCTCAAAAAAACAAGAACTATTCCTTAAGGCTATTTGGAAGAAAAACATGAAGAAGTGAGGAGTTGAGCCAGACTTTCACACAGTACTGTACATCACTCATCACGGGTATAGAAGAAGGTTAGCTAGTGTGCGATGTCTGGCCTGAGGGACGAAGGACCTAGTGTTGAGTCAGTTACACTTTAAAATGAAACTTGATCTCAACAAAGCCTTAATCTTTTTTTGCATGTATTCTTTATCAAGGCGTTTATGTATAATGATGCTTCAGTGCCATTAAAACTGATCAATCTTACCATGATGCTGGAAACAATTCCACTGACATACCACTGATGCAGATTTCAATCGAACATTGCTTCTGATTGCATTTTAGAAAGACTTTTTTTTTTTAATCCAGACCCAAAACCCTAGATCAATCAGCGAAAACTGAAATCCAAGCCTTGATCACGTTCTTAAAAGTGAAATTTTGAAATCCATCAGAATTAGAAGCTCTTTCGTATGAATCTATTCGTCAGCATTTTTTGTTTTAGCTGATAACAAATAAGAGGTTGGACACTCAGACAGGCAGAGGGGACTGACAGCATCCCAGGTGTCCCTATACATTACATTACAGGCAACAAAAATATCATTTTGGTATCAATATCAACTATCAAGTATGTGACGCAATTCTGATTTTTGTAGCCTAACGCGACACAGGTCTGATTTTTGAGCAAATATAGCAGCAACGCCTAAGGAAAATAAGAGCATGCAAACACACACACACACACACACACACACACACACACACACACACACACACACACACACACACACACACACACACACACACACACACACACACATACCTGTTTTTGCTACCTGGTGAGGACACATGACTTTCTGCTACCTGGTGGGAACCACCCTTTCTGAGTGGTCTATAGACAAGGCAGAAACTGATCCACACTCCATTTACAGCCCTTATTACAGATATCACTTGTAAACTTGAGGCTGAGCCTCAGAAGACTGACCTGACTTTTTACAACCTGCTGGGGACCCCGTCAGGTAGAACGACCTGGTGGGGACCTGTGACGTAATGTTTTCATATGCTAATTAATGACATCACTGTGTATGTTTAAAAGCATCCCAGTGGGGACCTCACCCCAAACTTGTTAAATAAACACATACAGATCAACAGGTGCCACCCTGCCAACCATCCCAGACCAATTCTGCCAGTAATGTGATGATTTTTCTTGACTACAACATCTAGCCGTGCAAGAAAACATGCGAGCTACGTGAGACGTGATTAATAAGGTAAGCCATCTTTCACTAATGTTGTAAAATAGAGAAAGAGCGACAGAAATAACATTTAAGTAGCATATTCTTCACCTTGGACCTTAACCTTGGATATAAGCGCAACTGTTCCATATTTTTCTTTTCTGCAGTAGGCAAACCAGGCCACCACTAATCACATCTGTATTGCACATACATTCAAATGCAAATCAATTGTATTCAAATAAATTGTTCTTTGACAAAAAGTAGCTCTGACTAAACTTTATTTGTCATTTCTATTAGACAAACATTTTGGCTTTAAAGTGCAGCAGTGTACTGTAGAAATACTGAACACATTTAACTTAACATGTCCTTTAACATGTTCAGTCTAAACTGAAAAGAATTTTTTTGCAAAAACAAATAATTCCATTTTAAAAAATGTTCAAAAATCATGTGTGTTAGTTAACTGTATTTTTAACCCATTCTTTTCACTGCGCATTCCAATTAATGTGTCAAACTATAGTTGGGTTATTTGTGTTGGGTTAAATAATTTTTGAAAATTCTCAAAAATAGAATTATGCTTTTCAAATACACTCTTTAGGTTAAATAAAATTTTCCATATGATAATGAGAATTTTTTTTTTCAGAAGAGGAGGAGAGAAGAGGAGAGAAGAGAAGAGAAGAGGAGGAAAGAAGAAGAGAAGAGAAGAGGAGGAGAGGAGGAGAGAAGAGGAGGAGAGGAGGAGAGAAGAGAAGAGGAGGAGGAGAGGAGGGGGAGAGGAGGAGGAGGAGAGGAAGAGAGAGGAGGAGAGAAGAGGAGGAGGGAAGAGGAGGAGGAGAGAAGAGAAGAGGAGAGAGAGGAGGAGAGAAGAGGAGGAGAGAAGAGGAGGAGGGAAGAGGAGGAGGGAAGAGGAGAAGAGAAGAGGAGGAGGGAAGAGAAGAGGAGGAGAAGAGGAGGAGAAGAGGAGAAGAGGAGGAGGAGAAGAGGAGGAGAAGAGGAGGAGAGAAGAGGAGGAGAAAAGGAGAAGAGGAGGAGGAGAGGAGAAGGAGAGGAGAAGAGGAGGAGGAGAGGAGAAGAGGAGGAGAGGAGGAGGAGGAGAGGAGAAGAGAAGAAGAGGAGAAGAGGAGGAGAAGAGGAGAAGGAGAGGAGAAGAGAAGAAGAGGAGAGAAGAGGAGGAGGGGAGGAGGAAGAGGAGGAGAGAAGAGGAGGAGAGAAGAGGAGGAGAGAAGAGAAGAGGAGGGGGGAGAAGAGGAGAGAGAGAAGAGGAGGAGAGAAGAGGAGGAGAGAAGAGAAGAGGAGGGGGGGAGAGGAGGAGGAGAAGAGGAGAAGAGAAGAGGAGGAGAGAAGAGGAGGAGAGAAGAGGAGGAGGGAAGAGAAGAGGAGGAGAGAAGAGGAGGAGAGAAGAGGAGGAGGGAAGAGGAGAAGAGAATAGGAGGAGAGAAGAGGAGGAGAGAAGAGGAGGAGGAGGAGAGAAGAGAAGAGGAGGAGAGAAGAGGAGGAGGGAAGAGAAGAGGAGGAGAGAAGAGAAGAGGAGGAGAGAAGAGGAGGAGGGAAGAGGAGAAGAGAATAGGATGAGAGAAGAGGAGGAGGAGGAGAGAAGAGAAGAGGAGGAGAGAAGAGGAGGAGGGAAGAGGAGGAGAGGAGGAGAGAAGAGAAGAGGAGGAGAGAAGAGGAGGAGCGAAGAGGAGGAGGGAAGAGTAGGAGAGAAGAGTAGGAGAGAAGAGGAGAAGAGGAGGAGGGAAGAGTAGGAGAGAAGAGGAGAAGAGAAGAAGAGCAGAGGTGTACAAATGCATAAACTTTAGAGATCTCACTGTTGTAATAAAAGTTCAAACACATCTGTAACAAACGCAGCAAAAACATATCTTTTAGCACATAGTGCTCGACTTTCCTGAACAAGAAAAACTGAGACATGATTATTTTTTCCTTTTCTCACATTCCCTCTTGAATGCTGTGATTCTTTTCTTGATATAGAACTTGACCGATTCCCAGGTTCTGTGTTTAAGCAATACCGGCGCTGACCTGATGCAGTCTTCACACTGCCTTTTCCCCGGTACCCTGCCAGATGTGATGCAGTCCAATAATTTGTTCTCGACTGCCTTCACCTCCTCTTCTGTCCACTTCCTTTTTGGGCATCTTGACACACCTAAAAATGACAATAATTTTACATCAACTTTAAAGAGACAGTGTTTCACCTTACTTTAAAAAGCTGAGTGTAGAGTACGCAACAGAGGTAAAGTACACTAGAACATCTGCATTCAATACTAAGTAGAGCACCAGACCATTACTCTTGATACCCATGATATTTTACTTTCTGTACAATGTACAGTAGCTCCTAACTAGATCACCAAGACATTGTAGGTGCAGATTACAAGGTGTGCGCATGCGTCACACTCAGGCTGTGTACTTGATCTAAGCTATTAGAGAGTATGTGGCAGGTGTAGCCGTCCACTCCCTGTGTATCAGTTGTATAGGTAAGTAAATACTGCATGCATACAAGAAAATTGTGCATTAACTAGATTAACTGGGGCACTTTAAAACAATCTCCATCACGGATTTTTGTAAATGTGTAATGTAGCTGTATGTGAATGTACACTGACCACACATATAAATAAAGAAAGAAAAAGTTGACTCTGCTCAAGTCGTTTTTAGATTGGATCCCATTTCACAAAGTTCAGAGTTTTTCTACATGGACGTACCACAAAAACTTAAAGCCCCAGACACTAGAACTCATTTGTGTGGATAACCAATCACAAGAGACTGGGCCGTCTAGCCAATAAGAGAGCAGAGTAGTCCAGTGAGTGCAGTCCTAACTCTTTACCTGAGCTTGAAGGACTCTCTCTCTCCTTTGCCGATAGTGAACATTCTTCTGCAAGATAAAATAAATAATCACTTTTTTTCCCGCACTTTAAACAAAAGCTACAGTACTGATTTCCAAAAGAAAAGGTTTGACTTTACCTGTAGATGCTGAAGAGGCTTGACTTGAAGATGTGCTGCCAACTGACGATTCCTCTGAAAGAAAGAAATAAGACTTAAGACTTTACACCATTATTATTACACCCGACAGTATTTTTTAAACTTCAGCAGAACTAAGGAAAGTTTTTTAGAGCAGAGGAGTTACCAAAGCCCGCTTGAATGCTGTAAGAAATGTTTCAGAAGAAAATGAAACATCACGTTTGATTGTTGACACAATGGTAAAAGTTAGTGCTAGTAAGAATGGGGTCCAGAGGACATGCAGTAGAATGGCCACAAGTCAGTGAGCAGATGATGGAAGTGATGAGCAGAGAACTAGTTACTAAATGGTTGCCCCTTTTTTGTTTGGCTGAAAAAAAGAAGCAAACACTACTTTCAGATGGTGCCAATCCCCCATGGGTGAGGCTGGCCGAGTGAGCAGGTTTGGTGAATAGAGGACACAGTCTGTCCAGACATGAGCTTAGTGTAGAGCAGACGTGACCAGTGAGAAGAGGGTGAGAGACAGGATGCAGTGGAAATAAGCCATTAGTGGAGGCGCAGGACTGTTCTAGGAGGCTACAGTGAATGAAGGTGAATGAAACCATGAGGTGTGACCATTAGGCATTCAGTGGCACTACCCTGGTGATAATGACATCAAGTTCCTTACCTGCTTTGAGGGTCAGGTGACTGCAGACCTGTTTTAGGTCACATGAGCATATCAGGGACATCCACAGATATTTTATAATACAAATAACAAAATCTAAATACTTAATATTAAAGGCAATCAAAACAAAAACGTAATGAGTCACTTTTAAATGAAGGAATTCAGATCAAATCACAGATGACCTCACCTATGGATGTTAAAGAGGACTGACGGTGCTTTTCTGGAGTTTCATTCTCACTTTCTTCATCCTCACTTTCAGAAACCTCCGTTTCTACATTCACTTTCTCTGCAAAAATAGTAAAAAAGAACATAATGTAGAAAAGCATTTGTTTCCATGCTTCTTTGTAACGGAACTAAACAATGGCAATATAAAATATGTGTAAGTGCAACAATGTCATGTGCTCTTACCATTAGGATCCAGGTTTATTTCATCAAGGTTTTTCCCCTTGAATTCTGCTCTTCCCTGTTCAAGGGCCATCAGTACCTTGCTGATCTTTGCAAGTTGTAACGTTCCTTCGGGTAACCGGTAAAACTTTCTATGGACCCTTATATCATGTCCCATGAAATCCGCTAATTGGTCTAACTCGGTATCCGTCAGATTCAGGACTTTAGATAGCGTTGCAATGTGTTTCCGCAGCTTTGTGGACGATAAAGTGTTTGGATGTTTGGCTCCACATTGGTGGGCAACCTTCCTGATGCAATCTGTGCCTTTGTAGTAGGACGACTCAGTCATGGGTTTTGCAAAAAAAAAGAAATTTTCATCCAGTACGCCGCAGGCTTGACGATTCTTCACAAGAAGCTCCATGGAATCCAGCATACTTGGAGTCAGGAGTATTGGCACCTTTCTGTCACGCTTGCCTCGAATTTCAACACGTTGGAAATGCTGACAGAGCTTCTGCTCAACTTCAGATAAAGCATCAGCGACATCTAAATGTAAATCAGATGTGTTTCGGAGAAGATATGAATTCAACCTCATTTTCGAAACTTCTCCTGCTCTCCTGCGATTAAAGACGATTACATCACACAGAGTTACTTGGGCAAGATTTATCCAGTTCTTCTGACTTTTTTCAAATTTGAGCTTTTCTTGGTAAAGTTTAGTTTGATTGCCAAGATACATGTGCATTTTCTTAACATCCTCTGTAAAAGGGAGAAGTTCAGGAGCGTTCCACTTTGCTTCGTTAAGCGTCTTCAAGGCTGAGGCGGACACCAACTCATTCCATTTTGTCGAATACATGTGCTGAAACATTTTGACATGTTTTACAGCGTCTTCATCTCCTGCGATCATTGCTTCACATTCTGCAATATCAGACATTGTTTTTAGGTTGTGCCCCAGTTTTAAAGCCAAAGATGGAATTCCAAAGACCTCATCTTCATCTTTGAATCCTGATGTCTGCTTAACAGCCTTGATAACATGATTAAAGTTTGCAGGTATGAAAAAATCTTTTATACTCTGCAGCTTTCCCATTTTCCTCGCACTGACCAACAACCTACCAGCCTCGCGCATTTTAGTTCTAATGTACTCGTGCTTGGTTTTGTCACTGCCCATCTTGTTACATAGATGTTCTCCAAATTTGATGATGCATGCATCACTTTTAACAGCACACGTTACTTCATCTTGTTTCATGTCACTGATCAGTTTCCATAATTTTTTCTCCACTCCTTCAGGAACAGGCTCAGCATAAGCACAGAGTGCCTGAACTCGGGATCTACCTGGTTTTGTGACTTGACACTTCCTGGCCAAGTTGCACCTTGACATATGCCTCCAAAGCGCTTTTCTCCTGAACAGTCCTTGGCAGTTTAAACAGTGCATGTAGTCTTTAACACTGACGTGTTTCGCACTGGATTGTTGACGGGGCACCAACACTCCTTTACCAACTTTAAGAACATCTGTGTTGTGCACACGGTTCCCTTTGTTCCTCAAAAGGTCCAGATTGAGCTTCCTTTCTTTAGACCCCTTTGGGTAAGAAAGAGCTTTTGCTACATCCACTTCGTTCTTATGAACCTGGGCTAAGTGTCTTGCCATTTTACAGAACGACTTGGAGCAGTAAAGGCAATATTGCTTTTTGTTGTTTATTCTTTGGCCATATGCAGTCTTTTTTACTTTCAGGACTGAAACCTCGCAGTCGCTGTTACTGTCTAAATTAGCCGTTGTCTCCTTACCTCCAAGTGGAGAACATTCTTTTTCAGCATTCACAGAAGATGAGGAAGCATCAATATTGTGAGAGAGACTCTCAGATTCTTCTGAATCTGTCTCTGAATTAGGGACATATTCATCCTCGCTGTCAATGCTGCTTTCATACGAAGTGGAGCTGAAGTTCAGTGAGGTCTTTGTAAGCTGTAAATACCAAATTTATAACAAGCATAAATTCACACAATATTGGTTCAGTTAAATGTTTATGTTCCCTCATCTAGTTTATAAATCTATTAAAAGGTTACAAAATTATAAGCTTAATAAACACCAAAAGACGTTTGTGGAAGACTTCAAATTAAACTTGTTTTCTTTAAATTTGAGTCAAACATAGACTAGTTTATACTTCTAACATTAAACTAATACTTTAGCTTTCTTTGGTTAACAATAGATTAGTCTACTTAGCAAAATGTCTCCAAAATCACACCACAATTGCCATGTAGTTAATGTCATGTCTAAGCTTTGACAAAAAGGACCTTACGCATATAAATGCTCCTAGACATGATAATAAATGAGACTGTTAACAACTTCAGCAATACAACTGATACTGCAGACTAAATGTAAACTTAAGACAAAATGATCAGCACATGCATGTTATGAACATAAGAAACTTACAAATACGCTGTCAGTCCTCTTTAACTCTGGGACATCACTGGCTCTTGGTGAAGCTGAAGAACTGGTCCGTTCTAAAATTATTGTATCGGCATCACTGTCTGTGTCCTGGACAAACAGAAATATCATCAAATATTTTTTATACAGCAATGTTCCATCTCTAAGTTTACATGTGGGGACACTCACTTTTTTACCCACTTCACTGATATTACTCTTAACATTCTTACTCAATACATTTTTAACTTGTTGCAAGAAAACTGTATCTTAAGTATTGCTTCTTTTGTGATACATTGCTGTGATATGTAAAAAAATATATTTTAATGACCGTGATATGACACTATTGTCTATTCGAGCCCCACCTCTGCCAGAGACAACAAGCACCATAAACACAGGAGTTTGGTTCTGCTTTACCTGACAGTAGCCTGTGATTCACTAAGCTCAATTTATTTATATTTTTTTTTCCTTTTTTCATAGACATTTGTGACTTTTCATAAATTCAGTTTACAAATCAACAAAACTAATGTAATAAAACTAATGTTTCATATTAAAAGAAAAACAAACCTTTAATTCAATTGAGTTTCTTGTATCACAGGCCACTGTCAGACAAAGCGGAACCAAACGGATGTGTGCTTTACAGTGTGAACTCCAGCAGGAGCAGGAAAGAAGGGACATTATGAAAGAAATACTTACCACTGGTTTCTCTGTAGACAGTAACTGTTTGGCTGG
The DNA here is from genome assembly GCA_013621035.1 of Clarias magur. NCBI lineage: Eukaryota > Metazoa > Chordata > Actinopteri > Siluriformes > Clariidae > Clarias > Clarias magur. The sequence goes on along the minus strand of QNUK01000469.1, from coordinate 1,695 downwards.
GAGCTCGGGAACATCTGGAGAGGCAGAACGGTCAGGATTTTCCTTTGAATCCGCCTGTTCAGGTCAACAGAAATAGTCTGTTGTCATAAATTCCTACGATAACATATAATAATACAATAACTTAAAAATAATAAATAAATTTTTACCAAGGATCGTTCTTCGCAAATCTGTTGTACGTCAAGGATGTCTTGCTTGAGGGGAGATCGGACCTGGTCATCTGGGGCCTGGGAGGGCATGGGGGGACAAACACTCGATGTTCCTTTTGCCTGAAATAAGAATTTAATGCACAACTGTAGTCATATAAATCATTCAGTTTCACGTTGCAGCTTCACATGCTTTAAGAAGTGTATAGGGGACATAATATATGATTTTATTTGAATATTTAATTGTCTGTCTAAAAGGTATGGAGACAATAGTTTTGTACATACATTCATATCATAAAGAAATATTTTACATATGACCAAATTTTTCTTAACAATACGACATGAACAACTGTAATATTCTACAGACTAATGTGTGCAATGATTTAGGCTACTTTAATTTCCATGCATGAAATGTAAAAGAAAAATGTAATTAAAAATTAGATGAAGTAATGAAGTTGAAATCACCTTCTGTCCAGCGGAGTGTCTCCTGGCACATTCATCATGGTGCTTTCTCAGTCTGGTGATGCGGCGTTCAAACCTGCTGATGTTTTCGTTAGCTTGATCTGGTCTGTGCCAAAGGCAAAAGTCAATCATTAACTACACACATACTGTAACACAGAGTAACATAGTGTAACACAGTGTAACTCAGTGTAACATACTGTACAGCTCATTAACTCACAACCAGGCCACATGTGCGCATGCGCCAATTAACTGTTTGCTATCAAATTAAATATTAAATACTATGATAACGTGACGTTTTTCTCTCTTTTGGGAAAAAGGAGAAAAAATACGACAAAATAAACATTTAATTCCCACTAACGAGCTGACTCCGTAACGCTGACATTAACTTGTTCTTACACTTATTACCGGTACCTCTGAACTTTATTATGAATATGAGACACGCGTTAAAGAACGTGCCGCGCGCTCTGAGGTCGCGTGCAGACACGCGCGCGCGCCTCCAGGTGAATCCCTTCACACAGCCCTGTAACAGTGCGGTCAGACTGCTGCGTGTATGTACAGAACATGTACAGTGCTGTCGAACACTATTACTGTACAGAATGATCCAGAAAACCCGAATGTAAAGTACCGCACAAAGCAGCGCGCGCGTGTCAGTCAACCTCGACCCCGTGCTCACCTACAATGAACCCGGACAACTGCCTAAAGTTACCTTAATTAGAAGCAGTAATTCACTCTGTTTACCTGCTCTACCTCATCATAGTACGACTAGAAACAGAATTCACCAGCATATTCATTTCTCTATCATAAGTCTTACCTTAATTTGTCCATGATGCTTCCGCTGAAACCGTGAAGATGATGCGCGCGACGTCGTCACCTCAAAATGGCTGTAATTGATTTCTGCGCACTTCAATTAGTCCGAGCCAAACTTCTTACGAACTAAGATGGCGTGCCGCGGCATACCGCGTCGCGCATGCGCGGTCGCAGACGGGAGGGGGAGGGGAGGTCGCGGTGGGGACCCGGTCTGTCCGGTGCACACACACTTTTGTGGATTTCCATCGAGCTCATCAGGTGAATGCACACGGGAGGGGGAGGG